>RJVU01049572.1:78666-173154 GCA_003731715.1 Anabarilius grahami
CTGTTTCATGCACAGAGTGGCTTTAAAAAATTAATAAAGATGATGAATCATACTTAGAATGTAATTCTTTAAGTAAAACTAGCTATTCATGGTTTGAGTGTTTTGTGCTGTATATCTGAGGCTGAATGCCACTAAATGGCCAGACTAAATCTGAATCTCTATCCACGCAGCTGTGCCCTAAGAGGACTCCAATGTGGGCCAAATACTGTTCCCATGATGGTCAGTGCCTGCCAGACAGAAATGTTGCCCAACCACCTGTGGTCACGCATGCAATGAAACTGTGATGATTTAACCACCAGAAAGAGTTGAGATGATTTGCATATTAATCCATACTTGAGTTATTTTACTTAAATCAATTCAGTTCTGCATTCCTTTTTCTTGCAGGCTTAATATTTAAATGATTTTGAGAACAAAATGTACCAAAACTTAATTAGCACAAGCCAAGATTAGTGTGTAACAGAAGCATATATAGTAAAAACCTGAAGTAATCAAAAAACTAATTTGAATTAGCTTTGCCGGGGGAGTGGGGGTGTTGTTGCTGAATTGCACAAATGTAGAACCAATCATATTAGAGAAAAATGACGTAATGAGTCATGTTACCTTTGCCTTGTACCTGTCGTATATATAAACCTTTTGTAATATTTTTGCCGGTGCGATTCTCTGTGATTGATATGAGATCCTCCCAGCTGTGATTAAAGCATATTCAAAGGCATTGTTTGGAGTCTGTCTGATTACTGCTGTAGACACTAGAGATCTTGCTTCTATTCTCAGGTGATAGTATCTAGAGCACTAGAAATCTTATTGTCATTCCCAAGTGATAGTGCTGAAGAGGAACACTAGAGACATGTGGTTTCTAGAAAGAGACGCCAGATTAACTTCAGTCAGGTGTGTAGGGGAATTTCTACCACAATATAAATGTATGTACAAACTGCAAACCGTTCAACACATTATTGGTTTCCTGTCAGTTTATTATGGGAAAGTTAACCAAAAGAGCTGCTTCAGAATTTAAATTCAATAACACCCAGTTTGGGGGTCATTATGTGGTCTGCGCACAGGCAAATGCACAAAAATAAAGGCAAAACACTAAAAACAGTCCATCCTTTAAAACAACACACATTTGAATATCAGTGCATTACAGAAAGTGGAAAATATATACCACATTTTTAAACAACTATTTTCAGTAGTTGGATTGAAGTTGTCTGTTTCTGTGATGCTTGGTCACGCTCTCAAAGAGGTGGTGTAAACTGAGACGACTTAACATCACACTCTTCCATGTATATTTCTCCCAGATGCCTGAAACATGCAGTTCCTTTGAGAAACGTTCACGTGACAGCAAGCTATGGTTTTCTAAAACAATACTGTATCAAAAATGTCTTTGCTTTTGTTTAACAAAAGTTCAGACTAGTCACTTGGCAATGAGTCCTGCCAGGGCTGAAAAGCATCTGGAACATGTGGGTCAGCAAGTTGTAAAAGGAGCCGTAGCCCACCGCGACCACCGTGCAGGTGAGACAGATGACGTTGTAGGGCATGCTGAAGTCAGGCGTGGGTAGATTTACCAGCAGGGGTTCTGTGTACACTCGCTCAAAGTAGCTCGACTCTTCTTTGACTGGGACACTGGAAGTCAGAGGTGAAAAAGTTATAAAGAACCAAAACAACTAAGGTACACTTATTTACTATTAACACCAAGGCCAGTTTATACTTACAAACTGCTAAACAACGGTTGGTCTAGTGTGAAGTTGGTGTTCATTGCAACCATACTTGGCACAAGAGCGCTGACCACAGAGGATCTGCAATAACATATTTATAACATATTTCAATAACAATATAATAACAATGACAAACATATTTCATTATTCAGATAGGGAGTGGCACACAGGATGTGTAACAAGTTCGTACAACAATAATGACATTTTATGATCTATATTTAGTCAAGAATTACAAAAGAACCTGGATCTTTCAAAATACTTAAGAAGCAAGAGTCTTACCCAACATAGAAGCCGTGGTTGGGATCAGGGGTGTACTCAGTCCATTTGAGAAGGGCCCTTTCAAACTGTACAGTGACCTCTGTCATTGAGTGAGGCGGTAACTGGATCAGCATCTCTAGTAGATGAGGACGATGGCGGCCTTCAGCGGGCTGGTAGTGAATGTGACCTACAGGAGATGGAACAAAAACTCTTTATGCTCCTAAGCATGAACCGGACCTTTTCTGTCCATTAAGGATGATTTAAAAAAAAGTATAGGTTCTAATTGCTTTAAACTTTATTATTGTGCCTTTTAAAATTTTTATATTTCCCCACGTTAAACAATGTTGAAACTTTACATTTCCCTACTCAGGAGTTTTAACTTCCCCATTACGGTAAATTTATAAATCGAATTAATTTTTTTTTTTTTTTTACATAAATTGCGTAAGTTTATAACTTTACATGCTAATATACAGTAAGTATAATGTTTTTGAAAGAAGTCTCTTATGCTCACTAATGCTATATTTTTTTTATTGAAATTACAGTAAAAACAGTTATACTGTGAAGTACAATTCAAATTTAATTTACAAATTTAAATTACAATTTAAAATAACTGTTTCTCTGATGGCAAAGCTGAATTTTCAGCACCATTACTCCAGTCTTCAGTGTCACATGACCCTTCAGAAATCATTCTAATTTGATGATTTGATGCTCTGTATAAATAACATTTCTTGTTATTATCAATGTTGAAAACAGTTGTGATGCTTATTATTATTTTTTTTAAACTGTGATATTTATAGGATTTGTTGATGAATAGAAAGTTAAAAAAGAACAGCATTTATTTAAAAAGAGAAATGNTCTTAATGTTTTTATTACATAAAAACCTAAATAATTTAGAAATTTAATGTAAATTCATATTATAGAAATATATTACATTTAGAGAAGATTCAAGTGCCCATAATTGAAGAAATACCCTAAAACAAGCAATAAATATATACAAACCATACATAAAGTTTGAAGTCCACGACAAACATAGAATAAACTCACTGGGTTTGTTATCACGGGAATTGCTGGTGACTGTAAGGGTGTGAATGTACAGCTGCAGGTACCAGGGCACTGAATCCATCAGCAGTACAGGAAAAGCCCGATATGGGTGGTTATTATAGATGACGGTGTGAATTTCAGCTGTCTGCAGCCCAAAACAGAGGAAACATCATATCGTACTCAGTTACTAACGTAACCTCGGTTCCCTGAGGTACGGAAACGAGTACTAAGTTGCTAGACGCGATGGGGAAAACTCCTTTTTCTCCGATAACTGAAGCCTTTTTTAATAACGCAGTGAAACCGCATGGCCATTGGTTTGTGCAGTTAGAGTAAAAAGGACCAATGACAGAGCAGCGGAGCTGCACGAGCCTATGGCGAAGCAGCCCGCCAGAGCCTGCTGAAATGGGCACCCTGCCCATCATCTGGCTATATAAGCGGGCATTCTGCCATAGGATCTCAGGTTTATTTGACTGAAGCAAGTTGTGCAGCGGCATAGCATGGCTAGCAACGCAGTACTCGTTCACGTATCTCAGGGAACCGAGGTTATGTTTGTAACCAAGTACGTTCCCTTTTGATACTTAACTTGTACTGCATCGCTAGACGCGATGGGGAACCAGTACAATCACGGCAGGCCCATAGTGGCGTATGCTAGTGCAATAGCGTCAGCTATCCATCAGGATTGTCTCTGTTTCGTGACCGGATGCCCTTTGGTGCAGCCTCCTTAGCATAAAAAGAGTTGTTCCGACTGTCTGAATGAGTCCGTAACTTTTTTGGGTTAAGAATGATCCAAAATAAATTTTGAGCAGGTACATAACCAGCCAGTGTTCAAAACAATCTCCTTACCTTAGCCCGATTTATAATGGTAAGCTTGCAATAATGTTTTATAATTTGAGTGGTACTGGTAGGTTTACACGGTAAATTCGAGCTTCCGCCGTTCGTCATAGTGTCATTACGTCATTACGTCATTACGTCACATCTGCATACATACAGGAGTTCTGGCTAGCAGGCTATATTGCGTGTGCGTGGATGCAGCAGGCGGTAGATTGTGTGTAGCCTCTTCTTACAGCAGCTGGAATGTAATTAAACTTGTAATTTTGATGCCGGTTTGTAGATAGCCACCAGTCCCGAGCCTCGTCGCAAGATGGCCGCCTCGCCCGAGCCTCGTCACAAGATGGCCGCCACTCCCGAGCCTCGTCGCAAGATGGCCGCCGCCACGCCTGAGCCCTCAGCCATAATGGTCTCCACATTTGTGCCTTTAGGCCTTTTAGTGGAGTATGAGGGGATGTCCTGGAGCCCAGATATGGCTCCAGCCCGTGACCAGAGTCCAGAGGCGACTCTCTCCTTTGTCCAGAGTCCAGAGGCGACTCTCTCCTTCGTCCCGAGTCCAGAGGCAACTCTCTCCTACGTCCCGAGTCCAGAGGCGACTCTCTCCTTTGTCCAGAGTCCAGAGGCAACTCTCTCCTACATCCCGAGTCCAGAGGCGACTCTCTCCTTTGTCCAGAGTCCAGAGGCAACTCTCTCCTACGTCCCGAGTCCAGAGGCGACTCCCTCCTTCGTCCCGAGTCCAGAGGCGACTCTCCCCATCGTCCCGAGATGGATCTCACCCATGAGCCCGCTCCAGTTTTTGTATTCGCGCCTTTTCCCAGAAGTCATCATAGTGCCTGTGATGGCACTTACATTTGTGTGTGTTTGGGCCACCCACACAATGACTCGAGCCCCTGACCAGCATCCAGTGATGGCTCCAGCCCCTGACCAGTGTCCAGTGATGGCTCCAGCCCGACCAGCATCCAGCGATGGCTCCAGCCCCTGACCAGCGTCCAGTGATGGCTCCAGTCCCTGAGTCTGCTCCAGGGTCCATTCCGACCCAGAAGCCCAAAGCTTGTACATTTTCCTCTACATTATCATCTCTTACTCTCAAATTCAAATTCACTTTATTGGCATGACTTACACAGTATTGCCAAAGCAGTGGCCATTACATAAGCAAATAACAAATAATGATTATATAATGCATAAACAAAATAAGAATAAACACATAAATATATATATGTATATATATATAATTGTGTGTTTATTCTTATTTTGTTTATGCAATATATATATATATATATATATACATACATACAAGAAATAACATATTTATCTCTCTCTTCTCTCTCACACACACACATAAAATGAAATGTTTTAACTAATCATCTAGTAATGAATATTATTTTTTAGTTTTAACAAATGAAACACAATAGAAGAGTATTTCTAACAATAGGACAAATACAATAGAACACATACAAATTACATTGCTTTACGTTTTCAGGTAGGTCTATCAAAGCAGTATGCAGGTATAGGAATAGTGCAGTAGGCTAACTGAAAAATGAAATTGAAAATAAAGTGCACAGTCTTCATTGCATGAATTAAAATACATTTACCCTACACATAATAAAGAATAAATATAGTCTATACATTCCAAGCTACATTTAAGTTATTCATTCAAAAACTGTTATTCTTCTGTATTTCTTTTGTTATTTGATTCACATAGACAGCCACAGGCTGCTGTCACTTTGAGTTTAGTGCATATTTTAGGTAAATATGAATAATTTGGAGCTACATATAATGTTAATTACAATGTATTGGTCCTCTGTCCCTCTTTCTCCCTCTCAAGTTCAAGTTGCTTTATTGGCATATTTACAGTTGTGGCCAGAATTATTAGCCCCCTTCATAAATATGATCAAAGATGACTCTAAATCTGCATTGTTTATCCTTTTGATCTTTAATTCATAAAATTAGCAAAAATCTAACCTTTCATTGAAGGAAAAGAATTGAAAGTGGGGGGAAAATAACATTAAGAAATAAATGTTTTTCTCCAAAACACGTTGCCCACAATTATTAGCACCCCTAGAATTTTTTATGAGTAAAATATCTCTGAAGTATATTCCCATTCATATTTAATTTTTTTTAGCTTACCGGGGTGATCATGAACATGAAATTGTCCAGCCATGACTTGTTGTTCCACAGGAGTATAAACATGAGGAAACACAAAGGCCAAATTCCCTTAATCATTCATCACAATGAGAAAAAACAAAGAATATAGTTCTGATGTGTAGCAAATGATTGTCGAGCTTCACAAAATAGAAAGTGGCTGTAAGAAAATAGCTGAAGCATTGAAAATCCCAATTTCCACTATCAGGGCAATAATTGAGAAGTTCCAATCAAATAAAGATGTTACAAATCTGCCTGGAAGAGGACATGTGTCTAAATCATCCTAATGCACAGTGAGAAGGAATGTTTAAGTGGCCAAAGAGTCTCCAAGGATCACAGCTGGAGAATTGCAGAGATTAGTTGAGTCTTGAATCTCAGAAAACCTAAAAAAAATTATCAAAAGCACCTATATCCCCACAAGTTGTTCGGGAGGGTTTCAAGAAAAATCCTCTGCTCTCATCCAGAAACAATCTCCAGCATATTCAGTTGTCAGACACGACTGGAACTTCAAACGGGACAAGCTTCAGATGAAACTAAAACAAGAGCTTCTTGGCAGCAAACCCACCAGGTGTTTTAGTGCACACATGGATAAAAAAGTGCCCCATGCCCACGGTTAAATATACTGCTGGATCTTTAATGTTGTGGGCCTATTTTTGTGCTGGAGGTCCTGGACAACTTGTTCAGATATATCGTATCATGGATTCTATCAAATACCAACAGATAAAAAATCAAAACCTGACCACTTCTGCTAGAAATCTTATAATGGGCTGTGGTTGGATTATCCGTCGGGACAATGATCCAAAACAAACATCAAAACCAGCACAAAAATGTGTCACTGAGCACAAAATGAAGCTTCTGACATGGCCATCCCAGTCCCCTGACCTGAACCCTAAAGAGAATGAGTGGAGTGAACTGAAGAGAAGAAGCACCAACATGGAGCTGGGAATCTGAAGGATCTGGCGAGATTCTGTATGGAGGAATTGTCTCTGATCTCTTCTGGGGTGTTCTCCAAACTCATCAGGCATTATAGGTAAAGACTCAGAGCTGTTCTCTTGGCAAAAGGAGGTTGCAAAAAGTATTGAATAAAAGGGTGCTAATAATTGTGGCCAATGTGTTTTGGGGGAAAACATTTATTTCATAATGTTATTTCGCCCCCACTTTCAATTCTTTTCCTTCAATGAAAGGTTAGATTTTTGCTAATTTTATAAATTAAAGATCAAAAGGATAAACAATGCAGATTTATTTTTAGAGTCATCTTTGATCATATTTATGAAGGGGGCTAATAATTCTGGCCACAACTGTAAAACATAGTATTGTCAAAGCATTTTAAGTATATTTAAATACACAATAGAATTTCTCTCTCTCTCTTTCTCTCTCTCTCTCTCCACATGTTAACAGGACAGGCTTTAATCTGAACAAAAAATAAATTTACTTACTAGGCACCTGCAGCTCTGCGGCTATTTCCGACCAACCTTTCTCTCTGGCATTTCTGTCGTGGTATGTTGACGATGATACGTTGAAAAGTTATGGCAAATGTTGTGACTGAAGTGACGCCATGGATGCATTTCTGTTTTCGCGCAGGCGCAGTGAGGGAAAAACGGGCAATCCGTTCATAGCTGTGCTTCACCTGTGCGATAACCTTACAAGAGGCGACCAAAATTTCTGACATGTCAGCAATTCCCCCGACCATGCGATTGCCGGTCGGGAGAGATTAATCACCTCTCGGTTGAAGATGGTGAATATAGAAGGAGAGAGTGGGCATCCTTGCCTAGTCCCCCTGTGCAGTGTGAAGCTTTGTGATTTTAGTCCATTGGTGGTGACTGTGGCAGAAGGTGCTGTGTATAAAATTGTAATCCAATTAATAAACGACTCCCCAAAGCCAAATTTTTGTAATGTGGTGAATAAAAAGTTCCAATTGACTCTGTCGAAAGCTTTTTCTGCATCTAAAGTGACTATGATGGTATTTTCCTGTTGTAGTGATGAATAACATTTACAGCAAAGCACATAATAAAACAAAAAACAACACAGAGTTTGAAAAACAAAACATAGGTGACTGAGGTGCATACTTGTATAGTGCAGTGAGACATAGGTGCATTATATTATAGATAAAAGAAAATGGTGTGGGGGTGGGGAGATAATATATTATGGCTGGGATGATATTGTTGAGGGAAGGGTTCTAGTAGAGCCAGGGGGTGATGTCCTTGTCTTTGAATAGCTGTCCATCAATGTACAATTTGTCCACTGTAAGTATTGCTCTTTTGCCTTCTTTTATCATTTGCTTGCGTATGGGGATTAGCTGTTTACGTCCATGGATGATTTCTTGTGGAAACTGGATGTTAAGTCCGTAGTGAGTGTCCTTTAACTGTTTGCCCTGCCGATGAACCAATTCTTTTTGTTTAAAATATTCGAATTTAACAATGATTGGGCGGGGTCAGGTGGCGTTACTGAGTTTTTTTCCTAGACAGTGAACACGGTGAAAAGTGATGTTGTTGACAGTTTCTATTGGGAGTTTGAGCTGTTTAACCATAAAATCCTTGATGCCGGTGAAAATCAGGTTGTCCCTCATGCTGCGTGCTTGTAAGTCCAAAATTGTTTCTTTCACCATTTTATTTTCGGTGGTGATGGAGGCGAGCTGAGTGGTAACAGTAGACAGTTGCGTTGTGAGAGTTGTAACGGAGTTCTGAAGCTAACTGTTTTCTTGTGTGAGCGTGTCGATTTGTTGGTGTTGGCTGTATTCCAGACTGTGGCGGAGTTGTTGAAATTCTTTGTGCAGTGCTTCTATTAATGCTACTCTGGCGTCCAGTCCGGATAGTTTATTGTCTATGGATGTAAGTATGTCACTTACCTTGGGACAGCACGGGTGGTGCGGAAATGTGGGTGAAGAAGATGCGTTGGATGAAGCAGGTGAGCCCGATATGCATGTCTTTTTAGCTTTTTGAGAGCGTCCCATGATGCAGAGTCTATTGTAGCATTCGTCGATGTAGTCTTCTAGGTGATCCAGGTCCGAATTGTAATCCAGTTGATTGTATTTGTGGGAGGTGAAGTGAACAAACAAATAAACAAACAAAGAAAAAAAAACAAGAAAAGTTTGCTGACTTCTAGCTGCAACACGCTGCCATGTTCAATCACGCACCGTCTCGCGAGAGTTGAGCCACCCCGGTGGGGTGCGAGTTAGCATTTTAGGACTTCCAACGCTGTAAAGTCTATGGGTTTTTTGAATGGGTTTTTGCTAAATCCCCTGAAATAAGGTCTGTGGTTAACAAAGCCTCTACATATTTTCACGTTTTGATCTATGACATAAAACACACCAGTTATAACCCACTTGTGATTTTTAAAACTTTTACTGTGTCTAAAAATCGGCGGTTGCTAACAAAGTGCTAAAATGGACTACTTCCTTTGGCGGGGACTTTAGACGTCATCATTAGAAACGGGAAATTTGGACAGCATTTCTCATGAAAAAGTGGATAAGTATTCATACACAGCGCAGATCATAATCAGCGAGCATGTTTTTAAATAAAGTTGTTTCTTAAATAAAGTTTGAGGACTTTTGGTGGTGACGACGTTGATCTGCGACATGCTGTGCTGTAGTCCGTTTATAGCCTACTGTTAGCCTTTTATATCTGACGACTTTATTTAGGCTTCAAAATCTATAAATGTTGTGTTAACTTGTAAAGATTATCTTGATAGACAAAACGTGTAAGTGTCATAACCCTTTGTTAAACACAGAGCTTATTTTCTGCGATTTTCCAAAAGTCTATGGGGAAAATGCATAGGCTTTCAACCGAGGGAACCCGTGCGCCGCTAACTTCCGGGTTGGCCGCTAACTTCCGGGTCATCCCTGAGGTACTCTATTAGTCAGCAAGTGTGCGTGCATGTAAGTAAGTGCTTATTGTCTGTATTTCCAGTTTATTGTTAAGAGATTGGCTGTTTATTCTCATGTTATGGAAATAACCAGTTAGCACGTACAACTTGTATTCCCTGCTTGATTTGGTGTATTCTAGAGTGTTATGTTGATGTAAGATGCTTGTGTATACTTTGCACATCTCATTATTGTTGAATGTGAGCGTTATTTCAGAAGATTGTTTTTCAAATGCTTTTCACATGCACAGTTAAAAGGCATTCACGTGCTAGTGGCGCCCTCTTGTGGAAATGTACAGAATAGTCTCATGCAATATGGCTTAGCAATGCTTTGTTGATGTTACTTTATACTGTTCAATATTCAATTGTATGTTTATGTTTGTGAAACATCTGTATGGGTACAACGGGGCTAAAGGCACACCTTAAGAAAAAATGTGCTTTTCACTACTCAGTGTATGATTGCAGGAAAAATATATATTGAACATTGATAAAGCAACAGATTTTGTGTGAAAATAAATCATAAAAGTGGTTAATTTTGTTTATAAATCTTATAAATGCATGAGGTGGTGAGGGGGGCCTTTTACCCCACACATGGGGTAAAAGGCACACAGTATTCATACAAATACTTTAGCTAAAATAATATGTTTTAATAATGTCTAGGTTAATACTTGTTGGAAAGAATCAATAATTAGCAAAGTTTGTACTATTTTCTGATAAATAAAATAATAAATAAAATTATTTTTTGTTCAATAAATATACTGTCATTAAAATAGGCCTATGTTAATATAAAAATATATTTTAAAAATACAAAACCAAAATTACTTTAAAAAGTAAAATTATGAAAGCATTGAAGGAGATCCCATAATATTTAATATAGATTTACAGTATTAACAATAAATGATATTTTATTATGATATATTTTTTAAATATGGTTGTTTCATTAAAGGGTCATGAAACCCCCCTGTTTTAGCCTGGTCGTTCACACCTCTGAGCTGTAAAAACTTTGTAAAAATGGGCGTGTAAAGCTCTGGAAAAGTGGGGGGCAAGAGGGGAGAGAACAACCAATGAAGCACAGACCTACAACACACATATTATACAGAATAATGAATATTAATATATGAGCACAGAGAAAATGACAACAAACTCCCAAACACAAGGGAGAAATGCGAAAGAATATTTAATAGGGCTAATAATACTTTCATTACGTTTACGAGCACTACAGTCTCATGATAAACGACACGTAGTTTAATAGAAAGAATAAAGACAGTTTAATTTTTGTCCATTCTCTAAGTCTTTTGTTCATCAGAATAATTGTGTCATCGTGTTCAGATACACATATCAGTGTCCAGTTTGCACATATAATTCATTTGAAGAAGACTTGATGAAATATGTATGCATACACCGTGCTGGTTAATGTTTGGTGCAGGAGAATGTGTGAAATAAAAACTTTAAACGCGGATACTTTATTCTGTATGAGCTAGGATCCACGTGGCTGGTGTCATTAAACAACCCCATGCTCCGCGCTGAAACCGATCATATGCGTGCTCCGCGTGTATATCATAACAATCTTATTTACCAAACAAATATATATCAAACAATTACTCACTAACCATCTGAACGAGAGAGCTGTGTCTGCCAGTACAGTGCCCAAGCCCCCAGAGAACTCCTGTCTTGTGAGTACCATGAAAGACATCCTGTATGTTGACCACTCTGCCAGTAGCCGTAAAGTTCTGCTAAAAGTGAGTAAGGTGATCATCACAAATGGAGATGCATCGTTAGAGACGTATGCAGTGCTAGATGACAGGTCTGAGAGGACTATTCTCCTCCATGCAGCCGCACAACAGCTGAACCTCAGAGGACAACCAGAAGACCTGATACTGAAAACAGTAAGGCAGGATCAGCAGGTGCTTCATGGGGCGGCCATCTCCTTCACAGTATCATCAGTGTCTCATCCCCACAAGAAGTACCTCATCCAACATGCATTTACAGCTGAGAGATTAGGCCTTGCTGAACATACTTACTCAGTATACTTACGGAATCAGGTCGTCTATAACTGCTTTTTCCAATATGAAGGTCACAGCCTCAATGAGTTCCTCCTACCAGGACCCACTCTAGGCCCATCACTGCTAGCAGTTCTGCTCTACTTCTGAGAGCACCCGGTAGCCATAAGCAGTGATATTCGTGGTATGTTTCACCAGGTGAGGCTGCTCCCTGATGACATGCCCTTACTCAGGTTCCTATGGCGCGACCTAAAGCCTGAATGTGTACCAGTGGCAGGTTCTTCCCTTTGGCACCACATGCAGTCCCTGCTGTGCCACATATGCCCTGTAGAGACATGTCATGGACCACAGCCAGTCTGGAGATCCAGTCAGGGAGGTCATTGAGAAGTCATTCTATGTTGATAATTGTCTGCATAGTCTTAACTCTCCCCAAGAGGCCAGAGATCTAGTAGATCGACTTTGTTCACTCCTGGCCTCTGGCGGCTTTGAGCTTCGACAATGGGCCAGCAATTGTCCGTCAGTGGTTACTCATCTCCCCTCTGAGTCCAGATCCAGTACCTGCGACCTCTGGCTTCGTCAGGACCAACAAGACGTCCATGAGTCTACTCTCGGACTGCACTGGCACTGTCAGTCTGACATCCTGTGTTACAAACATCGAGCTAGTCGCTGTTCCGCTGTGACTATGCGCAACATTTACCTTGTACTAGCCAGCCAATATGACCAATATCATCCCTTATACAACCTGAGCGAAGATATTGGTACAGCGCTTGTGGGACAGGAATGCTTTCAATGGAGCTTAACTTTCCCAGCTATTAACTACAGAGCTCACGATTCTGATTCACTCCATTACGCTCTGGTCAGACTCCACCACCGTGCTTACATGGCTGACCTCCCGCTCATGCCGGTACGAGGTGTTCGTAGGAACACGGGTGGCAGAGATCTAGGAGATGACAGAATCTGCCACCTGGCACTACGTCAGATCAGCAGACAACCCAGCGGACGATATCACTCGAGGCAAGCCTCTTAAAGACCTCTCCATTGGGAGCCGATGGAGCCAGGCACTCCCACTGCATGAAAAGTGGGATTTTCGTCAGTAAGCGGCACTGTAGAATGTTGTGGAAGTTCAGGTTTACGACTGCACACGGCAATTTGCAGGCAACACCGAAAACTGACGTGAATTGTCAGAAATTGACGTGGGCCTTGCTTGGCAGTTGTCCCCCCATGACCCCCCCTTCCTCTAATTCCAGGGGAGGCTTTAACATGTAAATGAAAATGCTGTGAGCTATACAAATGCAAATTCTCTCAAAATCGACTAATTTTGAGAGAAATGTCTGCAGGTATCCATCTGCTACTTCCAGTCTATTGATGGATATGACTCTGGAGCAGAGTATGATACAAGCCTGCACAAAGTCAAGTTTTTATAATTCCTAAACCAAAGCAAATGTTGAGTTTAAATCAGTCATGAATCTAGAATGAACCTTAAAACTGCTCAAAACGCAGGAACGAACACCGCAAAATCGAGGCGCTTTATTAGTTATCGCAATGTATACAACTGGTGAAACAAACATTTCTAAATCTATAATCCGTGGAATATCGCATGTGACGAATCTGTCGCCGTCTAACATCTGCTGGAAATCCAGGTAAAACTATCTGCGTGCTCGCGCGTGCCCCCAACATGATCCCCAGTTGATCCGTAACACCTGCGAGAAGAAACTGCTGAATGCTATCAGTGGGCTGCCGATGTAAATGAGCAGTTCACTTTAGTAAACTCCAGGTTGCTGTCCATAGAAGATAGGTTGGCTGCTTTGGAGTCGAAAAACTGTGTGGAAGATACTAACTCTAAGAAGAGAAGACGGGTGCACAGTCCTAAGATTGCGGTAAGACTGCTATCTAAGCTAAAAGTAGCCTAAAAGCAACGCTTTTTTTAAGTAGCACAAGTGTAAGTAACTTTTACTATTTTCTCCTTTATTGTTTAAGTTCTTTTACACGTTGTTTTTTTATTCATATCACTCTCATTTAATTGTTTTCCAGCTGCCTGTAAGACATATTACGAGACAGTACGCAGGAGCTTCAGGTAACTTACAAACATCCAGATCTTGCATCGCAGGCGGAAGCTGTGAAGCGTTCAGCTCGGAGTCGAGCGAGAAGAAAGAGGGTAACATTTATTAGATTAGCTCCGTTTTTGGTCAATGTGACTATTTTTCAGGTGCATTAATAGATGTGTTGAGTCCATACGCAGTGCATCGCGCAATACTGATTGTCTTTATTGGTTGTTTTTTACAGCTGCTAGAAGCAAGACAGAGTTTGAGGATGAGGTGGGCCTTTGGAAGTGCGCTACCATAGACCTGATGTCTGATGAGGAAGACGGCATCGTTGACGGGGTGTCTGGATGGATTGTGCGACCTCCATCCTTTCGCAGTCAGGAGCTCACCGAGCGCCACGCTGCAGTCGAGATTAGAGGCGATTCCAAAGTACAGGGCAACGCACCACAGACGTCTGCAAAATGGACTGAATTCAGACAGAATGCCGCTAGTTACCTACAGCTCCGAAGCGGAAAACAGACATTTCATGGTGCTGTAGGATTTTGGGCTTCTCGTGAGCTTCCCATTTGTTGTGTGGGCAGATCTACGTTTTGTACATGGTTGTGTGTTTGTGTTTGTGCTAATAAAGCTCTTTCTTTGAATAAACAGCACGTCCCTGGCAAATTTTCCTTTCCTCAATAAATTCATGTCCTTGATGGTAATAATAGTGTAGTCCATAGGATAACAATGACATGAATATACAACATAATAGCATAGCATATGAATATGAATATATAAAATTAAATAATTGTAAATAATTTTTTATATATATATAATTATTATAATTTTGGGGTTTAAAATTATAATGACCCAGGGTGACCAATAGTAACAGATCTGCCAACCAATCACGAGCGATTTTTCTTGTTTAAATGTAGTAGTTTCAACCAATACTGAGTGAGGAAATTCAAGCCATTCTCTGGCAAGGCGCGAGCGCTGCTATTCATATGCTAATTAGAGCCATTAGCGCCTCCGCGAGCTCCACATACGTCATGGTTCGTTTCCGTCAATATGTGGCACAGACGAACGCGATGTTCACAGGCTGTAAATTGTCATTAATTGTCGAAAATTAGGGAGATTTCCGGCCGTTTACGGGGACGAAAATCCCACTTTTCATGCAGTGTCCTCAAGCTGCCATCCGATAGTTGGCCTGAACAGCCTTCCTTACTGCTTGAAGAGCCAAGCTGTGAATTAAGACAGTCAGCTTTCTCTGGGTTAGTGACCACAACTACACCCCCACTGGAGCCGCAGCGCTACAGCACGCTATCAGAGTGCCTAATCGCCTATGGGCAGAAGCTTCACAGGGCGGCCTACACCTCCAGTGCCGACCTCCAAAGAGGCGTCCAACAAGTAGTCCTCTGCCAAGCTCAAGCCGAGTCCTTTCCTGATGAGCTGAGACTTCTGAAGTCAGGAAAACCAGTGTCAGCCTCAAGCAGATTAGCTTCTTTCTCCCCCAAGCTTGTCGCTGCTACTGGACTGATCTGAGTAGGAGGCCGTCTACGCCATTGTGAGGTACTAGAAGCGGATGCTGTACACCCAGTTGTCCTTGACTCAAGACATCCAACCACCAAGCTAATCATCAAGGATTATGATGAAAGGCTACATCATCCCGGAACAGAGCGTTTGTTTGCCGAAATCAGAAGGACATACTGGATCTTAAGGGGCCATGAAGCTGTCCGTCAGCACCAACGTCAGTGTGCAGAGTGTAGAAAATGGAGTGGATGTCCAAAAGTTCCCCTCATGGCTGATCTGCCTCTCACCAGACAGAGATACTTCCATCCAGTCTTCTACTCAACTGGTATGGACTGTTTCGGCCCCTTCTTGATTAAGATTGGGCGCCGTAATGAGAAGAGGTGGGGCATAGTCTTTAAATGTATGACAACCAGGGCAGCACATCTCGACCTTCTAACCAGTATCGACTCTGACTCATTCCTGATGGCCCTGCGGCGGTTCATACCCCGACGAGGGAAACCATATGAGCTATTGTGCGACCGAGGCACTAACTTTAAGGGTGGGGAATGTGAATTGAATGACTCCTTTGCCACCCTTCAAGATGAGTTACAGAGTCACCTCGCCAGTCAACAGATCAAGTTAATTTACAATCTGCCAAGTGCACCTCATTTTGGTGGTTGCTGGGAGAGGGAGATCCGCTCGATCAAGGCAGCCCTCAGAGTGACCATCGAGGCCCAGACTGTCACTGAGGAAATGTTGAGAACAGTCCTGGTCGAGGTTGAAAATATTCTCAACTCAAAGCCCCTTGGGTATACCTCCTCGGATGTCACCGACCCTGACCCAATCACTCCGTACTGTTTCCGGATTGGTTGTCAAGATGCGTCTTTACCTCAGGTGGTTTATCAAGAGTCTGAGATCCTGAGTCGCCAGCGTTGGCGCCACAGCCAACTGCTTGCAGAGCACTTCTGGAGACATTTCCTGATGTTTTACTTACCCAGTCTCCAAGCCCGCCAGAAGTGGAAGACAGAGAAGTTGTCACGAGAGATCGAGGATGTGGTCATGATCATAGATCCTTAACTTCCTCGTGCCCTCTGGCCTGTAGGCAAAGTTACCCAGGTGTTTCCAGGCTCAGATGGTCAAGTCTGGACAGCCAACGTGGATGTCAAGGGTAGGACTTACACACGACTTGTGGCTCATCTCATCCAGCTTCCAGCCCTACCTGAGGATGACTAGGACAAGATGGGGACCTTTTGGTTGATGGACAAGATGGGGACCTTTTGGTTGATGTACGAAATCTTTATACTGTTACTTTATACTGTTCAATATTCAATTGTTTATGTTTGTGAAACATCTGTATGTATATATTAATAAGTTTATCCTTTCTTGTTCAATTGTTACAGAACCACACATTAAACCCATCTCAATCAGTTCTGACTGACTGCCTGTTGTGTTTCGCACCCATCCAAGTTGAGATTAATATACATCAACGAACCCCTCCATTTCAATCAAGGTACTAGAAGTATTTTTGTAAGTGTACTGTTTCAATACTACTTAGGACTAAATTTGCCCAATTTTTAGTGTATAAAAGTGTAACAGTAATAAACTTTTTGTCAAAGAGAAAAATTGAATTTGGAATGATGATCAAAACATAGAGTAGATCGAGTCCATCAACACCCCCAAAGAGTAAAGTATTTTGAAGTAAATTCCTACATACACTAGTGTGTGTAGGAATTTACTTAAGTCAATACTTTAATCAAACAATGTAAGTTTATAAGACAGTATGGAAAACGTATTTAATAGGATACTCAATCAAAAGATTAAACATACCTACAAGCCAAGTATACTTAATTATACTTTTAAGTATATCTTGATTAAAAAAAGATTGAGTACAAGTATAGGCCAAATATACTTTGAATTTTCTGTCAGAATGAGTCAAGTATACTTAAGTGCAATTTTAAATATATATCTGAGAAGTACATAAAATGTAGACTGAAAGTATACGATCTGATTTGTTAGTTTGTTAGTCTTTTTTGTAAGGGTTGTTTTTGTTTCACCTCAGGGTTGTCTGTGACGTCCACATAGACTTTACTAGAGGAAGCAAGAGGACATGCCTCTGTCAGAGTTTAAGAAAACATTTTAAACAGGGACCATTCTGTAAAAAGATGATAGTAGATTGTAATGAATATGCAGTTGGATTGAGCATAGTTGCTTCAGATGTGTAAATACAAAATTGCAAAAATAATGAATGAGGTGCACCAAAGCGTAAAGGCCTTTTCTATGCTTTTATGACACTTCTCTATTTAGATTTCAGGGGGGTTTTCACTTATTTTTTATTCATCTTTAAAAGTATTTCATTGACTGTTTACATGCACCCTAAATGTGATTATAGTGATGTGACAAATGAATCAATTCATGTGTAAAAGCATGTGCGTGCAATCTCAGCCTTGCATGACTATGTAGAGTATATTACCGATTAAACTTATTTCTATGTTTTAAAATATATGTGATTATACATGATATAAGTAGATGATTCAACATGTTGACTTGTCTTGCGGAGCCAGAGGAACTCTTGCTTCCGGTGGCCTGGAGCGCTACCTGGTGGTGTCCTCCATCGTTGTCAGAGGAATTCACAGGCATGACCTTGAGTGCCATTTGGTGGTGGAGCAGACAGAGGGTTTTTAAACCACCCACTGAGTCTGCCCTTGCTGCTAAGCATGCACTGACATGCTTGTCGATCCTTTTCCAAATTCCCCAACTTAATCTCTGGCAATTATATTTCACCCAGATTGAATCATACTAACAGAACTCATCAAAATAATGTTAAACAGTTTAATTAAATCAATGCATTGGAATTTTAATCTTACACCCATGTATTTCATAAAGATGTGTTAAAAGGTCCCATTAATTACCTTTTTAGATATTGTGGCAAAAAAAAAACTTCAGAATTAGGGAGAACTGGCCATTTAAGAGAAATTCTTGTCAGTAATCTCAAAACACAAATGTTTTTAGTAATTGCCATTGATAATTGGCTTTTGTCAGTGTTACTAGCTATTTTTACTAGATTTCTACAGGTCGTCGGTTGTAAGAAGAGAAAAAATAAACGATTTTGATTCAACATAGGGGTGTATACGAAACAATTGCTGTGAGAATGTTAGAACAAGGTAATTTCTAATCCTTGCCAAGAGCTGAGATTCATTTCAGTCATAGTTTGATTAAAAGCTATGCAGAGAAAATGCTGATTTGAAACATTTTCTACAAGCTCAGGACTTAATGACTGGACACCTGAGGCTGGAATAGTTATTGAGGAATTGGAAAAGGTACCTATTGCAATAGGTATATCAATCAAATATTTTGTATTGGTTATGTGACATCTGTGTAAACCCAATAACGGAGATTAGAAAAAAAACTATAAGTATGGGGTTTTATTCACAGCAACCCAAGGCCCTTGCCTTGTTTATGAACAATTTTTATAGACAGTCTGAGTCTATTTGGCTTTGCAAAGTGTGTCTTCGTAATGCTTGAAATGAACCATTCACTGTAAATGCATTGCGCTGCATTATTGTCTATAGAGCAGCAGGACATGTGACACTGTCAAGTGGTCCAGGATACTTCATTCGGAAAAGCATTTATAGGGAAAGATTATCAAATCTTGTATACATGTGAACTTAGTCTAGATGGTCAAGACGATGCAGTGATGATTTTTAAGGGTAAAAGAACAATTTGACGTTCTAAATTCTAATTTGATTTATTACACTGTTTATCTTTTATGTACAATAGGGAATGTAAGGCAGGTTGAGCAGTAACTACAGACTGATAAGCAACCAAATCAGCCTGAAACTAAGACTTAACTGTGAGTTGGCAAACTGCAAACCAGCTAAAATCTACACAGATTTTCCTTACGTCTTATACGTCTTATTCGTTTGATCTAAACGATTAAATGGATAATACACCAAACCTTGCTTCCTTATCTAGTCACATAAATATATAGTGTGTGCCAGACATGTAGGCATTTTTAAATGTGTTCATGTTTAATAATATGGGCAAAGGGTTTTTAGAGAAATGCAGAAGAAGTTGGACTTCCGATGAGCAGTGTAATGGAGTAGACGCGTTTGTCTCTCTTCCCCATTCAGTTTCGGGTTTTTTTTCCGTTTTTGTAACTACCCCACCGACTCCCTCTGACACACTACAAAAACTAGTAAGACGACTTTTGACTGACATTGTCTGTCTAAAATGGCAACTAAAACGGCGAAAACATCCAAGAAAGAAGCCAACGTGAGAGCCAAGGCGCCCGCGACACCAAACGAAGTGACTATGGCGACACTAACAGACTTGCTGGAAGAGAGCTGATTTGGCGGCCGAGTTCAAGGCTGCAATTTCCACCTTAGAAGTGACAATTGACTGTGTGCAAGCCACGGTATCTGACCATGGACAGAGACTCACCGTGCTTGAGTCCCATGCGGAGTCGCTAGACGAGCGGATGGAATGTCTAGAAACATCCCTCGCAGCCTTAAAGGATTAGTCCACTTTTAAATAATCTTTTGCTGATAATTTACTCACCCCCATGTCATCCAAGATGTTCATGTCTTTCTTTCTTCAGTCGAAAAGAAATTAAGGTTTTTGATGAAAACATTACAGGATTATTCTCCATATAATGGACTTCAATGGGCACCAAACGGTTCAAGGTCCAAATGACAGTTTCAGTGCAGCTTCAAAGGGCTTTAAACGATACCAGACGATGAATAAGGGTCTTATCTAGCGAAATGATCGGTCATTTGAAAATCCTGACCCCTCTGAATCACTCAAGAATATATGGGAACAAGAGCTGGGGTTCACTATACCTGGAACAGAGTGGGATTATATATGTGCTTTAGTACATTCTTCCTCCATATGCACTCTACATAGTTTGATGCAATGCAAGATTGTTCATAGAGCACACTACACTAATGCCAGGCTAGCCAAAATATACCCAGACAGGAGTGATGCTTGCAATAGGTGCCGACAGTCTCCATCAAATCATACTCGCATGTTCTGGTCCTGTTCAAGTCTGACAGAATTTTGGTCTAAAATATTTGATACTTTTGAAAAAACTTTTGTTTTCTGTTTTCCTTTTAAGCCAAACTTGCCTTCATCAATGCACCAGGTTGTTGCTTTCACCACATTATTGGCCAGGAGACTTATTCTCCTTAAGTGGGAGCATGCATCCCCTCCTTCATATAGTAAATGGATAGAAGAAATTCTGTTGTGCTTAAAGCTGGAAAAAAATTGCCTCTCTATAAAAGTGTCTTTAAAAAGCTTTCATAAAACATGGAAACCATTGTTAAACTGAATTGATAACATTGATCTGTCACTTGATGCAGAAGAGGATTAACATTTTTTTTAATTTATTTTTTATTTTATTATTGTGTTTTGTTTTGTATTATTATTATTATTATTATTATTATTGTTTTTACATTAATTGTATCATTTAACGACTGTTATTGTTACTTGCTCTAGTCATAACTGATAAGCTCTTAATGTGGGTTGAAGTTTTTACCACCAAGAAAGGCTAAAATACTGGATTGTGACATCATTCCCAGATGGGGATTGTCACACACTATTGTTTCTGATCAGAAAACATACTTTACTTGTCAGGTATGTCAGGAAGTCTGTAGACTTCTGGAAATTAAACGGCATTTTCATTGCATAAAACAACTACAATCATCAGGCATGGTTGAACGAGTTAATCACACTCTGAAAACAAGATTATATCCGTTCATCAGCTAACAAAGAAACTGGGCTGAGTCATTTCAAGATTATCACAGGTCGACCAATGTCATTGATCTTTGCCGAGGCAATGACTTTAATGTCAGATTTTCTTTTGGTGTATTGCATGGTTTTGACTGAATCAATAAAGAAGGCACAAAATCAAGATTGTTTAAAAATAACTATATGGCTGGCTTAAAATGAACCCAAAATAGGTTGGGAAACTGAATTAAAAATTTTTGAACCCAGCATTTTTAAAAGTATAGTTTATTAGTCACCCCTTCAGCTGTAAAATGGTTGGGCAAGACTATAGACACATATTAGTCTTTATAAATTAGTTCGTAATCCCAAATTTCAAATGAGACTGGCAAAGGATGCTGTAGGATGGAGTCAAGGGGAAGAACCTTATTTTTTAGTGACTTGGGGTCCTACCTCATGATGAAGATATGGCGGGTGGGGGCTAAGATGGTTAATTTGCACCAAACTACAGTTTAGTCGCCAACCAAATGGTCTCTATGGTCTTTGTTTATCTCTAGAGGTTGTAATGAAGTCAAAATAATTCCAACAAAGTTTAAACAAAAAGAGCAGACTCCATTCTTGGAGTGAACTGTTTTCCATTCTCTTGTTTTTATATTTTCGCAGATCAATGTCAATGTCGGCGACCTTCAAGAAGTTCACAGAGAGACTTCAAGCCCTATCATATTGAGGACATTCTGTGGCAACAACAAAGGAAGATTGTTTTACAAAATCAAATGGCTCTTGATGTACTAGCCTCCCAAAGAGGAACATGCAAAGTGATTGCAACTGAGTGTTGTTAAAATGTACCAGACTTATATCCATATATCCCATCTTACTCTTGTATATTACCATAAGAGTGTTGATTTGTTTTGTAAGACACTTGACTGCCATAAGGCTATCATCCAATCTCAAACACACCCGCTCAACTGACGCTGGTTTGGTACTACAAGAAAGACCTGGGGCAGGTTGCATAAACAACTGAGACTAGTCTTACAAGTTAGTCATCCATTTTTTTTTTCTTTTATGACTGTTCAAATTTTTTTTTAATCAGTTACGTAAAAACATAGATTGGCCTAATTTTATACCAAAAAGTAAGACTGACTGCCTCTTGACTAACTGCTAGTGGGTCAGATCTTTAGACACTGACTTAACATAATGGCTATGTTTATGCAACTGGCCCTGTTCTTTTAAAGAACATGTAGAAGGGAAGGGTATGGACTGGCCATCCAAGCTTTTCAAAGCATGTTTTTTTGATAAGTATTATAAAGTTTCGCTTGCATTTAATCAATCTATGTAATCAAATGTCTTCATGATTAAGAGGGGGTAATGAAGAATCTTTTCAACAACAACCTCTGTGTTCTACATTAAAGGATTAGTTCACTTTAAAATGAAAATTACCCCAAGCTTTACTCACCCTCAAGCCATCCTATAGGTGTATATGACTTTCTTCTTTCTGATGAACACAATTGGAGAAATATTAATAAATATCCTGATGCATCCAAGCTTTATAATGGTAGTGAATGGGACCAACGAGTATGAAGCTCAAGAAAGTGCATCCATCCATCATAAACATACTCCACACGGCTCCAGGGGGTTAATGAAGGCCTGCATTTGTGTAAGAAAAATATCCATATTTATAAAGTAAAATATCTAGCTTCCACCAGATCGCCTCCCGTATTCAACTTAGGAAGAATGTGCATTCTCAGTGCAGATGATTTCACGTAGTAATGTGGCGTAACGTAGAAAAAGGTGATCTGAAGCTGTTTAGAGACAAAAATATCAATATCAAGTACATAAAAAAAAGTTTAAACTTTGATTTATTGCTTTAAAAATGTAGTGTGAGATATCTGGGTGAATTTAAATTAAGATAAATCTGCGGATGTGACACTGACTGAAACCTAAAGTGGAGTTATTGTCTCCAAAAAGCTATGTCCCATGATATGATGCGTAGTATGTCATGTCATCGTGTCTACGTCGTGCAAGTTTTTTGGACGTACGTTGAATGTGTATGGCTGTCACACCGGAAGCTTGTTATTTTACTTTATAAAGTTTTGAATAAGGATACTTGTCTTACATAAACACATAAATTTGCTTCAGAAGGCACTTGGAGTTGTATGGATTAATTTTTTTATGGATTTCTTTTTTTTTTTTTTTCATTCACAACCATTATAAACCTTGTAGGAATAAGGATACTTTTAAATATATCTCAGATTGTGTTTGCCTGAAAGAAGATAGTCAAATACACAAAGGATGGCTTAAGGATGAGTAAATCTTTGAATAATTTTCATTTTTGGGTTGTTACGTTGTGTTTTTCTCTCTCCCCACAGAGTAGTGTTACCACCTGACTTCATTAATGAGTATCCAGTTGTGATTGGATGATGGGAGGGGAAAGAGTATTTAAGCTGCAGCTATCATCAGAGCAGTGTTGGTGATTGTTTGACTGTGCAACAGCTTTGAGGTCTCATCTGCAACCCCAGACTTGATGTTGTGTTAAAGCAAGTAGTTGGCGGCTCTGTGTATCTTTATCTCTTTTGTTGAACTTATTGAAGTAGAGTTTCTGTAGAAATTTTTCTGTACCCTTCCCCAGATCTGTGCCTCGATACAATCCTGTCTCTGAGGCCTACAGACAATTCCTTGGACTTCATGGCTTGGTTTGTGCTCTGACATGCACTGTTAACTGTGGGACCTTTTATATAGACAGGTGTGTGCCTTTCCAAATCATGTCCAATCAACTGAATTTACCACAGGTGGACTCCAATCAATATGCAGAAACATCTCAAGGATGATCAGTGGAAACAGGATCCCCCTGAGCTCAATTTTAAGTGTCATGACAAAGGCTGTGAATACTTATGTCATGACACTGTGAATCTATATATATATATTTTTTTATATGAATTTGCTAAAATTTCAAACAAACTTTTCACGTTTTCAATATGGGGTATTGTTTGTAGAATTTTGAGGAAAATAATTCATTTAATCCCTTTTGGAATAAGGCTGTAACATAACAAAATGTGGAAAAAGTGAAGTGCTGTGAATACTTTCTAGATGCACTGTAGCTTATTTTGCTTTTCTTTTTCTTTTCTTTTAGTTTAGGTCATTTGGTTAATGAGGAGTTTGATTCATGTTTGTTGTTTTGGCAATACCCCCTTCTGAATCTGATACCCCTATTTTTCTGTTTAACTTTGTAAATGAAAATGAATTTCTTTAGTGAAATATGTGGTTATTCGAGTTGTTGTGAAACAGCTCTAGGTCTGGAGACGGGGTTGTTTCATGCTGTTGCACATTCATTCACCACCATCCATTTTGCTGTTGCGTTCCTCCCCTAGACCAATCAGGAAATCGTAACAGGGTGAACCTTCCCTTTAAAAGTGTGATAAGTAGAACATTGTCTTATTGACTGCGGTAAACTATTCCAAAATTTACTCCCTATTACAGAAAATACTTTGTCCAAAACATGTTTACCTATATGGCACCTTGCAGTCCCCTCTAATGGTAGACCTATACCAATACCACAATCTGTCCTCTGTTTTATAAATTCATTTAACGGAGGTGGAGCAAGCCCATGCCATACTTTATTAATAAGACAAGCATATTTTTTTAATGTTACAGTAATTTTTTTTATCCAGCACTTTTATCGCCGCCTTATACAATGATTCTATTATCTTAAGAGTTGTGCCATCTATGTATGACCAACTATTAAAACAATGCTCAATATGTGAAAAAAAAAATCATTGAGCATAAATACAACCTGGCAGCACCGACTGTCAAAAATGGCCTAATGAACTTAAAATTCTTTAAATAAAATATTACAGTATTAGACAACTTTTTAACATGACTTTTAAAAAAGCGGAATCCAAAGTCACCCCAAGATACCGCTGTCGCCTTTGGCTTGCTTAGTTGGGGACACTTGACATTTGATATTCAACAGTGCTTTGCATCTGCCTGCATTGACAGCATTTTCTTTAAGAGCTGCTGTGCAGCCAAAATGATATACCAGTTATCACTGTAAAGCTGCTTTGACACAATCTGCATTGTAAAAAGCGCTATATAAATAAAGGTGACTTGACGTAAACTCTAACAATTTCAAGCTCCTCCCCTCTCAGGAATGCCTTTAAATGTGCCATCTCTACTAGTTCATTTGCAAACATCTTAGTTTTTTTTTTTTCCGTGTGTGTGTGTCCAATAATATTCCAGGTAAATCATTAATAAAAAAAGTGAAAATAAAATTGGTCCCAAGATGAAGTCTTGTGGAACCCCCTTGAGGCAAGCAAGGTAAGAAGAATTTGTACCATCAACACAGATTGTTTCCTTTTTGAAAGATATGATTTTATCCAGAGTATTGCCTCTTCCGAAAAAATAAAAATTTGTTAGTTTAGATAAAAGAACCTGATGGTCAACATTGTCAAATGCCTTCTTTAGATCTAAAAAGACAGCACCAACACACACACACTTATCTAGCAAGCCTTTGACATTCTCTACAGACAATTTGCTGATTCTGTTGAATGATTACTGCGAAAACCAAACTGATTACCACGAAAACCAAATGGTCTTCATTGGCTGCCCGCAAACAACGTTTACTTTGATCCCCAAACACTGTAGTACAAAATTCAATTTGTATGCATTTCCACAGGATGAGGACTCAAAGGCTCGAATTGATCAACCAGAGCAGAGTAGACCAATAACAACAGACTGGGCCATCTGACCTCTGAATTGGGACACCGCTCAAATGTGGGTATCTGCAGGTTGGAGTAATGGGTGTGATGAAAGNATATTTCAGTTGGTGTGCAATGAATCTAAAATATATGAAAGTTAAATTTTTATCATTACATTATGGAAAATAATGAACTTTATCACAATATGCTAATTTTTTGAGAAGGACCTGTATATAAATAAAGGTGACTTGACATAAACTCTAACAATTTCAAGCTCCTCCCCTCTCAGGAATGCCTTTAAATGTGCCATCTCTACTAGTTAATTTGCAAACATCTTAGTTTTTTTTTTCGTGTGTGTGTGTCCAATAATATTCCAGGTAAATCATTAATAAAAAAAGTGAAAATAAAATTGGTCCCAAGATGAAGTCTTGTGGAACCCCCTTGAGGCAAGCAAGGTAAGAATAATTTTTACCATCAACACAGATTGTTTCCTTTTTGAAAGTTATGATTTTATCCAGAGTATTGCCTCTTCCGAAAAATTAAAATTTGTTAGTTTAGATAAAAGAACCTGATGGTCAACATTGTCAAATGCCTTCTTTAGATCTAAAAAGACAGCACCAACACACACACACACTTATCTAGCAAGCCTTTGACTTTCTCTGCAGACAATTTGCTGATTCTGTTGAATGATTACTGCGAAAACCAAATGGTCTTCATTGGCTGCCCGCAAACAACGTTTACTTTGATCCCCAAGCACTGTAGTACAAAATTCAATTTGTATGCATTTCCACAGGATGAGGACTCAAAGGCTCGAATTGATCAACCAGAGCAGAGTAGACCAATAACAACAGACTGGGCCATCTGACCTCTGAATTGGGACACCGCTCAAATGTGGGTATCTGCAGGTTGGAGTAATGGGTGTGATGAAAGGTAGGGCACAGAGAAAGCTCTTATCATTCATTGTGAAAGCTGTCTGTCAGGTTGTGGTTAGGGGTTCGTTTCTGTTGTAGCAATTCACCTTTTGGCACATGTCCTTTATGCCCATACCATTCCGGTATGCCCATTAATCCATTAAACCTTATCCCTGTCTCCATCCTTCAGGTCACTGTGTATGTATGAACTGCATTTTTAAAGTATTTTTGAACAGATAAGAGCAAAAGATATTCTGTAAGCATTCAGAATTATTATTTTTTTATTTGAGTATGAGGGATGTTTCTGAAAGCATTAGGCTACTAAGGAAACCTGTGGAATTAATATTAACTCTACAACTTTTTTGCATTACATGTTAACAACTTGCACTTGTAAATTAAGTGTTACAGGTAGGCACACTATTTTTTGTATCCTTTAAAATAATCAACTTGAATCAGGTTTTGTCATGACACACAGAACATTTATTTTCAGCCGTCATGAATTTCACAGAGATTGTCGTCTAGTTGAAGCATACTGTTTTAAATATCCTGTGCATAGCGTTTCATCTTTTGTATCATGAGATTTCAACAAGAAGAAGACCGAGCGCCCATATAGCTACAATAAACGTTATATCCTGTACCATAGGTGAAAACGTAATGATGAAAACGTAACTTGCCTCAGATGCTGCGGTTCCACACTCTAAAAACTGCTGGGTTAAATATGGACAAAACCACACTCTAAAAAATGCTGGGTTAAAAACAACCCAAGTTGGGTTGAAAATGGACAAACCCAGCGATTGGGTTGTTTTAACCCAGCCGCTGGGTTAAATGTTTGCCCAACCTGCTGGGTAGTTTTATTTAACCCAAATATTGTTAAAAAATTACTGTATTTCTTGCTTAAAATGAACCCAAAATATGTTGGAAATTAACATTTATTAATATGTTTAATAAACAAACATTTATTAATACTTTTTTTGAACAATATTTAAACAATAAACATTTATTAAATTGCTTATTAATAAATGCTCGTCTTTTTGATGATTATTGTTGCCTCTAGTAATTATGAGTCTGATTTTTAATTTCCAACCTATTTTGGGTTCATTTTAAGCCAGACATATAGTAATTTGTAAACAATTGTTGGGTAAAATAAAACTACCCAGCAGGTTGGGCAAACATTTAACCCAACTGCTGGGTCAAAACAACCCAATCGCTGGGTTTGTCCATTTTCAACCCAACTTGGGTTGTTTTTAACCCAGCATTTTTTAGAGTGCAGGGATTGGGTTGTTTTCACCCAGCCATTTTTTTCAACCAATTTTGGATTTATTTTTTTAGCCAGCAATATAGTAATATAGTAAAAGGCGTGTTTTTGCTCACCCCCAAATAGGGGCAAATTTGTGGGGTATTTTTAAGCTGAAACTTGACCAGACCAGAGACTTATATTACATCATGTGAAAGAGGGCATAATAGGTGCCTTTTAACCCAACCTGCTGGGTTTGTCCATATTTTACCCAGCTTGGATTTTTTTAACCCAGCATTTTTTAGAGTGCAGTGACAGACAAAATCTGTCATTCGCTTGTCAAAAACCTCGTAACTCAATTTGAGCCTTTTTTTCATAAATTGTTAATATTATAACGACACACGCAAGTGTCTGACCATAAAGCCACAAAACCAACTTCGACAACAGTGTTCGCCCGACAGCGACGATATGTTAAAAAAATTTAACAACACCAACATACTATAACCTTGTTGTATTCCTATACCAGACTTAAGCTTAAGTTTCACATTAAATGTAAGTTCTACTTTAAATATATCCAACTTTTAAATGCCAAAAAAACTCCCTCTGAAGAAAAAAAAAAAAACTTAAGTAAAAAAGTGATTTTTTCTAAGCTCAGAGTTTTTGTCATACTGTCGAAACTGTTTGTGTGAATATCATTTTAATCAGTGTTTTCTTATCTTCTAAAAGGCAGCTACCATGTGTCAAGGCTACTGTGTCAAGCTATCATTGCAAGTTTTATCATGTCTATGTAGGGACAGCAGGAACATGTTGTTGCAACTGTCCCCTATGACAACATTAATGTAAAAGCTTGTCATAACTAGTATTGTGTAAATTCAGTGTCTTGATTTTGATAAAAAATAATTTGTAGTTCAATTTTATTATAATAATTAACCAATACATGGCTGTTACTTGTTACTTGAAAATTAGTTTTTCCTTTACTAGTCTTTATACAGTTAATTTAACTTGAAGACCCTGTCTGTGCACAAATAAAATAAAGAAATTGCAAAATGGTGTGAAAGAATGATTTTTATTACATTTTAATGAATGTTGCAACAATCCCCTCTTCTGGGGTCAGTTGCAACATATAACTGTCTATTCAAGTATAAATTGTACACTCTAAAAAACAACCCAAGTTGGGTTGAAAATGGACAAACCCAGCGATTGGGTTGTTTTGACCCAGCAGTTGGGTTAAATGTTTGCCCAACCTGCTGGGTAGTTTTATTTAACCCAACAATTGTTTACAAATTACTATATGTCTGGCTTAAAATGAACCCAAAATAGGTTGGAAATTAAAAATCAGACTCATAATTACTAGAGGCAACAATAATAATCAAAAAGAACAACATTTATTAATAAGCAATTTAATAAATGTTTATTGTTTAAATATTATTCAAAGAAAGTATTAATAAATGTTTGTTTATTAAACATATTAATAAATGTTAATTTCCAACATATTTTGGGTTCATTTTCAGCAAGAAATACAGTAATTTTTAAACAATATTTAGGTTAAATATAACTACCCAGCAGGTTGGGCAAACATTTAACCCAGCCGCTGGGTTAAAACAACCCAATCGCTGGGTTTGTCCATTTTCAACCCAACTTGGGTTGTTTTTAACCCAGCATTTTTTAGAGTGTATGTATAATCATATGTTACAGCAATGTGGGTGTTATGTATTAAAATGTTGGCTTTCCAATATAAACAGTCTCTGAGAAACTGAAGGAAATGTAAAAAGTGTTGTAAACATCCCCTCTCTCCCCATCCACTGAGGAGACATCGAAAAAAAATGTCTTTCTTTCTTTCTTTCTTTCTTTAGGGAAAAACTGTCCTCTAAAACTCCATGCACAAATGAGGTGTTTCCATTCAGTTTACCATTGGGAAAATTAGCCATTGTGTAAGAGATTAGTTTCAGATTGGCATTGAATGTAGTTTCCCAAATGTCCTTAAAATCATTCAAGGTTCCCACGTGTTCTATTGTTCACCAAAACAGATCATCCCTCCCCAAACTTATGCCATTGGTTGAGTGCTAACTCAAATACTTTCTCGTTCTGAGAAAAGTATGATTTTCCAGCAGAGTTCAATCATTGTGTGATCGCAGGTCGAGAGGATGACGGCTCGAGTGTACTGCGCTGTGTTATTGTGTCTGTCTGGATGCTTGAGCACAACAGATGCTGCTCCAGGACTAAACTTCACAGGTGAGAAGATCCATGTTCTTTTAACTTCATTACACAGCCTGAATAAATGCATAGACAAGTGCCTTACGAAATATGACATCTCAGCACATTACAATTTACAAACATACAGTACAGACATCCAGTGAAAGATGAACTTTCAGTTTAAGTAATTCATATAAAGTTATATAAATATATAAAGTTATATATGTAAGTTATCTTTTATGTTTTATCTATTACTTTTTATACATATATATTCCATCGTACAAGGAAAACACATATAGATATTATTTTTTACTGTAAAACAAAAACATTAATATGGTTACAAAATCGTTACCAGATATGTTTTGTAACAAAAGTTTTGTATTTTCACATTTTAACAATAACTATAATAGGCTACAACATAACACGGTGAGCTAATTATAACTTATAACTTCATCAGTAAAAGTGTGAGGTTATGTTTTTGTCATGGATTAAAATGATTAAAGTGAATTTTGACCGATACAATTGCTTGCAACTGGTGTTGCAGACTTTTTATATGACACTAACTGACACAGTTTAGGGGTAAAGTAGATTTCTAAACTACTTTAATTTGAGGCAGATGTGAATTAGCTTGAGAGACATTGCAAAACCACCGACTTACAGATGATGAAACAAACTTTTACTACAACCCGGTCTCCCCTAATGTTGCTCTTCTGTAGTGGCCCGTTACTCTCTGGGGAAGGTGACGGTCATGGGGTCCCGTCGAGGATGTGCTTCTGACAGAGACTGCTCTGGAGGACTCAGATGCTCTGGGGCTGTGTGTGTGCCGCCTGCTTTCAGTGAGTTTCAATTAGTAATGAATAATAATAGAGGTCTTTCAAAAGGGACTCTGAAAAAAAATTGGTGTAGGAACAGTTTTTAGATCAGAAATTGCTGGTAAAGTTAAAAAATTATTTAAAGAAACAGCAAGCAGCACATTGAATAAAACATGACATTTTAAAGTAGAAAGACTGAAATAGCTCTTTTCTTGTAAAACATATTCCAATAATATATACAACTTCCAATAATCTTTTTTACAGTGAAAAAGACATTCAGCATTCAGTGATATGGTTTCTCTGTCATGTGTCTGTATAAAAGAAAAGCCAGGAGTGTGTCCACGCGGACAATATGAAGCAAAAATGTGTGCCCGGATTCGTTTCGTGTCGTGTGCCGATGACAGTGACTGTCCCAACGATGAGAAATGCTGCAGCAATGGATGTGGACGTCAGTGCATGGCTCCAGTTACAGGTATATTATATTATATTATGGGGCTGTTGAATGCTTGAATCTGACTGGTTGATGAACGTTCTAATTTGTGCAATTATTTTCAGGGAAACGCATAGATAAAGTAGTTCCAGGCAGGACTTGATCGCATTACATGTTCATATATCTTCGCCAAATGATTTCGGTTATTTCAAAGGTCCTTACAGCCTAAAACAGCAAAAGAACCAAAAACCCCAGAGAAAAAGACATTCAGCATTCAGTGATATGGTTTCTCTATCATGTGTCTGTATAACAGAAAAACCAGGAGAGTGTCCACACAGACAATATGAAGCAGAAATGTGTCCCCAGACACGTTTCAGGCCCTGTGCCGATGACAGTGACTGTCCCAACGATGAGAAATGCTGCAGCAATGGATGTGGACATGAATGTACAGCTCCATATACAGGTATTATTATATATTATATTATATTATATTATATTATACAAGGGCTGTTGAATGCTTGAATCTGATTGGCTGACAAACATTCTAAGTTGTGCAATTATTTTCAGGGAAATGCATGGCTAAAGTAGTTCCAGGCAGGTCCTGACCGCATTATGTACATGTTCATATCACTTCGCCAAATGATTTGAGTTAGCATTCAGTGATATGGTTTCTCTGTCATGTGTCTGTATAACAGAGAAGCCAGGAGTGTGTCCACGCAGACAATATGAAGCAGAAATGTGTGCCCGGATTCGTTTCAGTTTTGTGTCGTGTGTCGATGACAGTGACTGTGCCAAAGATGAGAAATGCTGCAGCAATGGATGTGGACGTCAGTGTATGCCTCCATATACAGGTATTATTATATTATATTATATTATATTATATTATATTATATTATATTATATTATATTATATTATATTATATTATGGGGCTGTTGAATGCTTGAATCTGATTGGTTGATGAACGTACTAAGGTGTGCAATTATTTTCAGGGAAACGCACGACTAAAGTAGTTCCAGGCAAGACTTGATCGCATTACACACGTTCATATCGTTCGCCAAATGATTTTGGTTATTTCAAGGGTCCTTACAATCTACTCAGTTCCTAAGTCCCCCAGATCTGCCAATAAAGCTCTCTTACATGTCCCACGGTCACGTCTTAAATCGAAAGGTGACAGAGCCTTTGCAGTTGCTGCTCCATGGTTATGGAATCAGTTGTCTCCTGACATTAAGAGTGCTCCCTCTATTTCTGTTTTTAAATCTAGACTCAAGACATATCTTTACTATTTAGCTTTTCCCAAATATTGAATTATGGATTAGTAATTGTTATCTTTGTTATTTTTTATTCTATTTTATTTTATATTTTATTGTAGGGCTGTTTTATGATTGTTTTGTACAACACTTTGGTCCGTGTAAGCTGAACTTAAATGTGCTCTATAAATAAAATTGACTAAAAACTACTACTAATTTACTTCAACAGCAAAAGAACCAAAAACCACAGTGAAAAAAACATTCATCATTCAGTGATTTGGTTTCTCTGTCATGTGTCTGTATAACAGAAAAACCAGGAGTGTGTCCACACAGACAATATGAAGCAAAAATGTGTCCCAGGACAAGTTTCAGGCCCTGTGCCGATGACAGTGACTGTCCCAACAATGAGAAATGCTGCAGCACTCGATGTGGACGTCAGTGTATGGCTCCAGTTACAGGTATATTATGTGATATTATATTATATTATACTGCAGGGCTGTTGAATGCTTGAGTATGATTGGCTGACAAATGTTATAAGGTGTGCAATTATTTTCAGGGAAATGCACGGCTAAAGTAGTTCCAGGCAGGTCTTGACCGCATTACAGTTCCATTCCACTTCACCAAATGATTTCAGTTATTTCAAAGGTCCTTACAGCCTAAAACAGCAAAAGAACCAAAAACCACAGTGAAAAAAACATTCATCATTCAGTGATATGGTTTCTCTGTCATGTGTCTGTATAACAGAAAAGCCAGGAGAGTGTCCACGCAGACAATATGAAGCAGCAATGTGTGCCCGGAAACGTTTCAGGCCCTGTGCCGATGACAGTGACTGTCCCAACGATGAGAAATGCTGCAGCAATGGATGTGGACGTCAGTGTATGCCTCCAGTTACAGGTATATTATTTTNATATTATATTATATTATATTATGGGGCTGTTGAATGCTAGAATCTGATTGGTTGACGAATGTGCTAAGGTGTGCAATTATTTTCAGGGAAACGCACGGCTAAAGTAGTTCCAGGCAAGACTTGATCGCATTACACACGTTCATATCGTTCGCCAAATGATTTTGGTTATTTCAAAGGTCCTTACAATCTACTCAGTTCCTAAGTCCCCCAGATCTGCCAATAAAGCTCTCTTACATGTCCCACGGTCACGTCTTAAATCGAAAGGTGACAGAGCCTTTGCAGTTGCTGCTCCATGGTTATGGAATCAGTTGTCTCCTGACATTAAGAGTGCTCCCTCTATTTCTGTTTTTAAATCTAGACTCAAGACATATCTTTACTATTTAGCTTTTCCCAAATATTGAATATCGAAAAAAACATTCAGCATTCAGTGATTTGGTTTCTCTGTCATGTGTCTGTATAACAGAAAAACCAGGAGTGTGTCCACACAGACAATATGAAGCAGCAATGTGTCCCAGGACAAGTTTCAGGCCCTGTGCCGATGACAGTGACTGTCCCAACGATGAGAAATGCTGCAGGAATGGATGTGGACGTCAGTGTATGCCTCCAGTTACAGGTATATTATGTGATATTATATTATATTATACTGCAGGGCTGTTGAATGCTCGAGTATGATTGGCTGAAAAATGTTCTAAGGTGTGCAATTATTTTCAGGGAAACGCACGGCTAAAGTAGTTCTAGGCAGGTCTTGGCCGCATTACACTTCCATTTCACTTCACCAAATGATTTGTTATTTCAAAGGTCCTTACAGCCTAAAACAGCAAAAGAACCAAAACCCCAGTGAAAAAAACATTCATCATTCAGTGATATGGTTTCTCTGTCATGTGTCTGTATAACAGAAAAACCAGGAGTGTGTCCACACAGACAATATGAAGCAGCAATGTGTCCCCGGACACATTTCAGGCCCTGTGCCGATGACAGTGACTGTCCCAACGATGAGAAATGCTGCAGCAATGGATGTGGACGTCAGTGTATGGCTCCATATACAGGTATTATTATATTATTATATTATACTACGGGGCTGTTGAATGCTTGAATCTGATTGGTTGACGAACGTGCTAAGGTGTGCAATTATTTTCAGGGAAACGCACGGCTAAAGTAGTTCCAGGCAAGACTTGATCGCATTACACACGTTCATATCGTTCGCCAAATGATTTTGGTTATTTCAAAGGTCCTTACAATCTACTCAGTTCCTAAGTCCCCCAGATCTGCCAATAAAGTTCTCTTACATGTCCCACGGTCACGTCTTAAATCGAAAGGTGACAGAGCCTTTGCAGTTGCTGCTCCATGGTTATGGAATCAATTGTCTCCTGACATTAAGAGTGCTCCCTCTATTTCTGTTTTTAAATCTAGACTCAAGAAATATCTTTACTATTTAGCTTTTCCCAAATATTGAATTATGGATTAGTAATTGTTATCTTTGCTATTTTTTTTATTCTATTTTATTTTATATTTTATTGTAGGCCTATTTTTTGATTGTTTTGTACAACACTTTGGTCAGTGTAAGCTAACTTAAATGTGCTCTATAAATAAAATTGACTAAAAACTACTTCTAATTTTGTTATATTTATCCCTTTTTATATAACATGAATAATACGCTGAGACGATTGCCGTGTTAACTCACTTCGTTTACTGGGAACACAAGACTTCCTTTGTTACTCAAACACAACATACAGCGGAGTGCACTAGAGCGCCCTCTAGTGCATATAAACATTAAGTGCATATATCACATATTCCTCCCCACATAATGTTGTTGTACTCACTTCAGTAACAATGTTACACACACTAACATGAACAAAAGGTGTATCTTTTCTTCTTCTTTTCTTTGCACGTCTATATATGTATTACATGACACAATTATACACCTGCATAATACAACACTTCTAGTAATACCAGAAATATAGAACAACTATGATTGAACACTATAATCATTAGATGAACTGTTGTGCTTATTCTTTTAAACTAAACTTAGTACCATGACTGTCAAAATGTAAACAACAGAATCGACTTAGGTTCACCACCTAGGTGAACCTTATGGGCTAAACCGTACTGGGGGCTTAATGGTACGTTCAGGATATCTCTTAGTCTCTTTGCATGGAGTGCGTAACAGCTCCACTGTTTCACTTGGGAATGAATCCACAGGCTGTGCCGTCCCAGTCTGGACTGGATCGAAACTAGGAAGTGATGTTTCTACTGACAATGGATGTTCACAAGGATCTGTCAGATTCCCCTCACGAACATCACTGACCTCTGGTCCAATCTCATCTCCATTGTCACAGTCAGTTAGACGTGCCAACATCTGATCAACATGACGCCTCCAGTGAACTGAAAGTCCCACATCTACAGTGTATGATACAGGGCCCGTCTTTGCTGAAACAACACCAGGTGTCCACTTCTTTCCCCTCCGATAATCACGAACTAGTACTTTGTCACCCACAGCAAATGTTCTGTCTTTAGCATGCACTTGACGTTGCTGGCACAGTTTGCTTTGTGCTTTTTCAACCACAGCGGCAACACTGGGTTTCAACATATCTAAGCGAGATCGCAATCTGCGGTGCAGAAACAACATGGCAGGCGATTCCTTTGTGGTGGCGTGTGGGGTGTTTCGGTACGCCAGTAGAAAGGTGTCCAGCCTTTGTTGAATTGAAGTTGACCCCTTAGAACAACGTAGTGCCCGCTTAAATGTCTGAACCAAGCGCTCAGCCAAGCCGTTTGTAGCTGGATGAAAAGGTGCTGAACGTGTATGTGTCACTCCATTAGCCTTGAGAAATGTCTGGAACTCATCCGAAGTGAACTGAGGCCCGTTGTCACTAACGAGCACTTCTGGGAGTCCATAACGACTAAACAGTCCCCTCAGTACCTGAATGGTCTTGGTAGATGTAGTTGATTCCATCACACACACCTCGGGCCACTTGGAGTGAGCATCCACCACTACTAAGTACATGTGTCCTTCAAATGGACCTGCAAAGTCCACATGTATGCGTTGCCAAGGTGACTCTGGCCATTTCCAAGGGTGTAATGGTGAGGGACCAGGAGCTTTTTGCGTCTGCTGGCATGAGTGACAGGTTTTTGACAATTGTTCAATTTGAGCATCGATACCAGGCCACCAGACATAACTACGAGCAACTGCCTTCATCCTTACGACACCCGGATGTCCAGTGTGCAGCTCTGCCAGTACCCTGGATCTCAGCTTAGGTGGGATGACCACTCTCCAACCCCACATGAGGCAACCCTGTTGTATAGTCAATTCATACTTCCTGTTCACATACAGGGCAAGCACATTGTTTGTATCTGTGACTTGTGAAAAACGTCCAGTTGCCACCATCTCCATTACTTGTGACATGGTGGTGTCAGATCTGGTTTCTTTGCAAACATCTGAACACAGCACTGGTAAGGAATCAAGATGCTTTACTTGAAGCAACTCCACCGTATCCAGCTTGACTTGAGCTGCGGCTGGCAGAGGTAGTCATGATAACCCATCTGCATTACAGTGGTGTGCACCGTCTCAATACTGGATGTCGTAATCATAGGCTGCCAACAACAAAGCCCAGCGCTGCATCCGAGCTGCAGCCATGGATGGAATGGCTTTTGTTGGACTAAAGATTGTTGTCAGCGGACGGTGGTCAGTGAGCAATGTAAACTTTCGCCCATACAGATATTGGTAGAATTTCCTCACTCCAAAAACAATTCCAAGTGCCTCCCTTTCAATTTGAGAATAGTTTTGCTCTGCTTTGCTCAGTGTTCTCGAGGCAAAGGCTATTGGCCTTTCCTGCCCATCTGGGAGTATGTGTGAGATGACGGCTCCAACACCGTATGGTGATGCATCACAGGCCAGTCTGATCGGTAACTGTGGATTGTAATGTGTCAAAACGCTCTGTGACAGCAACAATTTTTTTGCCTTGTCGAATGCATCCTCACACTCACGAGACCACAGCCACTGCTTTCCTTTGCACAGAAGAGCATTAAGGGGTGCTAACACTGATGCGAGGTTAGGGATGAATCGACTGTAATAGTTTATAAGTCCCAAAAATGAACGAAGTTGACTGACGTCCTTTGGTGCAGGCGCATCCACGATTGCCCTGACCGTTTCTGGTGACTTATGAAGACCCTGAGCATCTATGATGTGCCCTAAATACTCCAGCGAATCTTTAAAGAATTCACATTTCTCACGTTGGACACATAGCCCAAACTCATTCAGACGACAGAGGACTGCGTCTACATTCTTGAGATGTTGCTCGTCATTTGACCCAGTCACTAATATATCGTCTAGATAGCAATGAACATTGGGAAGGCCTTGTAAAATCTGATCCATGGCCCTTTGAAAGATTGCAGGGGCCGAAGCAATACCAAACGGTAAACGATTGTAACAGAACAGCCCCTTTGACGTGGTGATTGTGAGGCACTTACGTGAGCTTTCTGTCACAGGAACTTGTAGATATGCATTTGAGAGATCTAATTTGGTGAAGCGCTGGCCCCCTGCTAATGATGCGAATAAATCCTCTATTCGTGGAATTGGGTACCGCTCAACACAGAGGGCCGGATTCACTGTTACCTTAAAATCTCCACAAATCCTCACATCTCCATTCCTTTTTACAACTGGCATGATTGGCGTTGCCCATTCGCTGCATGTCACAGGGGAGATGACCCCTAGCTCCACTAGACGATTTATTTCGGCCTCAACCTTCGGCTTCAAGGCATAGGGAACATTGCGCGCTTGGCAAAATCGTGGCTGAGACTGTGGCTTGAGTGACACAGTGGCTTCGATACCTTTTAGCAAGCCCAGTCCTTTCTTGAAGACATTTTTGTATTTTGCTAGCACTGTCTCAAGTGCATCCTTTCTCACGCTCTTAATTTCATGCCAGTTCAGCTTGATTTTCTTGAGCCACTCTCTGCCGAAAAGTGGTGGGGCGGTTCCTTCCACGACATAAAGCGGTAATTTTGCTTTTTGTTTGTTCATTTTCACTTTGACTTCTATGACCCCTAGTGGAGACACCACCTCTCCAGTACACGTTTTCAGGATCACGTCTGTTGTGCACAGTGGTTTATGAGCTAATCGTGCATTGTAAAGTTCTCTTGAAATTAAAGAGACAGCAGCTCCAGTATCTAATTCCATTTCCAAAATTTTCCCCTCTACTTTTGGCTTTAGACAAATGTGCGACAATTCCTCCTTCCTAGTCATCACATGCAGTGCAAGCTCCGTATCTGTAGTATCATCACTTGATGAGTCTTTCACATCCATCTGATGCACTTTTTTTTTCTGTTGGACATTTTTCATCCTCTTTGACTTTAGCTTTTTACATTCAGTAGTGTATTTCCCTTTATTTCTACACACTCTGGAAATGTGTCCTTTTCTACCACAGTTGTGGCACTGCAGCTCTTTATAATAACAGTCTTTCTCGTTGTGGTTTGTTCTTCCACAACGGTAGCACTTGCATCCTTCTTTCTCTTGCAAGGACAGTGCATTCACTTTCAAAGAGCCACTTAACTGTTGAGAGTCCCTTGCGGCCGTTTCCATACACACTGCAATCTCCACTGCCTTCTGGGACGTGAGAGCCGCTTCCGTCAGTAACCGTTTCTGCATTGACTCCGTTTTCAGCCCGCACACAAAGCGATCTCTTAATGCATCTTGCAGATGCGTCCCAAATTCGCAGTGTTCACTCAGCTTTTTCAAAACTGCGACATACTGTGCTACTGTTTCTGTCTCCTGTTGACTGCGGTTATGAAACCTAAATCTCTCAGCAATTACGATCGGTTTTGGAGAGAAATGTTCTTTTAAAACAGTCACAATGTCGTCGTATGACTTCACACCAGGTTTATCCGGAGCAATTAAGCTTCGCAGCAGTCCGTATGTAGATGAACCCATTACACTCAGCAACACCGCAACTCGTTTCTCATTTGCAATGTCATTTGCAGAAACAAATTGTTCAAACCTTTCTACATAGGTAGCCCACTGTTCGGCTGACTCATCAAAGGCATCCATATCACCGATAAACACAGCCATTTCATCGGGTTGTTGTTCCAAGAGTTCACTACGTCCGTCAGATCTGCCGTATTCAATAGCCAGCTCTCCACCGTCGCATTAAATTATGAGTTCGACATAGATAATCCTCGTCGCCAATATGTTATATTTATCCCTTTTTATATAACATTAATAATACGCTGAGACGATTGCCGTGTTAACTCACTTCGTTTACTGGGAACTCAAGACTTCCTTTGTTACTCAAACACAACATACAGCGGAGTGCACTAGAGCGCCCTCTAGTGCATAGAAACATTAAGTGCATATATCACAATGTAGATAATAAAAAAGACGCATTGGAATTGCCATTTATAGACATTCTAATCTCTATTGGAGTTAGACAACACGTGTCTGGACCCACTCATTGTCGTAACTATGCTTTAGATGTAATATTGTCATATGGAATCTACAACCCGAATTCCGGAAATGTTTGGACGTTTTTTAAATTTGAATAAAATGAAAACTAAAAGACTTTCAAATCACATGATCCAATATTTTATTCACAATAGAACATAGATAACATAAATGTTTAAACTGAGAAATTTTACAATTTTATGGACAAAATTAGCTAATTTCAAATTTGATGCCTGTTACAGGTCTCAAAATAGTTGGGACGGGGGCATGTTTACCATAGTGTAGCATCTCCTCTTCTTTTCAAAACAGTTTGAAGACATCTGGGCATCGATGTTATGAGTTTCTGGGCCCGTATCCCTAAAGAATGTTTGTGCAAAAAGTGGCTCCTAGCGGCCAAATTCTAAGAAAATTCTCAGAGCCATGACGTTTTCTTAGAATTTCCCCTAAAAGTGACACGAAAATCCCAGTTAATATAAAAGCTATTCCTCAAGATTCCTAGCGCTTAAAAGGGCTCCTAAGGCGAGATCTGCTAAGAGCAGGGAAGAGGACTTTTAGTGGCTTAGGAGTTCCCCTAAGAAGCTGCACAAAATGGCCAACAGAGGAGGCAGGAGAGATGTCCTGCAAACACTGGATGACAGGGAATTATTGAGACGCTACAGATTGGATCTTGCAGGAATCATGTTTGTGGTGGATCTCCTTAGAGATGCAATTACTTCACCAACTGGGCCAGCAACAAACCTTGCTCCTCAGTCCAGTTCGGCTTGCGATTCCTTTTTTTCTCCATTTTCTGTGTTTGTAGGATATTTGTTAACAAGCCTTCATAAATAGACCAGCCAGCAATCACAGACATTGATAAAAGCTGAGCCGTGTTACCCTCGTTAAGACCACACTGAGTTGTAACGTTGTAATTTCTACTTCATTAAGGACAGCCCCTTGAGATAGGCCATCTTGTTTTCAATGGGGTCCATATGGGAGTGAAAGTACAAAATATGCCAGCTAGGATATTAATCTGAGCAAATAAGACAGGAATCATTATTTGAACAGGGTGTAATGAGCTTAAGTTTTCACATATTTTAGATTCTAATGTTAGGCTATAACCCCTACAGCTTACTATTCATTTTCCAGATATTTTCTTGAATGTGAAATATTATTTACAATTACAGTCTGCATAAGATTAGAGTGTATAATTATGTTTATTGATTTGAGGGTACATCCTTTGCTCATTATCACCAAAAGTTCATTTTCATCAAACTTGTAGGATCAACCAATCACGGCTTTTGAAATGATGACTCATACCTAGCAACGGGGTCAACCACACCTCCTCACTAAGATAGGATTTTCCATCCATTCCTTGCTCAGAGTTCACTGAAAATGTTCTGGAATCACTTCTAAGCTAAAACTCCTGGCAAGGAATTTTTAGGTTAAGTTAGGAGCTCTCTGAGAGGATTCTCAGAATCTTTAGGGATACGGGCCCTGGACTGCAGCCAGGCCAATACAGCACCCGGACTCTTCAACGATGAAGCCATGCTGTTCTAATAGCTGCAGTATGTGGTTTTGCATTGTCCTGCTGAAATACACAAGGCCTTCCCTGAAATAGATATTGTCTGGAGGGGAGCATATGTTGCTCTAAAACCTTTATATACCTTTCAGCATTCATAGTGCCTTCCAAAACATGCAAGGTGCCCATACTGTATGCACTTATGCACCCTAATACCATCAGAGATGCTGGCTTTTGAACTGAATGCTGATAACACGCTGGAAGGTCTCCCTCCTCTTTAGCCCGGAGGACACGGTGTCCATGATTTCCAAAAAGAATGTCAAATTTGGACTCGCCTGCCAATAGAACTCTTTTCCACTTTGAGCCTTTGCCCACAGGACACGACGGCGCTTCTGGATCATGTTCACATATGGCTTCCTTTTTGAATGATAGAGCTTTAGTTGGCATCTGCAGATGGCATGGCGGATTGTGTTTACCGACAGTGGTTTCTGGAAGTATTCCTGGGCCCATTTAGTAATGTACTGTAATGAGTGATGCAGTGTCGTCTGAGAACCTGAAGACCACGGCTATCCAATAAAGGTCTTCGGCCTTGTCCCTTACGCACAGAGATTTCTCCAGTTTCTCTGAATCTTTTGATGATGTTATGCACTGTAGATGATGAGATTTTCAAAGCCTTTGCAATTTGACTTTGAGGAACATTATTTTTTAAAGTATTCCACAATCTTTTCACACACTCTTTCACAGCTCTGCCCATCTTTACTTCTGAGAGACTCTGCCGCTCTAAGACATCCCTTTTATAGCTAATCATGCTACAGACCTGATATTAATTAACTTAATTAGTTGCTAGATGTTCTCCAAGCTAAATCTTTTCAAAATGTCTTGCTTTTTCAGTCATTTGTTGCCCGGGCCAACTTTTTTTGAGACCTGTAGCAGGCATCAAATTTGAAATGAGCTCATTTTGTGCATAAAATTTCTCAGTTTAAACATTTGTTATGTTATCTATGTTCTATTGTGAATAAAATATTGGCTCATGTGATTTGAAAGTCTTTTCATTTTCATTTTATTCAAATTTAAAAAAACGTCCCAACTTTTCCAGAATTCAGGTTGTAATATTGTCATATGGAATCGATGTTGATACCATTGAAATTCTGCAGCAGAGCGATGTTGTGTGCTGTGCGATGTTATGTAATATTGTTGACTGAATTGCTCATTGCGTTCTAAACTACCAGCAGGTGGTGAAGCCACTGGAAGTGTTCAAGCGGCCATATTGGTATTCTCTACTGACAGACGGCTATATAATATATAATTGCCAGGAGTGTACTGTAAGTCACTTGTGGTTTGCTAGTGGATGTTTAAATCACCAAAAACCACAAATGGAGTGTCATCTTCAGCAGAAAAAGGAAGTATGGTTTATAAATGAAGTTACCCAGTTGAGATATATAACAAAAAGTGAAATTTAGCAGGATCAGTTACAGTAATTACAGCCTGGTCAGGCAAGCGTTGTGGGAGAATGTGAAATTAGAGAAGAGGGCTGCAGGAATTAGTGTTTTCTGCATATATCCAAGTCTCAGAACCAGTACATTTTTGACTGACTAGCAAAGGATAGAACTAAAACAAGGAATGAAAAGGATTTTTAACCGCTAAGAAAGAGAGTTCAGCACAGAGAATGTACTGTACCCAGGGTTCATAGGATACATTGGCTCAGTGTTCCTGCTCAATGGACTTAAACAGGTAGACTTGCAGGTCTTAATTTACATTTGTGCATTTAGCAGAAGTCTTCACACACGTGCTAACACAAAAATATCTAGTGAATGATAGCTTTACACCTGAACCCAACTACTAACAAGCAACTGGGTTTCACAAGCCCAAAATAAGCCCCAATACTCAATTGTATTCTGGAAATAAGGCCTCCAAAACTGCATATTTATAAGCAACTTTATTAAAAGCAAACCCAAATGTGATCTAAATAAGCAAGTATGCCAACACTGCCTCCAGTGATAAATTGCTTCTCGTGACCTCAGATGATGATTTATTTCCTGTAAATAATGTGTCAAACACTTGATTATGGCATGCCAAACATTTAAGATACTCATCTGACCAAATAATTTATGCTTCATGATGACTACGCTACTTGTGCTCTACTTTAAGTCTTAAAATAACACTTGCAAAACTCTTCCTGCAAACACCAAAATAAAACCAAATTCTGAAAGCTCTTTTATTCACCCAGTTGCTATTACTTTAACTAACATCAGCTCCAACAAAAATCGTATCATTCTAAAATACATATATATATTTATAAATACAAATAAATATTATATGGAGCATATGCATTTGTATTTTTCAATTAACAGTTCTTATTTATTTCACATTATATTGTTTTCCTTGATCCCTGCACCTTGTAAATGTTTGGGGGGAAAAAGAACAAGAGAACAAGAGAGAGAACAGTGCCATCTACTGAATATCTAGAAAGAAAACTTGTGGAATTTGTGCACAAAATGTTTTTTTATTTTTTGTCTTTTATAAAGATGGGTGAGTGGTTTTTCATGAAGCAACATCTTAAAAACTTAGAATCCAAACCCAGTGTAATGCAGTTTAACAACATAAAATAAGACAATTTCCCCTGCAACCTGTTCAAACAAATAAATCTAGTTTTTCTTCAGGCATGATAAGCTTTTCAAGCCATTTAACACAGCAAATGTTTCACAAGCAATCATATTTCTCCTTTAAACTATCTGTCAAGTTTAACAGTTTAACATCTGGAATTTTGCCAAAACAGCTAGCATTTTATAAAGCACAAGGAAACATTTCAGAGGGGAAATTATTACATATATACTTATTTTGTGAATGGCAGCCAATAACACAAAACACCTCATGATGGACATTACAGAAATCAAAAGGTTCATATGAATCCTAAATGAAGAAATGGTGACATCTAAATAATTCGAGAAAACTGATTCAACAGATAAATACACTGTATTTTTAACACTTCATTGTGTTTAATTAACCATATTGTAAATCCAGATGAATTCAGACACATGGGAATTACAATCATAATGTTTGTTTAAACAGATTCATAGTAACAGACATGAATACATTCGATCGATAACTGTAACGCTCCAACCTGACGTTAGAAGTGTCCATTACAGTGTAACAATGTTGCCGTTGGCCTTCCTTCAAAGACTATCATTAAATTCTATCACAAATATATGAATAAAGCTAATGAACAAGAGGAAAAATTACAACTGCTACATACAAAATAATAACAATGTACCAGCTGTATTACAATGTACCAGTCATATTTGACATTTTATGAGGTCCAAGCACTGAGCTATAAACAAAAACCTGGTATTACTGTGAGCTTTAGACAGTGAGCACAGATTTTCACACTCACACATGGAAAGAACCTAACATCTACTGTATGTATGGAGTTAAAACGATATTAAAAATGCAAGCATAAAAATGCACAAATATTCACACACATCCTCTCATGAAAATATCCCAGTAGATTTTGTTCATTACATGTATTTGTGGTCTGTATTATGAGTTTACAAAAAGGTGGATAAATGTGCATCTTGACCCATGCATTTGTGTGAGGATGTGATACTGTTTTGACTCCATATTTTTTGACAAACTAAAAGCATTTGAAATATACTGCAAAAACAATTCCTGAATAGCTAGAAAATCAGTGAGGAAAATCAGTGAAGAAAACACATCACACACAAAAAAAACTTTCAATCCTTGAAGAGTACAAATCAGTAGCAACCAGTGAAGATCAGCAAGGATTGAAAACGTAACAACTCTCCATCAGTGATGTGACTTTAGACGCCTTTTTTTGTCTTGTAGCAATTTGACAATACCGAATTATCCTTAATTAAAGCTCTGTACACAAAGACTTCTCCAAACTTGCTAACAAACATATTTCTCTGAGTCAAATCATATAGGTAAAACCACAGAGTTTACATTTCCTTTGCCTCTTGTATATACAGTATAACAAAAAAAATATATAAATTTCAGCGTCATCAGAATGTGCATGGCAAAATCCAAAATAAAATCCACACTTATGTTTTAGAAAAGCTAACTTAATCTTTCCAATGACAACAAACAAGCAAACTCTCTTTTACCTATATCCAAGCCTGCACAAATAAAACATAATATACACACTCAACTCTAAATTAAACTTCAAAATACATCTTGTGCAAAGGATGTATGTTGGAACATTTCTCAGGCAATTACATTTACACAGTGCTGGATTACAAGCATTGCAGACTATGCAAATGATTAAAAACATCACGGCCACATACATAAATAAAACTTTTATACTTAGAAGAATGGGGCTTGTCTTGATATTTCTCCTATAGCATGATTTCAGGATTTCACTAGGAAGCTATTTTTTTGGCAATGCGTGATAAGGGCATATTTAAGAGATACTGATGGGAGGTTTTGGTCTGTAGCCACCGACATTAAGTAAAAGGGATTAAATGCATCATTATATTTTAACAACAACCAGATTTGCCCTGAGCAAGCTGACTTTTTGAATAGTGCAAATAGTGCTTGAGGCCAGAGCCATACACATACCGAGTTGGGGCCCCCCCAAGTGAACCGCAAGAAGAAAACACATCAACCTATCCCAAGCAGCAACACTCAAGTTATGACACAGGAAATCATATGCTGCTGACTTTACGCTTTCATTTCACTCAACTTGAAGGAAAAAAAAACATATCTGCTTTACACTTAATATCCAGACTTGTTCATTTACATAGCTAGTATTAAAGGCTAAATGTTCTCAGGCAGATATCTAGTAAGCTTCTTGCTAGGTCACAGCTCACTGGAGTACTCAGAAAAATTCCCTATTAGACACCCTGAAAAGAAATGTTTTTAAACGGCCCTTTACATCCAAGTAAATCTGCCCTTCTGTCTTGAGTTTGACCTAACGTTTGTACATTTATGGCTCTGGCTGTTGTCATGGTAATATCACTCACACCTGCATGTGCCCGGTGACATCACCTGAGGGAGTGAGAGGCACAAGAGAGGAGCTGTCATGTCTCCTCCTCGCACTACAACCAGTGCTGGAGTGTGTCCAAGTTTTTCTCCATCCATCGCATGTTCTGCTTAATGGTCTCGGTGGCTTCCTGCACGATCCTCATCTGAGAACCTTTCGCCCCCAGAGAACTGAAGAAGTTCTGGGCCTGGATGAGAAGGGTGGAAAGTAATAATTTAGTACAAAAACATGAATTAAAATTCATTTTATTAATGTTATGAGGCTCTTTTTTTTGAATGACCAGACCTCCATGAGATGTGTTTTTGTGGAAAATTGACTGGTTGCGGACATGATGATGCTCTGAATGGCAAAGGATCCGACAGGAAACCTTACATGAAGAAAATGGAAAAGGAAAAACATTAAATTATACATTGAATGCTTTAACATACAATTAACCAACTGATACATTTGCAAAACCAGCTCATTGTAAAAAACACATTTAAAGGTTTTACATGCATTTTCTTTAATGTGGTTTATTGATTGGCATTTACATATTTATCAAGGTTTTTCTTACAGTCCTGGCATCTAAATTATGCTGAATTATGATCACCAAGACTGCACTATTTGATGAAAAATACATTACAAACTGATTGCGTTCTATTTTAATATAAATTGAAAATGTAATGAAAGCAGCCATTACTCCAGTCTTCAGTTTCACATGATACTTCAGAAATCCTTCAGTAGTAGATTTAGTAGTATATACAGTTGTGGTCAGAATTATTGGAACCCTTGATAAATATGATCAAAGATGACTGTAAAAATAAATCTGCATTGTTTATCCTTTTGATCTTTAATTCATAAAATTAGCAAAAATCTAACCTTTCATTGAAGGAAAAGAATTGAAAGTGTGTGTGTGTGGAGGGGGGTGGGGGGAAATCACATTATGAAATAAATGTTTTTCTCCAAAACATGTTGGACACAATTATTGGCACCCTTTTATTCAATACTTTTTGCAACCTCCTTTTGCCAAGATAACAGCTCTGAGTCTTCACCTATAGTGCCTGATGAATTTGGAGAACACCTGACAAGAGATCAGAGCCCATTCCTTCATACAGAATCTCTCCAGATCCTTCAGATTCCCAGCTCCTTGTTGGTGCTTCTTCTCTTCAGTTCACTCCACTTATTTTCTTTAGGGTTCAGGTCAGGGGACTGGAATGGCCATAGCAGAAGCTTCATTTTGTGCTCAGTGACACATTTTTGTGTTGGTTTTGATGTTTGAAGATTATTGTCCTGATGGAAGATGCAACCACGGCCCATTATTGGATTTTTAGCAGAAGCGGTCAGGTTTTGATTTTTTATCTGTTGGTATTTGATAGAATCCTTGATACCATATATCTGAACAAGATGTCCAGGACCTCCAGCAGAAAAATAGGGGCACTTTTTATCCATGTGTGCACCAAACCCATCTGGTGGGTTTGCTGCCAAAAAGCTCTTTTTTTAGTTTCATCTGACCAGAGAAGCCGGTCCCGTTTGAAGTTCCAGTCTTGTCTGACAACTGAATATGCTGGAGATTGTTTCTGGATGAGAGCAGAAGATTTTTCTTGAAACCCTCCCGAACAACTTGTGAGGATGTAGGTGCTGTTTGATAATTTTTTTAGGCTTTCTGAGACTCAAGACTCAACTAATCTCTGCAATTCTCCAGCTGTGATCCTTGGAGAGTCTTTGTCCACTCAAACTTTCCTCCTCACTGCACATTAGGACGATTTAGACACAGGTCCTCTTCCAGGCAGATTTGTAACATCTTTAGTTGATTGGAACTTCTTAATCATCGCCCTGATAGTGGAAATGGGGATTTTCAATGCTTTAGCTATTTCCTTACAGCCACTTTCTATTTTGTGAAGTTCAACAATTTTTGTAAATATGAATGGGAATATACTTCAGAGATATTTTACTCATAAAAAATGTGCCAATAATTGTGGCCAACGTGTTTTGGAGAAAAACATTTCGTAATGTGAGTTTCCCCCCACGTTCAATTCTTTTCCTTCAATGAAAGGTTAGATTTTTGCTAATTTAATGAATTAAAGATAGGATAAAGGATAAACAATGCAGATTTATCTTTATAGTCATCTTTGATCATATTTACCAAGGGTGCCAATAATTCTGACCACAACTTTATAAATAAATATTATATATATATATATTGTTTATGTTTTTTCACTAAATGAACTCTGTTTAAAGGAATAGTTGACCCAAAAATGAAAATTATCCCATGATTTACTCACCCCCAAGCCATCCTAGGTGTATATGACTATCTTCTTTCAGACAAATACAATCGGAGATATGTTTAAAAAATATTCTTAGTCCTCCAAGGTTTATAATTGTTGTGAATGGTGGGCCGCGTTTTACCTGGTTGACTTGCGGGGAAGAGAAATCTTTTACCTGACACACAATGTAATGATGAATGCGGAGGCGCAGAGGATAGAGCAAAACAAATCACCGGTCAAATACATCTAAAATGATAATTTCTAAAATGAAATTTCAGAGTATTTCGATATAAGAGAAGAGAAGCTTAAATTTGTTGCCCAGCCCTATTTGTTTGAACCACAAGATGCGTCTAAGCTTAAAATACTCCAACATCCTGCGTCATACATCGTGTCAGAGGATTATTCATTTGGTATAAGTCGACTTGCACATTCTGCGTACAGTCGTCCGGAAGCTAGTTATTTAAATTTATAACGTTTTAAATATTGATATTTTTCTTACAAAAATGCATCGCTTCACTTCAGAAGGCCTTTATTAACCCACTGGAGTCATATGGATTACTTTTTTTTATGAATGGATGCATTACTTTTGACTTCAAAAAGCGACCCCCCATTCACAACCATTATAAACCTTGGAGGACTAAGGATATTTAAAAAAATATCTCTGATTGTGTTCGTCTGAAAGAAGATTGAGGGTGAATAAATCATTGGATAACTATCACTTTAAGGTGTTTTCATGACCTTTTTGTCTGTTATTATTATGTCATTTCTGTATGCTATTGTTATTATGCATTATCAGTGTATGCAACATGATGCATGTAAAGACCAAAAGGTGTAATGATATTTACATTAAAAATGTGTGGATTCAAAATGTTGCTAAAAAACATTTTAGTAACCCTCCTCCTCCAGGGGTTCTTTGATTCTTTAAATATGAAAAGTTCACCACTCACTTTTGAGTGATTTTCCCCCAATTCTCCTTCACAAAATCCCAAGCGTAGAGGTAGCCAGCAAAGTTCTTGCAAATTGTGTGGATCACCAAAGGAAATTCCTGAGTTTGAATCTCACTTCCATCAAGACTTTTCTGTAGAACCCTAAAATGGAAAACCAAATGAAATTCAGTATTGCATGTGCTGACAGCTCGAAAGAATTTTCCCTCCAACAGAACATGTCACCCAGCCTTACCAAATGATTTTGCGTACATCCTGAGTGCTGGCCAAAGCTTCCAGTGTCTTGCGCTTCTCTGCGTCACAGATGGAGTGTTTATATGTGCTTAGAAGCACATCCCATCCATCTTCTGCTTGGGCAGCAACTTTGAAGACTGTCGTCATGAGATCACTAGGAATCCTAAAACAACAGCATATTACAACATTTTCCTCTGTTCTCGAGAAAAACTGCAGTGAGGGGTACAAGAGTCAATGGCTTTAGACAATGGCTCTTTCCTTCTCTTTGCAGATTAAAAAAAAAATAATACTTTTTTGCAAATCACATAAGTTATTAGCTAATGAAGAGCAAATAATTCAGCCAAGGGTAACAGGTAAATCGCTACTTAAACTTACTGAAAAGTCTTGTTGGAATCGACCCACTGATCAAACAGACGTTTGGCCTGTGTTGTGCAGTTGAATCTGTTGAGGGAACATGCCATCTCCAGCAGGGCAGACCGAAGCGTCATCTTCGACACAGAAGATTCCAGTTCCCAAGACTGACTCTCCATCAAACTTCCAAAATGATCGTCAATGTAACTCTGCAAAGATTGAATTCAAACAAGTTTTAGAACTAAATACATTTTCCTTAGATGAAATAAAGAGACACATTTGAATACAACAGCTACATAAAACGAATGATGTACCTACCTTCATTCTAGAGGCCAAGTTTAACTCTGATCTTTTGTCAAGCAATCTGTAAATCTGACCAAGTTGGAAGAGAGCTTCAGTCAGAGGAGCCGTCTCTGTCTCGTTTTTGATGTAGTTCATTAGGTTTAAGACCTGCCTGAAGGACACCTTGCCCAATCTGGAGGAAATATGAAGCATAATTAAGCATCCCAAACATCTAACTAACAATATTCTTTATTTTCACTTATTTACTGAGGCATATACATGACTGCTCAAAAGTTGAGTTTGTAAGTTTTTTTTTTTTTTTTTTAAAGAAATTAATACTTTTATTTAGCAAGGATGTCTAAAGACTTCTTTCTTTTTCATCAAAGACTCTATAAAAAGAAAAACTTTATAAAAACATTAAGCAGCACAACCGTTTTTTTTTAACATTGATAATAAGAAATGTTTCTGGAGCAGCAAATCAGCATATTAGAATGACTTCTGGAGGATCATGTGACACAAAGGAATTTTTTTTTAAATATATTACAACAGAATATTACTGTAATTTTGTTCAAATGAATGCAGCCGGGGTGAGCATAAGAGACATAAAAATCGTACCAACCTCAAACTTTTAAATGGTAGTGTATTTAAAAAAAGAAAAAATGAAAACTGACAAATCAATTAGTATTAGACTGCAGAAAATATTCTTGAATATATAAAAAAAATGTACATGATGGAATATTTTATCTATTAAAAATATTTTATAGTTGAATGTGGGGATCCTGTAGCATCAGCTCTTTAAAGTCTTATCTAATAACTTTAACCCTTCATTTAAAATCAGATCTACCTGGAAAGAGCAAAGATGTTATTGATGAGAGCTGCTCTGTCTTCACAGGGGAGGACAGCCACATTCTGCAAAGCCTCAATCAAGTCCTTCCATCCGTCCACATCATAATGCACTATGTAGAAGCCATCACTCCTGAAGTTGAACTTCAACCACTTCACCTTAGCTGGAAGCTTTAATATGGCTGGAAAAGATTTAAAGTAATATATTATCATTTCCAGTAGTTGGAATCATCCATCTATGTCAGTACACTCAGTCCTAAGGACAATACTCACCTGTTTTGTCCTTGAGATGGAACACTTGTTTGCAGGAGCTGAGAACACTGCAGCTTTCATTCACATATGTCAGGGGAATATGCCACAAGCTGCTGTAGGCAACACAGAATTCGATCAATTATCACTCAACATTAGGACAGGCGGACTTCACATAAAACTTGCTTTTTAAATGGATCAGTATAACAGAGCTTGTTTAAACCTCTGGCATCTTAAAACAAATCAGACTATTCTATATCCCATGACATACTAGTACAGTTCAAAAGTTATGTTTTTGGAAGAAGCAAATACAGTAAAAACAGTATTAATGTAAAATATTATTATATTTTAAAATAACTGTTTTCTATTTTAATGTTTTAAAATGTAATTCCTGTGATGTCAAAGCTGAATTTTCAGCAGCCAATACATCCATAGCCAAAAGTATTGGCAGTGACATAAATTTTGTGTTTCACAGTTTTTCTGCTTCTGTATTTGTAGGTTATATTTTCAAGTTTCTATGGTATACTGTAAAATAATGATAAGCCTTTCATAAGAGAGATTTTATCTGACTAGTACTCGTTCACAGTTTCCCCATGTGCTGATGATATGATTAGTAAAATTATATTAGCTGGTCATTTTGTGCATTTTGAAGCTTGTTGCAAATGCATCTGACCATTCTGCACAATACTCTAGAAACAATCTGAATCAACACAACAACTAATGCAGAAAACTTTGCGAAACAATATTTATGTCACTGCCAATACTTTTGGCCAATACTTCAGTCTTCAGTGTCACATGTATAATATGCTGATTTGCTGCTCAAGAAACATTTCTTATTATCTATGTTAAAACAGCTTTGCTGCTTAATATTTGTGTAGAAATCAGAATACATTTTCTTTAAGATTTTTTGGTGAATAAAAAGTTCAAAAGAACAGCATTTATTTGAAATGTTTTTTTTTTTTTAATCAATTTTTGATTGATTTAATGTGTCCTTGCAGAATAAAAGTATTAATTATAAATAATCTTACTGAGCCCAAACTTTTGAATGGTATACAAACTTTTTAAAACTAACGTTCGCAGGAGAATATTTCCATTTTTTTTTTTATATCATCTGAAACATGCTGAGACTAATATTTCAAAGTAAAAGTATATTTGTTTATAGTGTTTATAATGTTTGTAAACATTCCGGTTTATTTACTGGTATGTTACATTATTTCTGAAAGTAATAATAAAAAAAATGACCTGTACACTGATGCGATCTTTGTTTTTTCTTTAAAGGATTAGTTCACTTTTAAATAAACTTTTCCTGATAATTTACTCAAAGTTTGAACTAATTGTTATATACTATTGAACTAGCAACTTAAATTAGTTCAAACTTTGGCCTGTGGAGGGCAGTATTACGCTTAGCAGCGTCTACACTGCTGGAATTCTAATAGAGGAGAAGAAGAGAGCTAGTTCAAGATGAGCATTTCTGGTTAAAACTTATATAATTTTCAATTTTTTTCAGAAAATGAGCGATGGTTTCACTAGATAAGACCCTTATTTCTCATCTGGGATCATGTTGAACAATTTGAAGCTGCAGTGAAACTAATTATGACCTTCAACTGTTTGGTGCCCATTGAAGTCTACTATATGGAAAATAATCCTGGAATGTTTTCATCAAAAACCTTAATTTCTTTTCGACTGAAGAAAGAAAGACATGAACAGCTTGGATGACATGGGGGTGAGTAAATTATAAGGAAAAGTTTATTTAAAAGTGAACTAATCCTTCAAGCAACACAATTTTGACCTGGTGTGACTGATAGTGATGTGCAACTTATTTTCCGGAAAATACGATACCTAAAGTAGCAAAAAGAGCCTAAGGAACATTACTAACCAATAGGATACCGACTTCAGTACCAGGTAGGTACTGACATTTCAAAAATGTGATGATACCAGCATTTCCCCCTAGCATTTTGTGCACTGTTGAGCAGATTCTNATTTTTTTTTTATATCATCTGAAACATGCTGATGAAAAGTGAACTAATCCTTCAAGCAACACAATTTTGACCTTGTGTGACTGATAGTGATGTGCAACTTATTTTCCGGAAAATACGATACCTAAAGTAGCAAAAAGAGCCTAAGGAACATTACTAACCAATAGGATACCGACTTCAGTACCAGGTAGGTACTGAAATTTTAAAAATGTGATGATGCCAGCATTTCCCCCTATCATTTTGTGCACTGTTGAGCAGATTCTTGAACACCTCTGATTGGCCATTGTGTTCACACACTCAACAGATTTGTCTGTGATTGGCTACAATGATCAATGCTTAAAAAACTTTTTTTGAAAGCAGGAGTCTATCAATGGATACATTAGGGATCTGTAGATAGATGCCTGCTTTCAAACGCTCCCATGTGTATCGGTGTAAGCGCTCGGTGAAGAGCGTCGTATGTAGAGCTTACGACTCCTTGTGCTTTTGGATCGCTCTCGTGGTGCTATGATGTCATGCACCGATTGGTCTGTGAGAAGCCGATGCATCTCGAACAAGCTTGGTGTGTTTGTGTTTGGCGCTGCCACGCTAGCGTTACTGTGAAAAATGAAACGTATACAGTGAGGTTGCCTTTCCACTCTCTAGCCCGTGGAAAGGCAAACCGGTTCTTAGAAGGCTCGTCAGTTGAACCAACTCCGAACTGGCAATAGCACTACCTCTGAACGGTTATGTAAGGGGGAAATGCTGGTATCGTCACATTTTTAAAATGTCAGTACCGACTTGGTACCGAAGTCGGTACTTTGACAACCCTACTAGCTAATTCATTACAACACATTTTTAGATCAATGTTCACAGTGGCAGTTCAAAGCCTCTACCTGTCGTCCGTGCTGTTTTCAGCATTCAGAAGGAAATGTTCTTGCGACAATGTCACTTGAGTGCCATTCCTCTTCACTGTGACCAGAGGAAAGCCCTTATGAACAGTCCAGGTGTGCATCATCTCAGATACATTTACATTTTGTTTGCTCACCTATGGAGAACATGGATGTCAGCGCATGCTAATAAAAACAGGCCTCAGATGAAAACAACTGCTTGCTTTGTTATTGTAAATGTTGAAAGGAATAATTGTTTGGACATTTTAAATTCAATCTAGTAAAAAAGGTCTGACCTGGGAAAGGCTGTTCCATAAATCTTCACTTTCTGTGTTTGATCGGTTATACTTTTGTAAGTACTCAATCACTCCTTTTCGAAACTCCCCATCTCTGAGTGTTGCATTGAGCATCAGCAGTATTGAAGCACCCTTGAATGAAAGGCAGGTCAAGAAACAAGTCAATAACAATGAATGACAAATGATTACATTGTGTCAAGTTTTCAAAAAGAGGGTTACTTAAAGCCACTCCACAGGCAACAGGTAATGTATGATATACCTTCTCATAAGACACAGAGTCAAACATCTCTTCCACCTGCTCTGGGGTGCTCACGCCAGTAGACACTGGGTGGGATGAGTTCAAAGCATCTTTGGCTAGCGCTTTAAATCGAACATTTAAGAATTCAGTGTTCTGGAAATTAAAAACACAAGATCAAAAATAGCAATTTTACATGACACGCATTCAAACAACAACAACAAAGTAACGTACTAAAAGAAAGAAAGGGTATGTAAATCAATTTAGTCTAAAACTTACTATGTCAAGGTCTGGGAACACATTTGAAATAGACATGTACTGCATGTAGGTTGCAAATCCTTCATTCAGCCAAAGATCATTCCACCATCTCATAGTGACCAGATTTCCAAACCACTAAAGAGAAAAGCAACATAATGAACATAGTATGTCTGACTCGCCTTTTCTTTTTATTAGAATTGAAAGACTTCATTTCAGATTTATAATTTATATTTTATATTACTATTGTCATTTGCTGCTTAGTAAACCTGAAATAGGTCCACAATATAATCAAAGGTGGATGTAAACAATACTACCTACTGTAGTAACGCAGTCACCAACTCAGACATTTCTGTCTTGTGTTGTAAACCATTTGAACATGACTATTATTACCATGAGAATGTTGCTTTATTTATAATGTTAATTACCTGGTGGGCAAGTTCATGAGCAATAACAGAAGTCACCAGTTGCTTGTCTATAGGGGAGGAATTATTCCCTACTAACAAAGTTGTCTCACGGAATGTGATTAGTCCCCAGTTCTCCATGGCTCCGGCGAGGAAGTCAGGAATGGCCACTAAATCTATTGATTTTAGAAAGAAAACTTAATAATGTAAGATGACAGAATTAATCACTTTTAAGTTTTTTATTCATCCAGCTATTGTAGGAATCTAATAATCTCTGTTTGAAGAGTTTTTGTAGGGAAAGGCGTCTCACCTAACTTTCTTAAAGGGTAGTCGATCTCGAAGAACGTATTGTAGAACTCCAACAGTTTTGCAGCTGTGTCCAGAGCATAATGCACTTGTTCCTTTTTGTCTGGAATGGCATACACAGACACCTGCACGACATTTGAAACTTTACCCTAATGCAATATATTTCCAGAATATTTTCAAAACAAGACAATCCGATTTTGAGAAGAATACATACCGTAGTATTAGAGACATTCCTGCTGTAACTAGTAAATTCAGCTACAATAAATGCAACCAGGTAAGTGCTCATTGTATCACTTTCCTTAAACTCGTCTTCTTGAAGCCCATTTTTTAAATCCGTGGTTTTGACCTAAAAAATAAAAACATTTTATGGATAATACAATTACAAATCTATAAAATTATCAAAAGAAAAATAATAAAGGAAAAAAAATCTGACCATTTTTTATCAAACAAATATAGGCTGTAATATAGTTTTGGGTCAGAAAGATTTTTTTATGTTTTTGAAAGAAGTCTCTTATTCTCACCAAGACTGCATGTATTTGAAATAAAATACAGTAAAAACTGTAATAATATTTCACAATATTACTACAATCTGAAATAACCATATTCTATTGTAATATATTTTAAAATGTAATTTATCCTGCAATGTCAAAGCTGAATTTTCAGCATCATTATTCATCATGTCTTCAGTGTCACATGATCCTTCATTCTTACATGCTGATTTGGGGCTTAATAATTTTGTAGAAACCGTGATGCATTTTTTTTTTTTTTTTTTTTTTTTTTTTTTTTATTTAAAATTTTATCAAATTTAATAAAAGATAAAAAAGTTTTTTTCTTCCCTTTNAAAAAAAAAAAAAAAACTTATTGACCCCAAACTTTTGAACGGTAGTGTACACACACACACAAACAAACGTTTATATATATATATATCCAATTAAGTTAAAAAACAAATTGAAGTCTCTTTAGATGACAAAAAATAGATATAACAAAATATATATAATATATATTATTATAACCACTTAATTTAGATGAAAGGAAAAAACAGTAAATAAATAAATAAAAAAACTACCTTGGGCATGTTTGAAAGACTGATATAGTTGGGTTCTCTCGTAATCTTAATTAGAAAAGTTGATTTAAAAGCTGGCTCGTCAAAACAAGGGAAAGCCTTGCGGGCTGCCAAGGGCTCAAACTGAGTAGCGGCCAAAACTCTAGAAGAAAGATGGAGTGAATTAAAAGAAGTGTTAGAGAGGCATAAAGATATTACTAAGTAACTGTCAATCAGCACACTGAAGCTATAGTTATTTCAAATTTATCCCAAGGTTATTCAGAAGGTTACACAAAGGTTAATTGGACTGCAAATACCTTTTTGTACCATTTGTATCAACATAGGAGCTGTTGTAGAAGCCATCATAGCTGTTGGAGAAGTTTGCTGTGTACTCAATGTTCAAACCATATGTCCCCTTCTTAAGATCTTCAGAAAAATTGATGGCAATCTGCTGCCAAGGTTTGTACTCCAGGAAATTGACCACTTGACCTTCAAAAGTGGCCTTGGTTATGTTCATGTCAAAACTGTGTAGGACAATAATCTTCGTTTCATGCAACACTTCCACTTTGATTGACACACTGCCTTGAAAGGTCATGTTCTTCAGGTCAGGATGGAGTGAAATATCGTAACGCACAGGATGCACACTGGACGGTAACCTCAACTCGGCCCATGGGAAAATTTCTCCGCTTGTGGAATTAGGATAGATGTTGTTCATGGTTGAATTGGTCTTTGGGCAGCCCTTTCTGGTGAAAGTGCAGCCTGGAACAAAGTAAATGACCATGAAAATGGAGACCACCACTACCAGGATGAGAACACCTACCACCGTGGTCTTAGCTGAAGGCATCGAGCACGATCCAGAAGGCTGCTGGCGGGTGTAGGATGAGGAAGCGCTGCGCTGGTTGGAACTACGGTTCATGAAGGACATGCCAAGAAGACGGGCGGAGGATTCATAATCTTCCTCGTCTTCATCCAGGTCGTTTTCTCCAAGGCCTCGGACTAACAGTCGTGAACTGCGGGGTTCATAGACTACATCGTCTGAGTCGATGGGGTAGGATGGGGACTCCTTCGCCAAATCCACCACATCTGGCTCTTCCTCAAACATGCTGTTCTCAATCATGTTCCTGGGCAGTGGAGCTCTTTCTGTAGGTTAGAGTAGCAACAGAAAATCATGAGTGAATACAAAAGCATGGTTGTTTGAAGTGACTTCCTGTTGACAAGAATGATAACGTTTAAAATAACTCTGAGCTTTTCCGAAAAGTTGAGTGATTTTCTAGTCTGCCTACACAAGTGGTTTAAGTCAGAGTGTAAAAGAAAGCAAACAAATATAAAGTGAAACTAACTGTGCATACAAATGGTAAGATCTGGTTCAGTAAATACTTCTACCCATGACCACAGGCTGCCACCAATGTACAGCATAACCTATTTCATGCAAAATTCAATGTTGCTAAACTATTGTCTGCATAAGATTTGCCAATACCCTGACAGAAAATAAAGTGACTGGCCGCAGTGTTCCTCTTTTACTCCAACAGAGAATTAGACTAAATTAACTCAATAACAAATCAAGGCACCGAGTTATCAGTGATCAAATTACTGTTTAACACATTTAGGGCCCTATAATTTCCGCGATCACGGAATCGCGGAATCCATTCATAAAAACGGAATTTATTATATAACGCGGAATGTCACGGAATTTGTCAAATTTTTGATGAATGAATTAAAAGCAGGTCAGTACACTTAAATTAAATCGCGATATAGACTAGTGTCTGTGAATATTAAACCGCAAAAAGACTATTTAAACATGAATCCTGCGTGCCTGTGTGACTCTGAAATGCGACGCATGCGACGCTCGCGGTGTTTTCGTCCTCTGTCGCCTCACTATATGAACGCACGAATTCATCTCCAGAGCTGCTCTGAAAGTCACGTTATCAGCATTTAACCGCTTCGTTTGAGAAAACTACCGTCATAAACACAGAGAAACTCAAAGCTCTAGGCAAACCGTCAAAATAAAGTTCGATTTAACTTGACAGAAACATATTACTGTTGTACAGTAGAATTTAGATAAATTAATTTAACAATAAATTATTAAAATATATTTTTAAACAATAATCTTCCATGTTTTAATTTTAACAGTAAAGCTCTGTTGTGCAGCACATTGTTTGACAAATAAGTTTAATTTCATGATTAAAAGATAAATTAAATGGTATGCGTTCATTTGATTGACAGAAAAAATTAAATACACAACAGAACTTCTGAAAAAAAAAAAATTCATAAAAATATAAATGGAATTAAAACATTAAAATGGAATCCAGAAAACAGAATTTGGTAAAAATACAATTTGAGGGGAAAGAATAAAACGTTTATCATAGAGCCCTAAAATTTTTAATTTTTTTTGTTAAACTTTTATTAAATTGTTGGTAAATTGGACAAGATTCATTATTTAAATTAATTAGACATGCTTAATGATTACTTAAAATTTAATTTAAACATTAAAATGGAGTTAACAAATAAATAAAATGGAAAAAAACTGAATTTGGGAAAAAATAAAACGGATTTCATAGGGCCCTACACATTGCTTGAGACCACTAATGTGTCGTACCTGCTGACATGAGGTGAAACTCAGGTCTGCTGCACAAATACTCGTTCATTAAGTGACCTGAATTTAAACTTATTTTTAACAATAACATGCCTGATTTACCATTTAGCACCGTTCAGACTATGTGAACTATTCAGTCATAACTTAAGCAAACATATATATATATATATACATACATACATACATACAGTGGGTACGGAAAGTATTCAGACCCCCTTACATTTTTCACTCTTTGTTATATTGCAGCCATTTGCTAAAATCATTTAAGTTCATTTTTCTTCCTCATTAATGTACACACAGCACCCCATATTGACAGAAAAACACAGAATTGTTGACATTTTTGCAGATTTATTAAAAAAGAAAAACTGAAATATCACATGGTCCTAAGTATTCAGACCCTTTGCTGTGACACTCATATATTTAACTCAGGTGCTGTCCATTTCTTCTGATCATCCTTGAGATGGTTCTACACCTTCATTTGAGTCCAGCTGTGTTTGATTATACTGATTGGACTTGATTAGGAAAGCCACACACCTGTCTATATAAGACCTTACAGCTCACAGTGCATGTCAGAGCAAATGAGAATCATGAGGTCAAAGGAACTGCCTGAAGAGCTCAGAGACAGAATTGTGGCAAGGCACAGATCTGGCCAAGGTTACAAAAAAATTTCTGCTGCACTTAAGGTTCCTAAGAGCACAGTGGCCTCCATAATCCTTAAATGGAAGACGTTTGGGACGACCAGAACCCTTCCTAGAGCTGGCCGTCCGGCCAAACTGAGCTATCGGGGGAGAAGAGCCTTGGTGAGAGAGGTAAAGAAGAACCCAAAGATCACTGTGGCTGAGCTCCAGAGATGCAGTCGGGAGATGGGAGAAAGTTGTAGAAAGTCAACCATCACTGCAGCCCTCCACCAGTCAGGGCTTTATGGCAGAGTGGCCTGACGGACGCCTCTCCTCAGTGCAAGACACATGAAGGACAAGACACCATCTTGGAGTCCTTCAGGTGTTTTTTAGCAAACTCCATGCGGGCTTTCATGTGTCTTGCACTGAGGAGAGGCTTCCGTCGGGCCACTCTGCCATAAAGCTCCGACTGGTGATGGTTGACTTTCTACAACTTTCTCCCATCTCCCGACTGCATCTCTGGAGCTCAGCTACAGTGATCTTTGGGTTCTTCTTTACCTCTCTCACCAAGGCTCTTCTCCCCCTATAGCTCAGTTTGGCCGGACGGCCAGCTCCAGGAAGGGTTCTGGTCATCCCAAACGTCTTCCATTTAAGGATTATGGAGGCCACTGTGCTCTTAGGAACCTTAAAGGGTTAGTTCACCCAAAAATGAAAATTATGTCATTAATGACTCACCCTCATGTCGTTCCAAACCCGTAAGACCTCCTTTCACCTTCGGAACACAGTTTAAGATATTTAAGATTTAGTCCGAGAGCTTTCTGTCCATCCATTGAAAATGTATGTGCGGTATACTGTCCATGTTCAGAAACGTAATAAAAACGTCATCAAAGTAGTCCATGTGACATCAGTGGGTTAGTTAGAAGTTTTTGAAGCATCGAAAATACATTTTGGTCCAAAAATAACAAAAACTACGACTTTATTCAGCATTGTATTCTCTTCCGTAATCCTTTCCATTGAATTGATTCCATTGAATCCTTTCATCTGTCGGCGTTGTAATGCACTTTTACGTCGTTGTTTTTGGCGATTAGGACATGCACACTTACGCACCATTTAAAAAAATAGCTTGAATACAGCGTGCGTCTCCCTCAGACTGTAAACGAAACTCTGGCGCACCAGATAACACGTCAGCGGCGTCTTACGTCAGCAGTGCGCTGCGGTTCACTGAACCCGAGTCATGAACCCGGATGAACAACAGACCCGGAAGAGAATACAATGCTGAATAAAGTCGTAGTTTTTGTTATTTTTGGACCAAAATGTATTTTCGATGCTTCAAAAACTTCTAACTAACCTACTGATGTCACATGGACTGCTTTGATGATGTTTTTATTACGTTTCTGGACATGGACAGTATACCGCACATACATTTTCAATGGATGGACAGAAAGCTCTTGGACTAAATCTAAAATATCTTAAACTGTGTTCCGAAGGTGAAAGGAGGTCTTACGGGTTTGGAACGACATGAGGGTGAGTCATTAATGACATCATTTTCATTTTTGGATGAACTAACCCTTTTAAGTGCAGCAGAAATGTTTTTGTAACCTTGGCCAGATCTGTGCCTTGCCACAATTCTGTCTCTGAGCTCTTCAGGCAGTTCCTTTGACCTCATGATTCTCATTTGCTCTGACATGCACTGTGAGCTGTAAGGTCTTATATAGACAGGTGTGTGGCTTTCCTAATCAAGTCCAATCAGTATAATCAAACACAGCTGGACTCAAATGAAGGTGTAGAACCATCTCAAGGATGATCAGAAGAAATGGACAGCACCTGAGTTAAATATATGAGTGTCACAGCAAAGGGTCTGAATACTTAGGACCATGTGATATTTCAGTTTTTCTTTTTTAATAAATCTGCAAAAATGTCAACAATTCTGTGTTTTTCTGTCAATATGGGGTGCTGTGTGTACATTAATGAGGAAAAAAAATGAACTTAAATGATTTTAGCAAATGGCTGCAATATAACAAAGAGTGAAAAATTTAAGGGGGTCTGAATACTTTCCGTACCCACTGTATATATAAATATGTACAATATTATATTATACTAATATATATATTTATATAAACCGGTAGTTTAAATGTTTATTCAATTCTAAAATATGTATTTATTTTATTGTCATCTCACATATGGATCTGCTTTTTTCCCTTTTTATAACAGGACACTTTCTATGCTATAATTTCTATAATAAAATACATAGGCTATGAGATATCTTATTAAATTATTTGCATCAAACAATTCTATCAATCAAATAATTATTCTCAGTGAATAAAGATGAAGTGTTTACGTCAGAACGACTCAGTATTACCGGCTCATGCGTCAGCATCACACCCATGCGTCGTGCTGCTCACGTCAACAGCGTCAGCCAATACTGAGTCGGCGTTCTGATGTAGTTTTAGGATTTAAAATCCTAAAGTATAGAGGATTTAAAAAAAAAAAATATCTCGGATTTTATCAAAAATATCTTAATTTGTGTTCCGAAGATGAACGAAGGTCTTATGGGTGTAGAACAACATGAGGGTGAGTAATTAATGACAGAAATTTCATTTTTGGGTCAACTAACCCTTTAAAGTCACCATGAAAACAAAATAAACAATTGTTGTTTTTGTTTTTTGTTGTTGTTTTATGGAATAGTGCAGTGCTGCTTATTGTGAATTATTTATCTGTGCACATCNTCTCGGATTTTATCAAAAATATCTTAATTTGTGTTCCGAAGATGAACGAAGGTCTTATGGGTGTAGAACAACATGAGGGTGAGTAATTAATGACAGAAATTTCATTTTTGGGTGAACTAACCCTTTAAAGTCACCATGAAAACAAAATAGACAACTGTTGTTTTTGTTTTTTGTTGTTGTTTTATGGAATAGTGCAGTGCTGCTTATTGTGAATTATTTATCTGTGCACATCTTTTTTTTTTTTCATGTGACCCTTATAATTTTTTAATAAAAAAAATAGAAATTCCTCTTGAAACAACATCTCTTCTCTAATGACGTTTACTGGCACGAAGGCAGGACAACCTGTCACTCACATGAGATCACAGCAATAGCAAACCACAACAATCCAATCAATTCCCGATGGTCAAAATCATGGTCCGTCCTACATTTTTCTTATTTGAAAAGCCGGTTCACTAGGATATACATTACAATGTACAATGTAAGGAAGAAACGACTTTACATGCTGACTTCAACTAAAGATTACAAAAAAAAAAAAAAAAAAANAAAAAAAAAAAAACACACACACACACACACACAGACACAAAACTACTTGCACTGATAAATCATAGATAGTGCAATATTCCATGAAAAAATAAGGATATCTGATTTCATGGTAACTAAGCACATTTCGCACTTAAATTCTCATTACCACAAAAATGCACATCCCAATTATTCATGGTGGTGATTCTCATTACTGTACGATTTTGACAGTATGAGGTTTTGTTTTGTTTATTTTTTGCATTATGCTAATTAGAACTGGGAGGAATGTGCTTAGTTGTAATCTATGAAAAAAAATCGTGATGCTTCTAAAATTACTGCTTTAAAAAAGTGTTAAAAAAAACTGGGTCAAATATGTTCTTGACAGGTTTTGTGACTGAAACTTTCTTAACAGCCAAGTTTTCATTCAGGAAGTCAACAAGACCAAGTAACAAGGTTGTTTTTTGTTTTTGTGTGTGTGTGTTTTTTTTTTAAGCTTTTTGCTCTGCCAATGAAAGACAAGACATGCTGTATTCAGTAGGGATGGGCGATACCACTTATTTTGTTTTCGATACGATACCGATACTTTCAAGGCCAAAATCGCCGATATCGATACCGATACGATACCTCTAATCTGAATTTAAGTTATTAAATTATGAATCATTTAAATCCTTAAATTATTGAATTACTATAAGTAAAATGGGTAATGGTACCCACTTAACATTATATTGGAAAGGTATTTTAACATTCAATATGTCTTAATTGCAATTTATTAGATTATATTTTTGTTTACAACTGGTTAAAATGTTTATTTGTAGTGTTAACCACGGAAATCCACAAAACTATGGTCACTGTAGTAATGGTTCGGTTTCATAAGGGACTGCCAGTGAGAGGCTGTTGCACCCATAAAATGCAAACTTTGTATTCTGACAGTGTAGTTACAGAACAAAACATCAATAAGAACTTTTAATGTTCAATTTAAATAAATGTAATTGCAAAAACTATGTAGGCTTCTTTTTTATTTTGTTTGTTGTGAAATAACTCAAACATATTATGTTGTTCTGTCTGCTGTTAAGCATTGTTCTGGGCTGCGTTTCCCAAAAGCATCAATGGTTTTTTACAATATTAAACGCATGCAGCCGTTTGAATGTAGTGTCGGCAGTGAGCGAACGCTTTCTGTGATTGATTGGTTCTGACTTGCAGCATTTGCGTGTTCAGATGAGCAGGAAAATACTTCTACTACACAATTATTCGCTAACATAGGTTATTTGTTCAATTCAATGCATATTGTATGCATTAAATTTATTGTTAATTAAACAAAACCACTGGTAAAAAAAAAAAAACACCTTAGTATCGATATTTTTATTTGAGTATCGATACTTTCGATACTCAACGTCAGTATCGATATATCGATACTTCATATCGATCTGCCCATCCCTAGTATTCAGTGACCATTAAATGGCTGAAACTCTGTTAAGCAAATACGTGCTAAAAAAAGTGACTGACAGCTGGCCTGCGTGTCACACTTGCGCAAGGCCATAAAAACACAAATCAGCAAATGTCACCTTGCAAAGATTATGACAAGATTTTTGGCAAAACATGAACCCTGGGACTCTGGAGATTCGAGTCTGATGCACGCAGACTGACAGATCAGATATGGTGATGACTAAAGGGAAAATAAAGATGTCAAATGAGGATGTTGACAGCACAGCATCGTGAGACATCACGTGAATGACATTAAACAAAACAAATAAATGACTGATCTAATGTAATGATTATATTCCCTTCCCCTCATAAACACTGATACATTTCCATTTAATCAGAGGTCCTGTCATGACCTGTTGAAGCACACTGTAAACTATGTGAAGCTGAGGAACTGATGACAATTTATATATAAATATATGTCTGTTAGCCAGCTTGTACTTGGCATACATGTTATCTTTACTTACTTAACCAAACCAGCTCCATAACTAACTAGTTCATTTACACAAATCAAAGGCCATGATAAAAACCAAGTTATCACAATACAAGAGCAGTAATTGAGGAAAATAAATTGCATTAAACATAAAAAGCGACGCGGCTAGCAGTAGCATGTTAGCCGATAACTTTTTTGAGGTGCACGACCTCGCGTTTAAATGAAGAGCCCAAATTAGCTGCAGCCTTACCGCTTTCAAACGAATCCATGATTAAATGTTTAAATGTACGTCTGAAGTAAAAACAAATCCTGTTTCAGCTGAAAGTGCGGATGTTTAATCCTGGGAAAGGTGAAGAGTTACACATTCACTCAACGCAGGAAGGCATCAGATCAACTGGTGCTAGCTTAGCATTGTTATCCTGATCTACAGCTCTGTCACTTCACAGCATTAAAATCATCGATCAGTGTTTTATTGAGCCATCGCTGCACACTGCTTTCGATACAACAGTGAACACAAGCCGAAAGTGGTAATCACTGCTGCGAAACAAGCAACATGAGTTTTACTTCCCCCTTCAGCTGCCCCGTTTAAAGTGACAGTTCACCCAAAAATGGACATTCTGTCATCCTGTTCCGAACCCGAAAGACTTTAATGATAAACATGGGAGAAATATAATTAAAGTGAATATAGGGGGGAACGTGCATTTACAAACACACTATTTATCACCTGTCTTATTTTATTATCTGTGTCTTGTTGTTTGTTTGTTTTTTTTCTTTGAATGGGATTGCGATTGATAAGCTTCACCAAGACCTGGCAATAAATCTAATTCTGATTCTTCTGATTCTGATGACCTAATATGCTACCTAACATCCCTTTTAGTGCTCCACAGAAGAAGGAAAGTCATATGGGTTTGGAACGACATGAGTAAATGATGACAGAACTTTCATTTTGGGTGGACTATCCCTTTAAGACGGCACTACTACTGCTGCTGCTGCTGCACCCCTAAAGAAATACAGCCACTGAACTGACTGGCTGACATATTGATCATTTCATCCTCATTAATGACAGCTTCGCATATACAGTCACACAGACACATATAGAAGGTAAAAAACTTTGAATTAAAAATGACAATTTAAAAAAAATAAATAAAACGTATTAAATTAATAAAATCTAAATATATATATAAACATGATTTCATAAAAAGATTAATTCATACCAATAGCTCCATATTCCTGTTGATTTAAATGGTTTGCAGATTCCATGCGCTAAGGCAGACTGCCATGCTCAACAAGAACAACTGTAATAGCGTCACTGTTCAGCAATTTGGACAATCACATGCAAACAATTTCACTCTGTGAAAACACACTACAATAGGCTGGTGTATTCTCAAGAGCTTGCAGTGTGCAGTGCATTTGTGCACCGTGAAACTGTTATAAATAGTCGGGTCATTGTATTCTAAGAACAGCAGTAGCCTATAGGCCTGTTTATTGAGGAGGACTATATGTACTTTGAAAACAGTTACAATCCCAGACTGATAAACCAACATATCACTAGATTAAGAAATAGGTATAAAAATAATTAGGCCTACATGTGGTTTGTAATTCTGTGGTTTTATTTATTAAGCTGTTGTTTACAATTTACAATAGTACCAACTTTATGCAGTTGGTATTGTACAGGATTTTTTGATTGAGGTACTCTGGGAATGGAAGGGAAAATGTAATTCAATTAAAAATCCTTAAATACTTTGTGTGTAAATGACTTTAGTGTTTGAGTGTATTGTGAACTGAAATAAAGCAATACTGCCTCCTAGCGACAGTCAAAGGAGTTCTCGCTTACACGTTTACTTGGCTATCAATGGGGAAATTCCATAGACTTCTACTGTTTATAAAGCATATTAACCTTAACCCACACCGTAACCCTAACAGAAACGTTCTCCGCCATGTTTACAATTAACAAACTTTACAAAGTATTTTACTGATTTCTGTTAACAAATTTGTCTCTTGATTGTATTGTGAAATTTTACTTGATCTTTTGACATATAAGAGGTCATTGTACAATAAAAAATATCCCATAAGATTGAGAACTCAAAACATTAGTCCAAAAACAATTTTTATTGCAGCCAAGCTCCCAAAACAACTCATTTCAGATCTCAGTATGATGTAGCTATAGTGGTGTTTTTTTGTTATTGTTGTCATGATTTGGGCATTTAGAAACAAAATTTATGAGACAGTTGTTGTCAGATTTCATCGTGATTTCAAAAATGAACTTTAATTGTAAGCCTGGTAAACAGCTTTGGAGAATTTGATGCTCCCCCATTCAAAGAGATAGGAGCTGTACTTGCATGACTGAAATAGCATGCCAGAGAGGTGTTTCAAAGAAGGGAATGTCATGTCATGTATAACCTCAATTCCAGAAAAGTTGGGACATTTTGTAAAATGCAATAAAATCAAGTGATGGTAATTCTCTTGAACCTTTATTTAACTGACAAAAGTACAAAGAAAAAATTCTAAAATTTTTACTGGCCAAATTAAAGGTGCAATATGTAATATTTTTGCAGTAAAATATCTAAAAACCACTAGGCCAGTGTTATATATTTTGTTCACTTGAGTACTTACAATATCCCAAATGTTTGCAACTATTTGTAAATCGTGAGAAAATTGCAATTTTAACCAAGGCTCCGGGACGTGTGAGGAGTCGCCTGTCATACCCGCGTTNGAAAAAGGGAGACTTTTCCCCATACGCAGTACTCGTTCCGTATCTCAGGGAACCGAGGTTACGTCAGTAACCGAGTACGTTAACCCTCGGTCTGCCTCGGTTTCCGGTTTTATTTTGTAGAAACCATGGAAACACCAAAGACACTTTAATATATTACACGTTTTAATAGGCAAGGGAACAACTGTTTTAATATATTTATAGACAGAAAACTAATTATTGTTATATAGCTCAACACGTTTAGTCTTATTGTTTAAATCTAATTTTCTTGATTTTTTGCGAGTACCATGATTTATGCCTCAGAAAAAAACACTATTTTGTCAAGTAGCTAACGTAGCATAATCAGATGCAGCTTTATTTTTAGCAACAGTAATACAGAATTTTCTCCTTCATACAATACGTTTTAAAATTAATTGCATGCCATTTATCAACTGAAGCTAGTGATGGCCGATTTCGAAACACTGCTTCATGAAGCTCCTAAGCTTCATGAATCTTTTGTTTCGAATCAGTGATTCGGAGCGTGTATCAAACTGCCAAAGTCACGTGATTTTAGTAAACGAGGCTTCATTACGTCATCACTGTTTCGAAACTTTTCAAAACAGTTCGAAATTTCAATGGTTCACCGGTAGAGGGCGATGATAAAGTGAACCCATGAATCATGCAGATTCACTGAGAACTACTGAACAAGTTTCTAGGGCTTTACCCTATGGTTTTCTACATTTGTAGATGTTTTAATTAGACATTAGAATAATAAAATGAATAATGGTAGTTATTAAACTTTTATTGGCCTGTTTGAGTCATGGAACAGAGAAACAAGCCTTGAAAATTGATAATAGAATAGAACACATATACAGACACTCTATATTTAATCTTATTAGATGATTAATTGCATTTGATTGATTTTACTTTCAATAAAACTTTTGCAATACATTTGTTAAAGGGTATTTCTAATGCATGTTTGGCCAGTGTTTTGTTTCATTTACACTGTTCTGACCACTAGGGGTCACCGTGGAGACGGTCAAAATCGAGGGAGCGAAGGGTCTGTCAAAATAAACTTCCCTCGTCCACTTCACGAATTGGAACACACTTCAAAATGGTGGTAGGGATTCCCCCTAGGGGAAGTGTTTAGGGAAGTTCGCGATTTTTTTAAATAGCCACATGTGCTCAGGATTCAGGAGTACTTTGGAAAACTGTTGTCACTTAACACAGTCTGCCACTGCATCAAGAAATGCAACTTAAAGGGGTCATGACATGAGAAATCAAATTTTCCTTGAGCTTTTGATATATTAGACGTCATCATACTTTAAGAATATCCTATAAGTTTTAGAGCTGAAAAATTCCTTGTTAGTCCAATAAAAGCTTTAATTGACACCAGACCCAGCAAAAGACAGGATTTACAAAGTGAGGATCTATGACGTCAAAGGGCAGCAAGCACTGCCTCTGCAGAAGAAGATCAACGCCTACTTCATCACTGCCTGTTTAGCCCCGCCCACCTAATCGAGCATAAGTAACATATGTGGTGCTAAACCAGATCGAGCAACCAAGCAATAAACATAGCGTTGAGGATTACAAAATATTGTGCAGTGCCTAGACTCGACAGTAACGCAACAACATGTAAGTAACAGTGTTCATTCTAATGCCTGATCTGATAATGATACAGTCAGATGATCTTTTTCTGTGTCAGTAAATCAAACCAGTGACTAAATGTCACCTTGCACCTTCTATGCAGAGATGTGACTTGCATGAAGGTACCAATGACATGGAGGCATATATTGGGATTGAACACTGACACTGCCGTCAAGATGACATCTTTTCTGGGAAGCAAAACAGTGCCAGGCCTCATTCAGCATGTGCTACAACAGAGTGATTTCCTAGACACTCTATAGAGTGCTTGACTGGCCATGCAATCCAGGGGCCAGTTGCATAAACTTAGCGGCTATAAGACTGTGTCTTAAGAAGTTTTACCAAATTGTAGTTAACCAAGAGGTAATCAGTCTAACTTTTATAATTCAAATTAGACTGATCTATCATTTTATGTTACTTTTTTTTTTTTTTAAAGTTATGACCAGTCTTGAAGAAAAAATTTAGATGACTAACTTTTAAGACTAGTCTAAGCAGTTTATGCAACCAGCCACAAATCTGTCTCCTGTTGAAAATGTTTGGCCCATCGTGAAAAGGAGAATCAGAGACAACGACGACCACAAACTGTTGAGCAGCTGTCTTGTACAAGGCAAGATTGGGCAAAAATTCCACTTGCAAAACTGCAATAATTAGGATCCTTTGTTACGGTCTGGTTCTGTTTTGGCTTCGTTTTCACTCATTGCATGAGCTCTGTCAGGTAGTTTGTTTCCATAGTTACTCATTAGTTCTTGACCTGTTCTTAGTTCTGTTGATTACTCTGTGTATTTAAGCCCTCCTCTGTTCATTGTTTGGTGTTGTCTTAGTTTTATGTGGTTGTATTTCTGCATTGTTCATGCGATCTCCTGCCTTTTCTTGTTAAATAAAGTGTGTATGTTAATAGTCCTTAGTAATGTGATCACTACAGCCATACGTGACATCCTCAATTCCCAAATGATAAAAGGAAATGTCAGGTTATGTGACACAGTGGTAAACATGCCTTTGTCCTAACTTTTTTTGGAGTGTGTTGCAGCCATCAAAATCCAAATTTGTTTATATTTACAAAAACAATTAAGTTGGTCAGTGAAAACATTGAAAAACTTTTCTTTTTACTTTTGTCAGCTAAATAAAGGTTAAAGAGAATTAACAAATTACAGATCCTTGATTTTATTGCATAACCACCACTGGTCACAACACAAGTGTAATGCTGCCTTCACATGCTCTTGGAATTATTGTAAATACGAGTTTCCTGGGGAAAAATGGCACATTGACGCCCTCCCATTTCTAAAATTGAATGTGATGAGAAGTGGGAATTATCAAATTTCCGATAGCACGTGAAGGCAGCATTAGTAACAATGCTTTTACCATGTGTCGCTATTTTGATCTTATTCTTGCTGATACATCACTTTGCAGTGAATAGAAGTGATTGTGATAATAACAAACTAGCTAAGTGAAGGTCAAGTGATCAACATCCTAAATGTGATATCAGTAGGCAATTTAAATGAAAAGCACTGTCATTTTAACAAATGATCATGTTTATACTTAATTTGCATTAATTTCCTGTCATTGTAATGTTTCATAAGAACACATTTTTGTTTTTAGGTTAGACTCAGTTGCAATATGCTTTATACAAAACATTTTTATTTTTTTATTCCAAACCTTATTCAGTTCATTAATTTTCAGCATCTTCAAGTATGAGTTTGTGCCACTAATTAATAGGCATTCTCTTATTAAAATTAGTTACAAAATGTGGCACAGCAGTCAAGAGACAAATCAAAAGCAAAGAAAAACACAAAGGCAAAACCATTAGAGCTTTGAAACTGCATAGCTGTTTTTAAACCTTATAAAAGTAAACCAGAAAAAGCAAACACATCATGCATTATAGGAGACATTATCCAATATAATTAAAACACAATCTAAAAACCATTGCAAATGTAAAATAATCGAAAACTTGGAAAGTCATGTGGAGTTTCTGAGCTGATCCAGACACTGATTAATAAACCAAAACCATTATACTAGAAAAAAGTAGTATAATACTAGTCTGAAATGTTGGTCTGCTTTTAACATTTTAATTGAGTCTTTGCTGCAACCAATTCCTCATGGTCTCTAGATTCCTTCTGAGCCACATGATGTTCTTCTCCACATTTTCTATGGCCACCTGTGTGACACGCAGCTGAGATACCTGCTCTGTGATGGACTTGAAGAAAGCCTCAACCTTAATACAAAAAAGAATGAATAGAAGCACTGTAAATGAACCATCAAAACTATTGACCATTCCCTCTAAACAACAAATAAACAACCCACCTCTCTCAGCTCCTCTGTGGATGAGAACTGAGTTACAGTGCCAACAATTATGTTTCTGATTCCAAAAGATCCCAGCGGAAACCTTTGATAATGAGACATGAGTATCTTATATTCATAGTAATGAACAAATCACATCCAGTGGTATATATAAGCTTTATAACCCAAATAAGAAGCAGTGGATTGCACCTACTTTTCTACTAGTTCATTCCAGTGTTTCTTCACAAAATCCCATGCTAGAAAATGACCCACTGGATTTCTGGCCACCATGTATATGAGACTGGGTAAATTCTGTGTTTTTATTACAGTTCCATCCATTCCAAGCTGTAATAATCTACAGGAAAATGGGGACATACAAGGCATTGCATGATGTTAAACCTCATTTAGATTTAAATTCACTTTTGTGTGTTCCAATAACACATAAAATCAGCATTGCATGTATCAGATTTTGTATTTCATTTTTCTTGTTTATTTCATCAGGAAGATTTTGTAATAAACTTTCTTGTGCTCACCAAGGCTGCATTTATTTGATCAAAAATACAGTAAAAATGTGAAAAATTATTACAATTTGTAAAAATTACTGTAAAAAATACTGTTATATATAAAAATACTGTTGTACATTATTATGTTATACTATAAATAAAGTGTATATATATTTATATTAATCATTAATATGTTGATTTGGTGCTCAAGAAACATTTCATATTATTATTATCAATGTTGAAAACAGTTGTGCTGCTTTATATTTTTTTCCCCAATTCTTGAATAGAAAAATATATTTGAAATATAATTTCTTTTCAAACATTATAAATGTTTTTTTCAATCAATTTAACACATTCTTGATGAATAAACATTCATAACTTTACTGACCCTATGCACACTTTTGAATGATAGTATAATAATACATACATATGATTTTTAATGTGTTGATAACAATGTACCTCGATAGTTTTTCAGTGTCTTTGCTGCTTGCTAAAGCTGAGAGAAACTTGCTCTTCTCTGTCTCACACATGGAAACACCATACTTTTCCAGAAGGTAGGCCCAGCCGCTGTCATCCTGGGCTCCAATCATGTAAACCGTCTCAGACACATCAGTTGGTAAGCTGTATGTAAAACATTAGTCAGGTGTTAAGAAATCTGCTGCCATAATCATTTAAAATGATAAAAATGTGATATATATTGGATAGTATCATTGCAGAAACAAATACTGTTGCCAAGTCACCTGATTGTACCATTGGATTCCACCCAGCTATCATAGAGCTGTTTAGCCTTTTCCAAACAAGGCGGATAACCAAAATCACATGCAAGGGAAAGAACCTCTTCACGCAGTCTCCGGTCTGAGACGGTCCCATCATCACTCCACGACTGCTTGTCAATCACATCTCTGAAATACTGCAAGATGTACATCTGCAGGACAAAACCAGACATAAAGTGGCTATATGCACATACAAGACTAAATAAACTCAGACAAGAAATCTCAGAGGATCTCATTTGATCTCGATGGGTGAGTCTGCAAGCTGCCTTACAGAAATGAAAGACTCTTTGACGGATATGTAGAGGAATGAGGACAGTAAATTAGATTAGACTGCAGGAAATGTTTGTGTCATACCTTAAGATTATGAGTAACGTCTGCTATGTTTCTCTTTTCTATCAGCTTGTAGAATGATTGTAGATAGCCAATCCCTTGAAGGAGAGGAACATTGTGGGTCTCAGACTTCAGGTAACTGATCAGATCTAAAGCTCTCTCTAGTGACAGTCGTCCTGCACTGGAAATGATGAAACACCGAAAATAAATAACATTATAAATGTGCTCATGGGATAATAAAATTATGCTCCTTATGCTAGTTATTATAGAATGTCCTGTTTTCCCTGTGATATGAGAGCAGTGGACTGAACAGTAACTCACGTGACCAGCTGGAAGGCGTTATGAATGAGACTGGCTCTGTCCTTAAAGCTCAGAGCAGTGTGGTTTACTCTCAGAAGCTCCGTCAGGGCGTTCCAGCCCTCTTCATCATAATGAACAATGTAATATCCATTCATGTCAGTGTTGAGCTTCACCCAGTCTACTTCATCATCCAGTGTCAACACATCTGGGTTTGAGAGATTGGTATATATAAAATATATAGAGTAAACATGATTTCAAGTACAACATGTTCCTGAATCAACATCTTTGTTGATCCTGGAACAACATTCCAATTTAACCAATCGGATTTGAGGGACAAATTTACAGTTTATGTGAAATTTAGGTCAACTACAACTTTCTCAAACTCAACACATATAAAACAGATCTACTAATTGTTGGTTCACCAAAATCTGTATCTCGTTTCTGTCTTGACAGTGTTAACATTGCAGGAGTCTTGGTTCAACCTTTCACCTCCATTAAAAACCTGGGTATAATCTTCGACTCATCACTCTCCTTCCTTCCACACATCTCTTCACTCACTAAGTCTGCCTTCTTTCACCTCCGTAATATTGCACGTTTACGTCCCTTCTTACATATCAATGATGCTGAGACACTGGTTCACGCCTTCATTACTTCCCGACTCGACTATTGTAATTCTCTTTTCTATGGTTTACCAAACACAACAATTAATAAGCTCCAAAACTCTGCAGCTAGGGTTCTCACTTATACAAAGAAATCTTCTCACATTACTCCCATTCTACACAGACTCCATTGGCTACCTGTTCGTTTTCGAATTCAATACAAAATACTCCTCATCACATTCAAAGCACTTCATGGTCTTGCCCCCCAGTATATTTCTGATCTCATTCAAACCTACTCTCCTATGCGCACATTAAGATCCTCTGATACTGGTATGTTGTTGATTCCACGTCACAAACTCGCATCATTCGATGGTCGGGCATTTTGCATCTCTGCCCCCACACTCTGGAACTCCATTCCGAAGCACATTCGAGACCTTTCATCAATACACGATTTCAAAACCCACCTTAAAACTTATCTTTTTGTTTCTTGCTTCTCTGACCTCTGATTTGAATGATGTTATGTGTTATGCCTTTGATGTCTTTGTATTGTTTACCTGTCTATTGTAATTTGTGTTATAACATTGTACAGCGACCTTGAGTTTGTAGAAAGGTGCTATATAAAATAAACTTATTATTATTATTATTATTATTATTACAACCAGGTGTTAGTTGTTCCTACATAAGTGTTATTCACCTATTTGATTTTAGGGATTGGTTATTGGTAGGGTTAGGTTTAGGGGAAAGAAATTTTGTTCCAGGATCAACAAAATATGGTGATCTTGGAGACATGTTCCAAAATAACAGTGACCGTACAGTAAGTTTGTTGGGGAGAATGGGGCTAGTTGTCAGTTCTCACACCAATGAATATTCCCAGGAAGAAAGATACATTTTTACACTATATTGGGTAATCAGGGGTATTATTAAATCTCGTAAAAAAAAAAATAAAAAAAATAAAAAAAATACAATGGCACATAACAAAATGACTAAAAACTAAACTAAAAATGCAAAAATAAATAAATAAACTAAAACTGAAAATATTAAATTAAAACCTAATTCAACATTTGAATAGAAACTATAATAGTATGTAAATAATATTAAAATAACACTGTGTTTATTTGTCACAAATGGGGTCTGCCATTAAATTTCAGATTCATTTAAACAGTAAAATTACTATGAAACACAAAGAAAAATGTAAACGTAACAAAAATATCAAGCAATTGTTTTGGGATATTTATTAAAAAAAACTCCTGAGAACATTTAAGAGGACTTTTCAAACCAACATACTAAAGCACTGCTGTAGAAAAAAACATTTTATATAATTTGATTTATTTTTTACTCAAAATCTTATATAGTTACTGAAAAATGCTCTTGCCTCTTCGACAACTTCCTCATGTGGTAACTAGACCCAGTTTCCTCTATATATACAGTATATAGTATACAGATTTCTGAATGATTTTTCCCCAAATCTTACCTGATTTTGTGTGCAATATGTGCTTCATCTCATGGTTAGAATGGCTTGTTTTATATGTCAAAGGGATGTGCCACAGATAGCTATGGAGAAGAAATATTTTCTGTTACAAAGAGTCATATTAGTAACATTTTTACTGCCTTTACTTAAAATGATGGCATATAACTATAAAGCATAAAAGACAGCAAGAACTGTGGACAAACAACATGTGATTCTGTAGTGTTGTTACCCATCTTGAAGTGAATGCCACGAGGGATCATCAGGCAGGACTATCTTTAAGAAGCGCTCTTGTCCAATGTAAAGTTTCCTTTCTTTACGCTTCACTGTGACCAGTGGTATGCCCTTTTGTAGAGTCCACGTATACATCATTTTCTTCAAGTCTACATGCTCCCCAGCAAAACGATACTGCAATGTAAAGAGTTACACAAAGAGTTATTCAGACTATTAAGTATCACCTTCAAGGTGGAAGAAAATATTTTGAAGCATGTCTTTCCTGGTCTCTATTCTGCATTTATGGAGTGCTATTAATGTTAAATATCATAAACCTAATATTTTATTTATGATGTGACTCTTTACCGCATTTTTAGTAGCTTGAGTACTGCTGTAACAGTGTTCTCCTGCTGTAAATTCCTCTTCAGAACATGTCTGTACGGAAAGTGAAGATGGCATAAGTTTTTGTTTTGATGCTGAATTATAAATGTATGACAGAAAAAGGCAGTGGATGAAGAAGTGACGTACTTTAATAAGGCTGTCCCACAGATCTTCATTTCTGGCATTGCTGTACCTAAACCTCCGAAGATACCGAATTATGCCACTCTGGAAGCCTTCGTCTGTCAAGAAATGCCTCAGCATATGGAGAATACATGCTCCCTAAAAATTCAGTAATAAAGTAGATAAAAAAAATATTAGTTGGTACGCATCTTCATCTGCAATAGTGATAATCTTTTAACATTGCTGAAGTGTTTTCCAACCTTGTCATATGACACAGTATCAAACATTTCCTTGATCTGAGTAGGGTTCTCGGCTAAACTGGAAATTGGCCTGGAAGAATTTAGAGAATCCCGTCCAATAGCTCCAAAGCAGGTGTCCAGGAAGTGGTCCTCCTATGTAAAAGAAAACATGTGAGAGCCTATTCAAAACAAGCTAGTCTACAGAAGTATTAGTGTTGATGTTTATTTATTGATTACTCTGTTCTCTAGAATACTTGATTCACTTTCATTCAAAAAAAAATAACGGTTCTAAAAAGGGGCTTTCACAGCGATGCCATAGAATAACCATTTTCCCCAAAGAACCTTTCAGTGAACAGTTCTTCAAAGAACCATATTTTTCTTAGTGTGAAGAACATTTTAATGATCTAAAGAACCTTTTTCCACTATATAGAACCTTTTGTGCAATGAAAAGATTTCATGAATGTTAAAGGATCTTCATGGTTCCATCAATGCCAATAGAGAACCCTTATTTTTAAGAGTGTTGGTCAATTGCGATTCACTTTGGTCAAAGTACGATTGTTTTGTACATTCCTAGCTAACAATATGTTCTAAGAAAATTTTCCTACTGTTCATATTAAGTTATGAGAATTTTTTTATGAAGTTATGAAAATGCTGGTTATGCGAACGTTAAGGAAACGTTCCATTTGATCATTTTGCAAACATTATGGGAACGTTATTTTGGATGAACGTTTCAGGAAAAAACCTTCCATGAATGATGTATAATACTGTTTTTGTGCTAACGTTTTGAGAACATTATTAAAGACCAGATAACATTGAACGTACATTCTATTAACGTTACTGGAAGAACGTTGGTTCATAACTTTGAGAGAACATTGCCAGAGCCAAAGTAACATTTCCTGTTAGCTGGGTTATAATGAGTTTTTTTTTTTTTTCTTGGCAGAAGCTTTAAGATGATATATAGTTAAAATAATAAAGTAATTGCAACTTTATTCAAAATAAATTTATTCAGTGAGTAGCTGTGTAATAAGATGGATAATGTACAGTTACCGGGTCATCATTGTAAAGTTAGCCACCTACAATCTTGATTACTCCTTGTGGTTTGTTTTGCAATAATGACTGCCTGACTTTAGGTTACCCTTTACATTATATAGAGAGAGATATTAGAAGATTTGACATACAACTTTAAGCTCCGGATATACTGCCCCAATTGAGACAAATTCCATATATCGTGCAAAGCCTTCATTCAGCCATATGTCATTCCACCACTCCATAGTCACCAGGTTTCCAAACCACTGGGAAAAAAGCAAAGTGACTTACATGTATGGTTTAGCTCAAGAAAGATAACAAATGAGGTTAAGAATATATGTCATATCTAACCTGATGGGCAAGCTCATGTCCTATCACTATGGTAACCCAGAGCTTATCGGAGGCTGATGAGATGTCAGGGTCATACAGAAGAGAGGTCTCCCTATAAGTAGTCAAACCCCAGTTCTCCATAGCGCCTGACTGGAAATCTGGAATAGCTATCAGATCTGGTACACATCATAAAATAAACCACAATGTAAATATCCAAAGGCACATCATATAACATATGCACTGAAATGTTAGAAGGAAAGGTAAGGAAAAAGTAAGATGTACTCACCCAGTTTTGGCAGGGGATAGAGTATGTTGAAATATTGTTCATAAAACTCCAAAAGCCTCAAAGCGGCCTCAAGAGCATAGTGCGTCTGATGCCATTTCTCTGGAACTGCATAGATAGAGACCTTTGGGAGAAGACAAAACAGCTCATTCAAGATGCATTTCTCACTTGAGAGCCTGTGATGAAGACTTCATACAAAGCAGAAAACGTTGTTGTTGTTTTCACTTCATATTTTTTAACCTTCTCTAAGTTCTAGTTACTTACATTAATTCCAGTTGCAGTTATCCCACTAACAGATTTGAAGTCGCAGACAATGAAGGCCAACAGATAGGAACTCATCTTCACACTCGCTTCAAACTGGTCTTCAAACAGACCGTTGCCAATTTCCACAGTTTGTTCCTGTAAAATAAAAATAAGGATATTTTCAAAAATTCAAAATGATAGACTGTTTTATGTTTTTGTTAAATTATTTTTCAAAATGGTTTCATATCAAAACAATCGGTTACACTTCATTTTATGTGTCCTTGTTACAGTGTAATTACACATTAAGTACTGAGTAATATTGATTATGTATTTACTACATTATTAGGGTTAGAGTTTGGTTTAGGTTTAGTTGCTTGTAATTATGCATAATTTACTGTTATTACTGGAGTAAGTACATGTAAGATCTGTAACAGGGACAGTGTAAAATAAAGTGTTACCAAACAATCATATACCATTATCATTAACAGTTTTTATTCAATCACTGTATCAACATAAATACATTAATTTATACCAAACAAAACAAATTCTTATTGATTAACTCTTTAAAATAACAATTGTATGTTCCCATTTTTACACATTGGTAAAGTAGATGTATGAAATGAGCTTACTAATGGCATGTTCGACAAAGCTATATGTGACGGACCTCTCCTTATTCTGACAGTGTAATTAGCTTTGAAAGTAGGTTCATCAAAACATGGCAACGCCATTCGGGCAGATGTGGGCTCAAAGTGGGTGGATGCCAGGACCCTTTACAGGAGAAAATGTAGTTTGATTGTTTAGCAATTATTTGCAATACGTGCATGTATGATTTATGTAATGTTACATTTCAGAAATGTGAACTATACCTTGTCTCTCCTGCTTTTGTCCTATATGTACTCTTATAAAATCCATAGAACCCGTCACTTAATGGTGCACCAAATTCCAAATACAGGAAGTATTTTTCCCCTGAGGTCAGAATCTTTGGGGAGAAGATGGCAATCTGTTCATGTGGAGGATATTCCAGCACAGAGAGCACCTTGTCTGACAGATGGGCCTCATGCTCATCCAGAACAGTGGCTGTGAAGATCTTAAGGCTCTTGCTGTGTAGCACCACCCAGTTTGTGTTGTTTTTTACATCAATTTCAATCTTCACAGAGCCATTGAACCTCAATGTGGTGAGATTGGGATGAATAAGCAGATGATAATGTACAGGCACTATGTAGTTTGGCAGGCGCATTTTACTCCATGGGAAAGGAAGGCCATTTGTGGCCATGTTATCGCCAGCAGGACTATTGCTGTCAGAAGACTGGACACAAAATTGGGACTCCAGAAAGAGCAGGATTAAAAACAAGAGATGCATATTGAAATATAACTTGTGTATTGGTATTATTGAATTTGATGGTGATCACTTTTTTGAATGGTTAGATATTGGCAGTCACTGTACCCTGTGGAGAGAAAAGTGAAATTGAGGCTCACATGATGTGTAAATAATTGAAGTTTAATTACCCTAATAATGTAGTAAGAATTGAATTTTGTTACCCTTATTCTTCAAAATATCTTCTTTTGTGTTCAGTAGAAGAAAGAAATTCGGTCACACTTTAGATTAGGGTCCAATTCTCACTTTTAACTAACTATAAACTATGACTTTAGCCCCAATAAACTCCTAATTACTGCTTATTAATAGTTAGTAAGGTAGTTGTTAAGTTCAGGTATTGGGTAGCATTAAGGGATATAGAATATGGTCATTCAGAATAAGGCTTTAATATGTGCTTTATAAGTACTAAACAGCCAATATATGCATGCTAATAAGCAACTTGTTAATATTGAGAACTGGACCCTAAACTAAAGTGTTACCAGAAATTCATACAGGTTTGGAACAACTTGAGGGTGAGTAAACGATGACAGAATGTTCATTTTTGGGAGAACTATCCCTTTAATACCAATAAATCACCGTATATGGGTCATTCTTAATTTGCGGTGACAAGTGGTGTCCGTTTACTTTGCAACAGTTGAAATAAACATTCAATACGATCTTAAAAAAATCATGAAATGTTTGCATATTTGTATTTTCTATAAGGTAAAACCATGTCATGCACTGTTAAAAGATACATTTTTGTTTTAAAATAGATAATTAATTAACAAAATCTTCATATTCTCACTTTAAACAAAGAGCTATCCAGGGATGTTATTACAACAATACTGTATAACATTTTTAAAATAGTGGTTATATAGTGAACATAGATTTTAAAATGTACTCTTAAATTAATTAGTTTAAAAAATACATAATTTATTATATTTTAAGAAAACGTTTTGTCTATGCTATGCTGTTACAAAAATGGATGTCAACCCTTTAAGAAAAGGGGGAAATCAATTTTGTTGATCTGAAGAGTGAATGGTGAGTTTATTCTTTCTCATTCATTTTCATACATTTCTGACAATTTCATGTGTCCCACTTTATTAGAGACTTCCATTTTACTGAATATAGCATATTAAACATATATATTTGTAAATTCTGCCTCTCGTTTGCCACTTTAATTGGAGAATGACCCATATGCACATTTCATCATTACTTTACATTTCACACTGAGCATGTGTTATTGGCAAAGCACTGTAGACATTCTAGCACGTTAGAATGATCAAAATGCTAATTAAAATAAAAGACAACAATCATGTGCTCTTAAAATAACACGCATGGCAACACAGAGCAGTGCTGAGCGTTCTCTGTTAACCTCACTCTGTAATGTGATAGCCACGTTAATACATTGACATCTGCTGTTATACAGTACATGGTCTCTAGCTCTATTCTGGCATGCTTTTGTGACACTATAATGTGGTCTCTGTAAAGTAGGACAAGCATCTAGTAACAGCATTGTTGAAGAACACACTCATTTTAACTATTAAGTGTTGTGTCTTTACCTGAATTTCAGCTGTATCATTGTGTCGGCTGCTTTCATTTTCTCTTTCATTTGTCCTGCCCACAATTTCCTGGTTTGCAGTAGCAGCAGCTGCCGAGTATGTGCTGTTGGCTGTGTATCTGTATTCAAATGACAACACAGTGGGGCTCGAGCTACCGAACAGAAGAATGACCTAGAGCCATCAACACGTACAAACAGCTAGGTCATGTCTGTGACAGCGAGTCATTGCAGGAAGGTAAAATAAAATGCTGGATTTAGTCGCAGCAGTAATTAGATTTATTAAAAAAACTCTAAATGTAACCAATCACAGTATCTCCAAAAATATGAAAGGAAAAACAACATAGTAAGAAGAGAACAGACCAAGACTGAATCAAAACCAAGGCTATGAATACACAGAAAAAATAATCAATGAAATAAGCACATAATAAAATCAATGAAAAACCATAGAAACAAACTCAAACACAGGAAACAGAACTAAACATGTGCAAAACCCACCCAAAACAAACACAAGACCAAATCACCTGTAACCTCTCCCCCACTTCAAAAAGGCGTGACTATGCACCTTATTACATCAGTATACAAAGTCCAAAAGAGGACGGCGGAAGGGGGCTTAGGAAGTGGACGCAGGGCTGAAACAGACTTGGCAGGCCGAACCAGGGAGACGACAGACTGAGGCACAGCTGATGCCGGTGGAGACCCAAGCAGAGCCGAGGAGCCAAAGAAGGCAACACAGAAGGTCCTGGAGACCAAGGCTGAGCTGTGAGGACGAGCGGTCGAGGTGAAGCCAGGGTGCCGGGGGACTGAGGCGGAGCCAGTGCGCCCAAGGACTGAGGTGGAGCAGGAGGGAAGGCGGGAAGGCGGAGGCCGACGGAGCCAAAAGGGTGGAGGGATGGAGGTCGTAAACGAAGGCCCGTCAAGTCCATGGCGATGACAGAGCAACGACTGACCTAGGCGGAGCCAGAGGGACGAGGAAGCCTGGTGGAGCCGTGGGGGCGAGGAGCCAAAGTGGAACTGACTGGTCAACGGGCCAGGGAGGAGTGATGGGCTTGGAGGGTCTGAGTGGAGCTTTATGGGGACGACACTCCTGGGCTGAGCTGGGAAACTATAAGCCCAAGGTGGATCCAGGATGCACCAAGCAGGCAGTGTAGGTGGAGACAAAGGGCTGATGTGAAACAGTGAAGACAGGCGTAGTGCTACCAGTAGCGCTCTCCTGCAGATTTATAAGGGGTGCTGAGTTCAGTGCACTTACATCCACCTTTGTAGAACGGACAGGGCTCCACTTTATTCCCTCATATTCCATCAGTACTTCCAAGGGGAGGGATGATGTTGCCGGCTCACGCACCTGGTCAGAATTTTCACTGGGCTTGGGCTCCGGGGCAATATTTGGCTCAGGCATCAGCTCTGGCGCTGACATCGTGGTGGGCTCGGGTTCCTTGTCTGTGGTGGGCTCTGGCTTAACATTCGCTGGGAAGGTGGCTGCGGATGCAGCGGGTGCTGTGTGCATGGCTGGTGGGCTAAACTCTTGCATATGGTAAAGGGGGAACCATTGTGAAGAAGCACCCAGTCAACAAATTCCATAAGTATCTATCTTCTCCAGGCAGGTGCGCTCTTGCCTCCATGTTGAGTAAAACACACACAGGCTGTAGTCATCATAGTGGACTAGATGGTACAAATCCAAGAAGTCCTGTGTGTGTGCCTTGAGGGAGTTTTATTGTTATTATCATCATTATGGTAACACTTTACAATAAGTTCTCATTTGTTAACATTAGATAATGAACAATACTCTGTACAGCATTTATTAATCTTGCTAATCTTAACATTTACTATTACATTATTAAGATGAAAAGTTGTATCTCACACACATGCACACTTTTATTAACTAATATGTTGTAAAAATTGCTCATTGTTAGTTAATATTAGTTAAAGTATGAGCTAATGTTAACAAATTAGACCTTATTGTAAACTGTTACTATTATTTTTATTATTGTCGTCACTGTTGTTATTGAACATAGCTATCGTATCACCAACAAGTAGGCTATTACCAATATTTGTACTCAAATCTGAGATTATGACTTGGACATTTCTGTTCTTTTTGGTCTTGCATTATGTTCAGTGATGAAGTATCAAATGTGTGAGGGAAAAAAACTTTGATATAATTGAAATGAAAGAAATTATTAGAAACAAAAATATATAATATTCAACACAATAAGAAATACAAATTTTTAAATAAATAATAAAAAGTCTGAAAGACTGTATAATATTGCATAATGGTTACATAATTTAATATTTTGTATACTTAATAAAACAAAAAAGAGAGATACATGTAAGTTGAGGCTCTGAGGTCTCTTTGGAGGACTTGACTCAAGCTTTTCTATTAATACTGAAGACTTGAATCTGACTTGCAAAAAATGGCAGATTAATGTTGCTATTTTGTTTCATGTCAAAGACTTTTAGAAGAGATCAAGCACCGTTGGCATATACCTGATCAAAACATTCTTTGAAAGTGCAGTTTTATTTCATCCAGATGTACAAAGCAGCAGGTACAGCCGTTGGTGTTGATATTATCTCTCTCTCACCACAGAAGAAACCAACATAAAACAGGTGTAAAATCTTTGGAAACTCACTCTACATCACATTCTCACAAGTAATACAACATATCACACAAGATAGAACATTTTGTATGTCTATTTCATTATATTAAAGTACATAATTTGTCCAACAAATATTCTGAAATTCAAATGATGATGGAACTCGGAAGGAGACAGTGAGGTGAATGAACATACTGTACTCTTTTTAAATGTTGTGTTGCAAGTGAGTTATTCTACCCAATGAATGAAACCTGACGCCAAAATAAGTGTATCAGTGTGTTTAGCAGCACAGGCCTTTGTGTTCTCATTTTAGCACAGCCATACGGTATTTTGGCACAGCAACACACCGATGGAAAGATTCCATGGCGGGTGTGAAATCACATGACTGAAACTTGATAATCCTTTTCACTGCCTGGCTGAACTCATAGAGCTAAACAACATCATCATGCTTCCCACCCTCCTCACCACCATGCTTTTTACAAGTAAGTTGTAGAGTTTACTAACATTTTTAACAATTAAGCTTAAGTCATTAAATAATATAATTTAAAATACTGTATTTCTGCAAAAACTGGGCTGTTTTTGTCCTGTTTTTAAATATACACTAGTGTTCAAAAGTTTGGGATCAGTAAGAATTTTTAATGTTTTTGAAAGAATTCGCATAAGGCTGCATAATTATATTTGATCAAAAATACAGTAAAAGCTAATAGATTGAAATATTATTACAAATTAAAATAACTGTTTTCTATTTTAATATACTTTAAAATGTAATTTATTCCTCTAATGGCAAAGGTGATTTTTCAACAGCTCAGTTCTCCAGTCGTCAGTTTCACATGATCCTTCACAAATCATTTTAATATGCTGATTTGGATTTCTATGCATACTAACACTAACGTTTCTAACCTCTTCTTGAATCTCTAAAGTGGGATCAGATGCTGTCCCTTATGCCATCTTATCTCCACAATTTCTGAACACTGATCACAGCGGCTTGACCATCCTGGTGTGTGTGGTCCATGACATTCATCAAGGAGACATGGAGGTGGCCTGGATTTCTAGTGGCACCAGAGGAACTAATCCAGCAGTCTCTAACTTACTCCAAGGACACAATGGCATTCAGAGTGCAATGTCTGTTATCTCTGTGGCTTCGAATGAATGGACGTCCTACACTTGCTTTGTGAGTCACAGGGGCTCCGATCAACTCATGCACAGACACTATGCTGGATTCCCAATGGAGACAACCGGTAAATTCTGTAATTATTATCTGGGTCCTTCACTCTTAAAAATAAAGGTTCTTTATGGTTCCATGAAGAACCTTTAACATAAATGGAACCTTTTAGTTGTACAAAAAGTTCTTTATAGTGAAAAGCTGTTCTTTAGAATATTGAAATGTTCGTCACACTAAGAAAAAAAAGGTTATTTTAGGAACTGATGACTGAAAGGTTATTTGGTGAATCGAAAATGGTTCTTCAATGGCATCGTCATGAAAACATGTGGTAGCACTTTATTTTACAATCCTGTTCCCCATGTACATACAATAGTATGTACTTATTATAGTGATTGTAATAACTGGGTAATAACTAGGTACTAACCCATGTAGTTACCTTATATTCCCCAGTACTTTCTTAAATAAGTACACTGTAAGTACATGTTATATTGTAAAATAAAGTGCAACCAAACAGGCTTTTAGAACCTTCTTTTTAGGAGTGTTGCATTATTATGTAAAAGGTTCTATTTGTTAACATTAGTTAACCACTGTAGTTACCATGAATTAACAATGAAAATACTTCTGTAGCATTTATTAATCTTAGATCAATTTAATTTCAACATTTATTGCTCATTGTTAGTTAATACAAACGTACAGCTCATTGTTAATGTTGTAATTCATTATATCGATAACTAAAGGCAGCTTATTGAAAAGTGTTACTGTGAAATGCATTAGTAATGTGGTGTTCATTTCAGAAAGTGCTGATGATGAAGAAACCTCTGATATTTGTTTGGACCATCAAAGCAGTTTATTGCAAGGTACAGTAAGATGCAATTTGTTAATCCTAAGAATTCAATTTAGTGTTTGTGCTGTAATAATTTTCTCGACTGTTGCAGAAGTCCGAGCAAACAAAGATCTATTACTTATTCAAGCTCTCAGAATTCTCCTGCTGAAAATCACCATTTTCAACATATTGATGACAGCGCAAGCCGTCATAAAGTGGTGAGCGCTCATATTACTGCTTATGCAAACTGAACAGTAGTGCAACACTTTAATTTTTCACAATTAAAATGAAACCTGTCATATTTCTCTTCTGCAGAATTTCAGAATTTCAAAAACAACTGTCACGGTTGTCAGAGTTAATTGGACGTGCTGCTGAAGGAACTCAGGTTGATGTAAATGAGAACCCGAATGTTGATGAGCTCCAGACCAACATCACGCCGCAAGGCAGGTGCTTCGATATGGGCAGATCAGTGTGATAGCTGCTCAGAACCACATCATATACAACAAATGAACTGCACTACAAGGTTGTTTTTGTAGGCCATGGCTTTGTAAAGTCGCCTTACACTCATGTAACTGTTGATCTGTATGACAATGAGTAACCTTTGATGAAATGAGATCAGTGTGCATAACACTCTATCAAAGACGGAGACAAAGTTTGTTTATATTGAGGAGGTTTGTTTGAATGTGTCTTAACAGCTTTATCAAGTTAATTGTTTTTTTTTTTGCATTTATTTGTTTGTAACATTTTTTTTGTTGTTGTTACACTGCCGTTCAAAAGTTTGAGGTTGGTAAGATTTTTTTTAATGTTTTTGAAAGTAACCTGCATTTATTTGATCAGAAATACTGTAAAAACAGTAATTGTGAAATATTAAAATTTAAATGATTTTTCTATTTTAATTTTAAAATATAATTTTCTTCAGTGTCACGTGATCCTTCAGATATTCTAATATGCTGATTTGCTGCTCAAGAAACATTTCTTCCTATTATCAATTTTGAAAACAGTTGTGCTGTTTAATATTTTTGTGGAAACCGTGATACATTTTTTTCAGGATTCTTTGACGTATAGAAAGTTCAAAAGAACATCATATATTTGAAATGGAAATATTTTTAAAATGACAATTTAATGCATCCTTGTTGAATAAAATAGCTTCTAAATAAATAAATAAATAATAAAAATATAAAAAAATCTTACCAACCCAAACATTTTGAAAGGTAGTGTATATTACAGAAAAAATAGAAATATGATATTAAGAAACACTTGACTAACATTGGTTGCATGTTTACATCTCTGCTACAGTGTTACACTATGGTACTTTTGGCGTGGTAGTGCTACTTGTACTGTGTTGTTCTCGCTTTGGACAAGAGCATATGCTAAATTAATACATGTAAATTTACATAGCAAAAATAAAAAAATAAAAAATAAAATAAATTAAAGCCAGGGGAATTTATGTATTTATTGTTTTAAATAACACATTTTTCCTTTTTCTTTTTTTTTCTTTTTTTTTAAACAGCATCCGTACAATACTAAAACACTGATGTAACAATGGTGACCCACTAGGTGGCAGTACAATCACATCTCAAACGTTTTTCAACAGCAAGAGTATGGAGCTTAACTTCTCTAACAAGACACTATATTTCATAAATAATTTAAGTATAAACATTGAGCAGTCACTCTTCACAAAAACAATGTTCACAACAAATATAAGAGATCACAAGATCAAATGCGAAATGCAAAAACACAGGATGAAGGCTTTCCTTTGCAGCTACTTAATTGCACTCTGATGCCTTGTTCTGGTTTTTAAGGGGGGGGAGAAATCCCACTGTACACTGATTTAGGCCATTCGGCCAATCAAATGATCCAGTTTCGGATCCGGCCAATCACTGCTAGCGAAACTCCCAGTGTTCCAAATACAATCGATTACACTCGTCACAGTATTGTAGCAGCTCTTCAGCACTGGCAGTAGTTAAACAATGATGTCTCTACAGTAGCAAGTCTTGGTATGGAAACGTGCATATCAGGAGTGTTGGCATGGCTTCTGTAGCAGGTGGACAGTAAGACCCAGAAGGTGTACAATTCAATTTCATCAAATGAATTATGTGTCCATCAGGCCAAATGCCACATTTATAGCAAATAGAGACATAAGTGTTTCTGCATATCCTTCATTTGCTTTGAAGCTCTCAATGAAATCACTGCTGAGGCGCATTCAGCAAAAGAACCACGGCTCAAGTTGCACTTTTGGCAGACAAAATAACTGTTAAAATGCTCGTGGGGCCAAATAACAATTCAATTGAACATTTTTCTGCTTTTTAAAGCCAAGTCAGGTGAGTTGATTTATGGCACTAGCTTGCTAAACATATGACAATACCAATCTTTTTGGGAAAAACAAAATTTATATGGAAGCCCACAGTATGTCTAGCAAAATGTGTTGGTTCTGCGTCATATCTTTGGTCAAGGATAAAACAAGGACAAGAGGGAACTTAACACTTTTAACAGATAGTCAATATTTGTTTGGCAAAGGGACAAAGCTAATAAATGTAATCTTGTGAGGAGCCATTCTGGAAGATGCTGCAAGTCCGTTTGAGTGACCAGGAATGAGACATGGCCCACTTTAGCACTTATGCAACATCCATTTTCCAGTTCACTCAATGAGAGCCACTCACTCTGAAATTAGTCTGGAAGAGGATGAAACTTTTAGCATAAATATTTTGGTGTCTCTAAAATGCACTCTTCAGGATTGATGTTTAGTGTTCGTACATTAGGTAGATTTTGTACCAAACGAAAGAAATTGTGATTGTCATTTATAAAAAATGGACCGAACTTCCAATACATCCATTCCAAAGGTCAACGACAGACAAATTCCCATTTGAATTTCTGAATTAAGTGCACTTCAACCTACGTCTGCTGCGTTCGCCTGAATTCTTCACTTCGTTTTTTTGCTGTTCAACGTTACTCAACAGTGCTGAGTACTAGAACTAAAAATACAAATAAGGTGAACGTCTAGTCAACATGATCCTTCTTTAAACGTCTATGACAATTACTATGCCAGCCACATTGTGAAACTTGTTTAACACGGTTCTACAGAGAAAAATGGTGAAGTAAGTACCATTTGTATAGAGACCTACAGAAATGTATAAAAAGAAAAAAAGCGCTGAGTGTACCAAGAAAGATTATTGAGCACTTGTTCCGTGGAACACTGTTTTCTAGTTGCAAAAACCAAAAAATAAAATAAAAATAAAGTGCTTCCATTAAGATTTCCTCTCCTGAGGACAAAAACATGAAATTTCAAAAAATTCACTCACAAAAATCTACAATATTCAGCTCTGTTAAAAACATCATTTACACAAAATGTACAGTCTAATGAAGGTTCGTATTCTAACATTCATTCTCCACACAGACAGTATATACAAAGTACCCTTTACCCAGAGTACTGACTTTTTACAGTCTCGTTTTCCATCGCTTTTCTTCTTCGAAACAGTTATCAAAACACTGTACACATTATAAAAGCACAGTGATGAGGAAGCCGGTTAGCAGTGCATTGAGGAGTAATGAAAACGGCCTCAGCCCAGCGGTCGAGTTAGGAAAAATATGCCAGCGCTCCTTCTTGGGGTGCAGAGTCTCCATGTCCTTCAGGGCATTGTAGGCAGCAGTGGTGAAGTTCGCATCTCCTGTGGTGAGCAGGTCAAACACGCAGGAGTGGAAATAGATGTCCTTAACCTCCAGTTGCTCCTTGCACTTCCTGGAGGCGCTTTCGAGGGTGAAGACGCCTCTCTGGGCCTCGACCCTCGCCTGCGGCTGAAAGCCGGCCTGCTGGAGGCCCAGCATGGGCAGCTGAAGATGTCCCTCTTGGTCGATGCGCTCTAATGTGGGGCAACCGTTCATGCAAAGCTGCAGGTCCTGCGTTTCGTCGAAGGCCATGGCAAGCTCCTCTGGCATCCGCACGGCTAGCGTCAGGTAACGGCCCTGCTGGCGTACGATGATGGTGACACCGATGTACGCGGCGTGGATTTCTACGTGCCGACCGGGCGACTTCTCCAGGATCCAGATGCTGCGGGTTTCGCTATCGCCCCCGCTGATGGTGCCGTCCACAAAGGCGGCTGGAAGGTCGTCTGTTACGGCCTGGTAGACCTTCTGGTCCGTGCATTCTTGGTATGGTTTGAAGATTATCGTAATCTTAAAAGAAGAACAGAGAGAATAGTGGAAATCAATCATGAACTCAGCGCAGTCATAAAAAATGGCATGAAATGAAAATTCACCCTATTTCTATTTTCTAAATGCATGTTATTGATTTTATTGTGAACGATTCATCCATTCATGTCTTCCTTTTTTCTTACTGAAATCAAAATGTCCTAACTACCCACCAGTAGCACAACCTTCTAATGATTGATATATGCCAGACTTCTCTAATTATTTTAGAGCTCTTAAATCCCACCCCTCCACAATCAACTATAAGAGTGCTTTTTTCACTCGTCTCAAAATCCAGTCAACAAAGGATAGGCAAAATAAAGTCCCCACCCTACTTTTTTTTAATAATCTGCATCACTCACAATACTGAATAAAATAGCGCTACTTCCATTTTATCACAGTTAATGGTGAATAATACATATTAGGGGTGTAACGATACCCTCCTTCCACGATTTGATACATATCACAATACTGAACTCACAATACGATATTATTGTGATATTCCAATGGTAAAAGGATAACAAAAAATTAACTGTTGATTACAATGCTAAATTTGGTATTACATTGGGGGTGGAAATGAATAGGCTTGGACTTGGTGCTGGTAACCCAATACACAGGACGATGTTGATACCAGAATAAAAATATTCATGATTCTGATGCTGAAAATACAGAATTATTTTAGATGAATATGTTTGCACTCTGTCACTGACTAGATATATTTAAAATAATGTTTTTTACTGGTAACACAAGACATTTGGCATTATCAGGACCCACAAATATTCCCCCATTGCATTATTATACATTATATTCAACATTATATATAGTAGTTTAATGTAGTACTACTGACACTAAAAAACACTCTGTAAACTTGGATGTTTTTTCTTACACAGTAATTTTCATTTTGGGTGAACTATACACAATACATATTGTCACTATCCACCATACATATTGTTGCATTTTTGTATTGCGATATACTGTGACACAATATATTGTTACATCCCTAATGCATATAGTAATGGTGAAGTGCGTATAATCTGTATCACTAAATCTAGATTATACAATATATTGATATTGGCTTTATGACCAATATCAATAATTTAATTATTGTTTTATTTCTGCTTTTTGATACATTAATAACATATATGATCAAACAATAACAATAAAAAAATCTGCATTATTATTATTACTGAAGGAAGGAACTGTTTTGTCACTATGCGATGTGCTAAAAATTAAGTTGACTTTGAAAATTGTTTTGCAATGTAAATGGTCAGAAATGTATTTTATCTTTCTTTTGTAGCAAAGCTAATTGTTATTGAATGGCTGTTATTTAAAAAGTTGAATAATTATTCACAAAAAATACATTAAATAAATTACTTTATTTATAAACTTATGTAAATAACTTGCAGAGACCCACCAAAAGGTGCCATTTATCTGTAGACCCAATTAAAATAAATCAATTACATCTACTACACAAAAAAAAATAAAAAATAAATGACTGTTTTCAAACTGGTTTCCTGAACATTCCCCATATCTGCCATTGGTTGGACAAATAGATAGTCTCGCCACAAATTCACACCATTGATTGAGTCAGTGTTGCTCCGTTGGTCCAGTCAGGATGCACAAACAAACAGCAATGTTTTGATAACACCACAGTGTTAGTTTTTGGAGCAATCAACCTACAAATGGCCTATTTACAGTCTTTGCATATTACACTGGGATAAGAGAATGTTTACTAACACTGAAATAATAACACAATTCACATTTACAAAAGTGGTTTTATGCCCAGCACAGAAAACAAGAATTACTTCATCCCAGTAAAACAAGAAGATCTGTGCAGTTCTTTAGAATATTACACGCATTTACAGATTCGCAAACCCTTTTGCCATGTTAGTGTTAACCATAAAATGCACCCAGTATACAGTCCTTAGACTGTGAAACTCTAAGACTTGTGGGAAGCAAAAGCACTGGCTAACAAGAAGTGTGGCGTTACATTAGCGGTGGATGAATAGCAGCTTTGTACACAGGACAAGGATGAAAAATGATGACCAGTTGGCCATAAGGTGAGGCAGCTGAAAAGGCCTCAGTTAAGCGGTGTATGCAAATAATTACTTGCAAATGTTTAATAATGGCTCCCTACCTTCAAGGTCAAGGGGTCAAACGAGAGGTAATTAGCATGGGTGGCCAAACTTAGCATTTGAAGCCACATCTGTCCAATGACAAGCTGAACTGTTTTAACTTGAGGACAAAATCGACGAGTATCTGACAAATGCAGACTGTTCAGGCTGTAATATTCCTAAGCTTCCAGATGTTCCACATTACAAAAATCTGTAAACATGCTGCTAGCAGTCAATATTCTGCATCAGCACATTTGAAATGGGTCTGTGTGTAAGCGGGTGTGTTTGAGTGTTTGACTATAAGCCCCACACTTGGAAAATTGAAGACAGAGGCTTCTTTCAAAGTCACCTTATTATGGGTCACGCCACAGCGCAGGCTACATCCAGTCATTAATGATATTAGAATTTCACAGACATGTTGGTCACAAGTGTTAGTCATGAGACTGGAGCTGTTTGCTTTGTTTAACTTGCACCTGTGAATACTTGGTCAAAGTTGAAAGTTATAGGTCTTATCTACTGTCTGCAGCTCTTTCTGATAATCTTATCCATATAGTCATATATAGAGACATCATACACTTCAAACAAAGATAATAACAATGCAGAATGTTGATTTAAAGAGGTAAAACATAAAAAAGCTAAACTTATTTATGAAACAAAACAAACTACTGTATGCCTGTTTAATCAAATGTGTCAAATTCAGTCTCCTCATGATAAAGTTAAATTGATATTTAAATTGTATAATGCAACACTGTATAACATGTAAACATTTTCGGTTTTTCTTCAAAAGAAATAAGAAAAACTCCTTACAATTTCATACGATCAAATTCATCTGAAAGTTTTAAGCTCTGAAATAACTAAGAACAAAGCATTTTCAAGATTTATTCATCTCTTTTAATATTAATTTCTAAATATACTAAATTATTTTTAACATTTAAATTTGTATAAATTAACAGATTTTGAAAAAAAATATATCAATTAATATGAACCTAGATTAATAAATTCTGTAATAAAAAAAAAAAGTTTTTTGTTAGTTCAAAGTTAACCAGTGTTATTTTAGTTCTACACATAAAAATATAATTATAAAAACAACTCACCTTATTGGTTGCTGTGGCACTGGATCCATATACCACTGGAACATTTGTGACCTGCACTGACAGGTAATTGTTGTCAATGAGGGGCCATGCCCCTTCAACCTTACATGTCTGAAAATGGTCTTTGAAAGTCCTAAGATGAGGGTCCCCAAACAGGCCACAGAACAGATAGGTCGGTCGTGGGTGTTCTGGAGCCCCTGTCCCTGTCCCAGGCCGCAATACTTGATGATGGCGGCTGTGATAGTTGCACGGCTCAATGGTGATGACGGGATGGGTAGACGATGTGGGCCCATCCTTGGAGCAGTTTCTCTGGCTCATGAGGTCACTGATGCCCAGCATGGCAGAGTGGAAGACCAGGTTGCCTCTGCAGCTCTTGGCTGTCCGCTGGGTGCAGGCGGAGTAGGCCCGCAGCGCCTTGCAGAACTCAGTATCAAAGCCATCCAGTGAAGGGTTAAGATGGGAAGTGAGAGAGACGAAGTCAGTGGTGCACTTTTGGATGCGGCACTGTGGAGTTTGAACCTGGCTCTCACCTGAGAAAAAAAAAGATAAAATGTTTTTTAACAATATTCATTTAAAAAAAACAAATTTAAATAAACATTAATTTATTCAAAAATGCAACTCATACATAAAATGAACAACTTGAATACACCTCTTCAATGATGAGCATGTTTTTCCATTTGTGTATTAAATTTCATTTTAATTTTTTTATTAAAATGTCAGCATAATACAGCAGTTCTCTTACCATAATGAAGAAAAAAACTAATTAAATGAATTAAATTCTTAAAATAAACAAACAAAAAAAATTCTTAAAAAGTTTGGCATAGTATTTTAATTAATAATTTTAATTATTTATTTTTAAAAAACAGAGAAC
>RJVU01049572.1:173160-196415 GCA_003731715.1 Anabarilius grahami
AGTTTTTATAATATAAATATTATTTATAATATTATAATATTATTATTATTTGAAAAGGCATGTGGTGCAACCAACAAAGTCATGTGGTGTAAGCAAGATGCACAATGTACAAAAAAAGCAAAAACAAAACAGGAAATGATATCAAAGAAAGATACCTGCAGATGCTCATGACTGTCATTATCAACAAGTCTCTTAAAATATCAAATAATGTGACCTTTTTAAAGACATGCAAGGTTAGTTCAGGTTATAAAATGTTAAATAAAAATGCATATTTATGATATTTTCATGAATTCCTGATATTCGTAAAATCATACTCTTTGCCTTGATTTTTTTTTTTTAAACCTTTTTGAAGATAATGATAAAGATGTGTACAAAGTGTAATAAAACACGGATAATTGGAGAGTCTTACAAAAAAACACTATTTCAGTTTTTCTACTTCAAAATTTCAAAGCGTTACTTGCCATTTCTGTGTAATTTTTTGTGAATTTTAATAGCAATTTCTGAGTGAAAATTGTTTCTACTCATATGTATCCATGATGTTGTAAGGAAAACGTCATATGGTATTACTTTTTAGTTGATAGTTACACTACATGACATTCTTAAACTCTCATTCAACAGTTTGTCATTAAACTGAATTTTTTCTTTAAAATGGTATAAAAGTGTTTCAAAACCATATGAAATCAACATGATTTCATAAGAGTATAAATTTCTAAGAACTTGGCACATGTGTTTTAAACTAGACATTTAATAGAATACTGACTTAACCAATTAAACACATTACTATGAACAAAGGAGCACAAATATAATCTTATCAAACAGCTATTGTTGTGGCTCGTGTCATAAAAAAGTTTAAACTGCTTAACCATAATAAGGTGTGCTAGTGGACTGTGCTTTTCCTCACAACGTGACTCCATGTGTGTTTTACATTATGGTCTAGAAACATTAACAATCGGCTCAACGAGTGTGTGAAACCTCCTGTTATCTACAAAGGAGAATGCTTATGGCCGCAATAAAATCAAATAAAACGGCACTTCAAATGAGAAAAACACTTTTCTGGCCCTGCTGCTATCCACACATAACCAGCACATGTGCTTGTAAGCACATAAGAGTCATGGCATGCAAACTACATGCAACTGTTTACCTCCTAAAAGTGTCATTTGGGTGTGGTCAAAGGGTAACAATTAAAAGTGTTTTCTTTGAATACTACATACTTGCTTCACTTAACATCAATTCAATAACATTTTTATGGTTTTAGTAGTTTGATTCGATTTCTATTGACAAGCTTGTGATTTGATTCAATTCCAATCTCACTTCAATTTGATTTGATTCATTTGTATATATATCAGGAACAGTACGTACATTTTTTCAATTGAAAAAAATCTCTCTCAACTAATGCTGTAAACTACAGGCTACAGGAAACCCTGCCAGTTGGTACTAGAGATGCACTGATATCAAAATTTTGGTATTTCGATATTTCTACCGATAATTCTTTATATCTGAAAGCCAATAACCGATATATTGGTCGATAAATCTAAATCTAAATGCAATTTTTTTAATACAATTTTTGCGAGCCTGATCAACACAGGTCTCACCGTTAAAAGCCATGTCCCAATGACTTCAACATAAATCAAACATATACAGAACAGTTTGAACCCTTGTAGGTTTCAAAATTAATTTTACACTCCTATGGCCAACTTTGTTTATCAAAAAAAACAAAAAACAAATAAATCTATGGACATCATTACTTGCATAGGAATACCCTCCGCACAGACAATAGCCTAAAGCAATTATTTTATTTAAACCTTATTGTTGATGAAAATAATATGAGAAAAATAAAAGTGCTAGTTATTATTAATAATGTGTCAATGTTTTTGAAAAACAAACATCTAAAATTAACATTACTGTTTGAATTGCATGCGAAGAGCTGAATAAGTGAAGTGAAGTGAAGTGAAGTGACATGTGGCCAAGTATGGTGACCCATACTCGGAATTTGTGCTCTGCATTTAACCCATCCAAGTGCACACACACAGCAGTGAACACACACACCGTGAACACACACCCGGAGCAGTGGGCAGCCATTGCTGCGGCGCCCGGGGAGCAGTTGGGGATACGGTGCCTTGCTCAAGGGTCTCACCTCAGTCGTGGTATTGAGGGTGGGGAGAGCGCTGGACATTCACTCCCCTCACCGACAATCCCTGCCGGACCTGAGACTCGAACCCATGACCTTTGGGTTACAAGTCCGACTCTCTATCCATTAGGCCACGACTGCCCCCGAATAAACACCCTAGGAAACTGAAGCACTTTGTTAGCGGGTTAATAATACACCCTAGGAAACTGAAACTGAAGCACTTTGTTAGCGGGTTAATTAGCTCAACCAAACCCATCCTATATGAGATTAACCATATAATTATGCAACATAAACAAAATTTTACAACTTATGTCTGCAAAAAATGACGCAAACGCATAAGTGAACTTGTTGCGTGCTGCAGAGTGTGTAACTCCTGTTGTGGATGCGCTCTTCCCATAACAAGCATTGAAACATGGCAAGTCAGCAACTAAACCCAAAGAATTCATAACATTTTATTACAATTGTGTTCTCTTTATAATGTTATAATATAACAGTCCCAATCATAGTTATTAATGTTGTGCATTGCTGTTTGAGCTGCTTAGGCGTACAAAGAATTCACAGCATTCTTTTACAGTAGTGTTCTCATCATAATTTTATGTAGCCTATATGACAGACTTGCGCTACACATGTTGCACTTAAATTTTTTTTTTAACGTTGTTTACTTTTTTGAAGTGATTGCAATCATTTTTCAAGCAATTCAAAACCATCATGGTGAACAGTGTGCAACTGAAGTGTCTCAGCTGAAGGAAATTATCCATTATTTATCAGCTTTGATGGATCAGCCAAATTTTCTTGTCTGGCTATTAACGATAACATTAAAAAAATAACATATATCAGCCAATACCGATATGGTTGCCATTTGATGTTCATTCATGTTTATTTCATGCTATAACTACTAGTAAAGAGGTGATCGGTTCATGTACTAATTACTATTGTAACCTTTCACGCTACAATAAAACGGCATTTACTGATAGAATTTCGTGATAAAACCACTTTCAACCACTTCTGTCCTGATTTCTTCGAGGGGACGGTCTATGGGCGGGTAAATGTACAAAATAAGCTTGTGCAATTTACATATGAATTAAAAAAATTATGGAGAGCATCAGCTTTCGTTTCTGCTCTGATAGCCACAAGACCGGTGAGTACGTGTTAGAAATGAGGACTGGTGAGAGAACATTGTGCTTAGTACATTTTTTGTCTTCAAACCAAACTTGGGTCTTCAGCTGACAAAGTTTAAATCCTGTCTGGCAAGCGCGCTTCCCATAATGTTTACGCATTAAGTAAGCAGGCAGAGAGTAGGAGGTTTTTTGTGGCTGTTCGAACACATTCAACCACATGAGCGTTTACACTACAAAAGCAATCCAGACTAATGCGTTTTAGACTACCACTGGAAGTGGACGAAAGTGGACAAGCTCAAAACTTTTACACCGGTATTCAGCAATGCCCACTTGTGATCCGATTGACCAAAACACACCTTATACCAGGTGGAAACAGGGCCTAAAATATGCACTCTTGGGAGTTAAAAATCCATAGTGGTTCATCAAAATGAGAATGGACTGAAATCGAAAAATCTATATTTTCAACCCAGCCCTATTTTATACACACTTGTTGTCGAAAATACACCCAAGATCTGGTCATCATGTCATGCACCGCCCCCAATTAGTCATCAATGACATGGCACAACCAGAAAAACATCTCCCAGAAAAGGACAACAGCCTCCACACTGCATCACTTAGAGTCTTAATGCCTCACTTTTGAGTGCGGCCCAATTGCATTAGCTCAGAAAGAGGCCGTTCTAATCTGATATCAGCTGCAGCCTCTCCATTAACACGCTTGTGATGACTCTATCTTACACAGTCAGGGCCACCCATTTCTGCCTGCCACGCCAATAACTCCGACCGCAGCGGAATCAAATGCATCTGATTTGATTATCAGATGACGCGGTGCTGCGCAGAGTGCTGTAACGGATCGGCCGATCCGCGTTGCGCTGGAGGAGAAGGAGGCATGACAAAGCACAGGCTGGATTGTGTTTCAGAAACATGCTGTAAGACAATACGGTAGCCTGGCCGAAGCCATGTTGATGTTGTGCTAGAAAGACATTGGCTGGAAGGGAGAGGAAAGAGGCAGTCCCCGCTCCCATCCACCTCCCGCTGTGTTTTATCAGGCAAGGCTCCAGTGACATCTGTACCAGAACAAAAAAACTCAAATACTTGGCAAGGCATGCAAGACAAAGCCATCTCCGGCACATTCCCATTTATAGTCCGAGCGGATGCTTAAAGCAGATGCACACCAAGTAATATTGAAGAATGAACAAACAGCGGTTCGCTCGAAAATAAAGAATCATGACCCGGGTAAATGGGCAAGGGTATGAAACGACAAAGGCTGTGCTGCAAATGTAACCGTATTAGCTAGGTATGTCCTACATATCATGGAGAAACAGAGAGGCTTTTCATGGAGTCCCACTGGCCATATGTGACCTCGCCGCCCATCAAACGCATGTGCCTCCATTGTTTTTCTCAGCAGCATGGTGTGAGGTGTTAGGGGAGGCTGTCTGTTTTATAATCTATGATATTTTTGAATGTAGACTAACGTAAAAGGGCACAGCACATGGGTGTATGCCATGACCTAAAGCGACAAAACTGCCACCCTACCATAATCCAATTCACAACGTCCTGGAGATGAGTTGTTTTTGCTGGTTGCTTGTTGAAATGCAATTAGCTTGTCACCAGACAGTCCCCTTAAAACCTGGTGTAAGCGACCCAATGCAACTGAATTTACAGCCATACCCTCAAAAAGAGCAGACGAAGAACAAGAAAAAATTGCTAGTATACTTCACAATTAATTACAAAGAAATGGCAGTAGAAAGACTGAAAAGTACTCCAATAATCTTTGTTATATTTACAACTTCGAATCCTTCTGACTATAGTCTCTGTGCAAAACACTTCCGAGGAATGTCTTGGGGACCCCCAGTTGGGGGCAGCAGATCCTAAGCTAGTACTGGCAGACGAGAGGGAAAAAAATCAGACTATCACACTTTGTGTTAGAATGTCTCAGTGTCCTGACAAATGTTAAACCTAAACCCTGAAACGTCTCACTAACCGGGTCTATAAGCTAATGTGGTTGAATAAACAACTGCCCGAAATTGACAGTAATAATCAGTTGACTCCATTTAAAAAAAACATATTTAAAATATCCACAAACCTAAATAAAAATACATTTTTATTCATAATATATCTTTAACATTAAATTTAATTAAGTTACTTAAATTATTAAACAGCTATTGGAGTCAAGATCATAAAACCAAACGAACAGTAAAACACAGGGCCGAGAAAACAATAATTGTTTCACCGGCTCAGTTCATTTCTGCGATCCTGCTGTTGGGGTGATCCGTCTCATTTCGAGCACAGTGCACACCCTTGTTGCTATTAAGTCGTTGGAAATATTTTCTCAGGGTGGCCGGCCGTTTGAGCAGCCATTCTCAGCTGTAGAGGGGCCCAAAGAGTGTGTGCGGAGTGAAATTTCAAGATGTGGAATTTGGCCAGGGCAGAGAGGTCAACAGGCCCACGCCTTCTCCAGGAGTCAACGTGAAGATCTGGAGAAAGCAGGGGGGGGTTTTACAAGACTCAATGTCTAAATGACATCTCCAGCCTTAAATTCAGAGCTCAGACTGTAACGCACTGAACTTTGGAATCTGTTTTAATATGTTAGTTTGTCGGCCTTTCATTTTTGTTCTTATTTGTAACTTAATGCATTTCATAACCTTACTACAGCATGAGACAAATAAAGAACATCACGATTCTGGTCATTTCAGTAAGTATTATAGTACGATTTATCACAGTAAACCACAAATTCATCCATTAAACAAGTTTTAAAAGGCATCTTTTTACAGGTAGTCTTACAAATCTTACAAACCCTAAAAAAATAAAGCACTCTGCCAGACATGAGAAAGAAAGAGAAATACAAAAAAAAAAAGAAAGAAAGAAACCGAACAGCTGCAACTGTCTCTTGCTTCTGCCAAGATTATAATCCAATCAAATACCACCAAGGGGTAGATGTATATTTGGGAATAAACCAATTGAGAGACGATACAGCCAGATCTAATATCTAAAAATGAAATCAAAGAACAGCAAGCATGCAGTTGTTTAAAAGAAAATACTCTGTTTTGTATTCTTATATAATCTTCTTGCCAATTGAAAGATTACTGAATATATAAACTGCTGTTTGAAAAATATAACAGATATTTTTATATTAAATTATATCTTTATTATCTTGCAGCTGAAAGGGAAAGCATAGAGCTGAAGATAAAGGAATCCTGTCAAAAGCATGAAAGGGACAATGACACTTGAAATAGTCATTTCATATTCAATAAAAATACTAATACTTTTATGGATAACTTTGTTTTTTCTGAAATTATGTTGAAAACTAACACATATTTAGGATGAGTTATTTCATATTTTTTTGCTTCATTGAAGAATAGTGAAGTGCATAATGCCTGTCTGCCCGGGGTCCATGTTAAATTAATTATGAAGGTGTGACTGCTCAATGGACACCCAGCAGCATTCCATATCCTCTTAATTCACAATGGCATTAACACAGTCTACGGCCAGGACACCCAAAGTGGAGCACTTGACAAGGTGATAAGAGAAAACAGGGCACCAAATGTGTAGTATTCACAGTCTCCTGCTCAGAAGCCAACCCATTTTCAACGAAATCATTTAAGACTTGTCCAAAGTGGTCAAAGGCACCAAACTAACTGAATTTAGGCTTTCAAGTAAGTATACGTAGGTAAATAAATGAATAATTCTTGATTACGCTAACTGAGCAGTACATGGATTATTTTTAAAACATTTATCAATACAGCAAAAAAAATTTAAAAAAATAAAAATACAGAATCAAAATGTAGATATAAGCGAACAAATATTAATGACTTCCCTATCTAACTGCATCTGACAGCATGCTGCCTGCTATCACAATAACAAAAGCAAACAACAAATAAAACCGAATCAAACAATCACTCATGAATATAATGTGAAATTAATTAATATTACGATCACACATAAATATTTAATATCCTTTAAAAAGCAACCAATCCAGTGAAGCGCAAGAGAGACGCGTAGATCAATGCACATGAATTGAGAATAAAGATACAATAAGTGTGCAAGAAGAAGGACACTGTAAAACCGTCACATAAACAACTATAATTCACTTTTTCCGTAAGGACATAACAAAATATTAACCAGCACTGTTATAATATCGCACGTAAATCCCATTTAATATTTATACAAGCGACAATTAAACAACCCTTAAATACAAAAGCTACTTTTAAAGGTATTTTAATGTATATTCTAACTTGTTTACGTCCAACGAATCATGCATAAAGTCGTAAAAGTGGTAAGACCATGTTTACCTATGTGAGTGAGCGAGGAGAGGGTGCACAGCACTACTAGATGTAGTACCGGAGAGATGAGGCGCTCAGCCCCGGGGTAGTAAGATCCTGCTCTCCCCATACCCATCCATCCATCCAGAGAGACTCAAGAGTACTCCACGGGTCAAGAGATCGGGCCTCGCTTCTCCCAACTTCACGTAACGTAGGGATGCGTAACTCTGTTAAGACGCGGCTACTTTTTTAGGTACACACACACACACACACACCGTCCATAAGAGAAACAAAGTAGCGATTTTGGCAAGTCCGATCCAAAACACTTCTTCCTGGAGCACGGGAGGGGGAAAAACTATTTCATTTGTATTCGTTTATCTAATCGGCGAAGATAATCAGTCTGAAAGAAATCTGTAAACGTGCTAAAATTAATCTGCGCCCCGCGATCGCCCGATTCATGTTGCCTACACATCAGATTTCTCCGCCACAAGGAAATCTAGCCCCGTCTTTCCCCAATGATCGATAGTGAATCAACCTAACCCAGAGTTTAGCGGAAACCCCGCCCACTCCGACACACAAACTCCGCCCCCTAAACCATACACCCCAGCCGCAGATTGACAGCAGAGCTCTCACTTTCAGCGAGGAGAAAATAGATGCAGTTTATTGTTTCCTTTATTTTTTTAAGAATAAAAACGAACAGACTTGACTCTCAGGGCAAAATAGTATCATAATAACATCACAGAACAGTGATAATTTATTAAGGAGATTTAGGTAATTTATATATATTTATTTAAATAACCTAAATCTATTTAATAAATAATAAAGCTAACAAAATTGATAACTAAAAAGCTAACTAAATTGAAAGGGCACAGTAAAAATATGGATTTTTATGGTATAAATGTTATTGCTAAAAAACTGAATGAATGTTTCTTGGACAATATAGTAAGACTACTTTATGGACTAACCTGCAGGTTGGTGATGATATAAACAGTTCTAAGGGTATAATCTAAAGCTGCATATTTTATATTGTTTCGTCCCAGGACGTATGTCATTCATTGTTGTTTAATTTTGTGAATGTGTATGTGACTGTGTCTTCTTGATGCCAACTGCCTGCTGGGAAGTGTAGTTTTTTCCCCCTGTTTCCTCTGTTCCTCCCTGTCCTCTTGCAGGAGCCCAATTGATGCCACCTGTTCCTCGTTAGAGTATAGAGAGGAACTTGCATTTACACCGAGGGAGCTGGCTGTTCCCCTAGAGAGGGTATGGCCTGTCTTCCCTCCCAGAACTTCAGTTGTATTTGCTGTTGTGAAAGCTCCTTTAAGAGAAACCTGTTGTATCTGCTGTTGTGGCAGTGTGTAATTGCCCCATTATCATTGTTGCAGACGCAGTTGGGAGGTGGGTGCCTTTTGTTCTTACTAACCCCTGTTTTCCCCTGTTTTTGGTTAGTAAGGCTAAGGCTGTTTTGTTTGATAGGTTATTTAGACTCCCTTACTCCCAGTTAGCTTACTCTTTTTGTTTGTTATTTTGGCTTAAACCCCCTCCTGAAGCTAGAAGCGTCTTCTTGTTCATCATTACTTGTTTGAGTTTCTCTATTGTTTTGCCTTATCCCTGTCTGTTACAAGAGACTTTACTTTAAATAAACCTTTTGAAGCGTTTTTGTGTTTGTGTGAGTTCTGGGAGTGCTGACAGAACCATCTCTCTCTCGTTTTTGCCCTGTGTTTTCAAAGGGGTACATTTTTATTAGTCTTTATTTCTATATGTCACTCTCCCGCCACCCCTAGACAAAAGGGGGACGTAACAATATGAAAATTCAAATTGAGAATCAAACTTGAGCCAATTATAGGATGATTTCATCAGCTTCTTAGCAAGAACATGCGAAGACCACAAGACATTAATACAGACCTACTTCCTGTGCTGGACAGCTACAGTGAAAGTGGTATTTATAGGGCCACAAGCTTCCTCTCACTATAGAGAAAGCAGCGCTACTGCTGTCCAGCAGGGGAGCAGCAGTGTTAGAAATCCAAGACGAGTCCACACTGTCAATACAATACAAAATCAATTTAAAGAGAATGCAGGAGACCAAACATAAACCCATTTTCATATAAATACACAAAATTGGGTTATGCTGCGCAATACAGTACGTCTCGCAGGGATGTTTCAAGTGATAACACTGGAAATTCTTCTGTGTTTTGTTGCTTTTGTGGTAGAGGGCAAAGCAGTATTTGTTTGTAAGTTGATAAGAGTATTGGAACAGCAGTTTAATGGGATAGCAGCGTGTAAAGTGTGGAGGTTTAAGTTTTATTGCCTTTAACCCAATTCGTTTTCTCCCACTGCTTAAGTGGTCAGTCAAAAATCAGATGAGGTGTTGAAAGTACTTTGCCAGCCTTAGGATTAGAGGGATTTGGGATTTCTTTTGGTTATAACAGTGACCTGGTTCTCACTTTAGTGTGGCACTGCTTGGGAACCGGATTATAGAATTATTATCCAAAAGCCTAAAAAAAGTGTATTTTAGGTGAGGAAAACATATTGGCCGAAATCAATTGCATGAGCATGATATTGAAGTCCTAGTGCTGGTGTCTCATAAGCCTAAACGATACACAGAGTGTGTATTGTCTTAGAGTGCAGTGATAATGGCTTATTGATTGGTCATGGAGAGCATGCATTCAGATGTGTCAGGGCCTCAGCTTGGTCCCCTCTGGCACATCTGAATATAGGTCAATGGCAGTCACTTTTATAACCTCTAAGTGCCCCTACAAACCACAAAGTAATTCTGTGAGGCATCAAGTTGACATTATTGTCATTAGCTAATTTGATGGATGGTATATGCAAGATTTCATCAACACTTTTCTTAAATATCATCGTGATCCCTAAAGAAATATCAAAATGAATTTTAAAGGGTTAGTTCACCCAAAAATGAAAATTAGTCCATAATTTACTCACCCTCAAGCCATCCTAGGTGTATATGACTTTTTTTTTTCTTTCAGTCAAACACAATCAGAGTTATATTAAAAAATATTCCGGCTCTTCCAAGCTTTATAATGGGAGTGAATAGTAACGGAGATTTGAAAGCCCAAAAAAAGCACATCCATCCATCATAAAAGTAATCCATAGGGGGTTAATAAAGGCTTTCTGAAGCGAAGCGATGCATTTTTGTAGGACAAATATCCATATTTATAACTTTATAGATTATAATCACTATAAATGTTTTAAATCACTATTTCTTTTTTTAATATAACTCCAATTGTGTAAATCATGGGATCATTTTCATTTTTGGCTGAACTAACCCTTTAATACAGAAATTATGCTCATCATAAAACAGGTGCTTTCAAATCACAGAATGTGCAAATTGCATTTTTTATGTATTTTTTAATAAATTAAAAGATTAAAAAAAAGAAAAGAACACCATGATAACAATCACACTTAAATGATCGCTGAGGTAATTCAATGAAATCTGTATTTTTTATTCAGTTTTAAAATGTACACATCAACTTTGTTAAATGCAACATACTGTACGTGTAACAGTACATACGTGCATATTTATGCAAATAATACAAAAAGACAACACAGTCACATTTACTGTTTTTCGGCAAAATATTATAGGCGAAATCCAGTCATTCCAACAGGAATTCACACTATCAGGCGTTTTACGTGAGGGTGAAAAGTTCCCCATGCAGATTTTGCTCATTTTCAAGTTGGTCACGTGAATTTGCCGTGCTGACCAACAGAAACCTGCTTGGCTTTAAAGTGACTTCTGTGTTAACTGCGCTTTATACATCGCTACGCTATATTGCAATAGACAATGGACATTTTTTGCCCACAAAATTCACTGGAAATGTTTATCCCAAAACTCGATAGCGGTGACCTGTTCTTTATGGTTCACAGCTAACAATCTCTCTATAAGGGCAATATGAAATCTGCTTTTTTAACTATATGCATTCATTTCAACAAAATATACATCAGATTTTGTTTATCAGTCCCGTAGGGCATTGGGCTGCAGGCCAGTCTTATTTACTGTGCTTTGTCTGTCCAGCTGGCTTCTCCAAATACGTCAATAGACGAGCTTGAGAGCATACCAGCTCCGGACAACAACCCTCCACACAGCTGCAAGAGGAAGGGCCGGGGCCTGAACCCAACTCCCACAAAGCTCTGACCCTAACATTTCAACTCAGTGACAACATCAATGCAACATGGCTGAACTTGCCTGAGACTTTCATGTCAGTCAGAGAAAAAGGCGAACCCTGTACCATTCCCCTTCACGGTAAGAGGACAACGGGATAGTCTTACAGCCCCTCAGTGTCCCAGCAGTCACCCTTGCTCTGCAGCTGTACATGTTTAATGTATAATACGTCTTACTGTCAGAATGACTCTTGAGGTTGACCTACAAAATCTTGCTTTAGTTGTTACTACTTCAGAAATTGGATGTTTTGATCTTCCAAAACATCAGGCTCACTGACTTGACACTAATTTGACGTGTACAAGGATAAATGATGTATAATCACATACGGCGTTCGTTTTACCTTTAGTAATTACTGCACCTCATTTTGTAAAGGCTCTTGCTGTGTTTAATGTACAGCATGGAAAGAAGCACACTAAATGAAGCACGCTAAATTAACCGTTCTAATGAGTTTCCATTATTGTGATCGACAGGCATTGAAAACACTATCATGAACGCACCCCATAAAGGATCAGGAGAGCGTTTGATTACTGCAGATAGAGCTGGAAAACGCGTAAGAGGGTCTGCATGCATTGTGGCAACCATAATCACACCGATGGGACCACCCAAAGGTCATGTTACCACTAGTTATCAAACCTCCATGTAGATACATGTCATTGAACCAACGGTGTAGCGCTTATCGTTCGAACACAGGTTATCTTTGATTGGTCTTGTTCCGAACAGTCAACACAGTGGTTCCTTTCATTCAGCGGCCAGACACAAAGCCTCTCTTTTATCTTTACTTCCCCCCTTAAGCACCTTTGGGGGGAAAACAACGAAGCTCCTATTCCAAAGCATCCATTTTAATTAAAAAGTGAGGCAAACATCAGATGATGCTCAATCGTATCGAATGTAGTGAGGAGAAAAGAGCGGAGAGAGTGTGTTCGGTGTTCTTTGACCTTGTTTCTCCATTCCCAGCCATCTGTTTTGGCCACTGTCAAAAGCCTCTTTGGTGGCTCCCTGGCATGGCCTCACCCCTCGTCAGACTTCCTCTATGCTTAGGGGACATTTAATATGGTGTCTAATACATACAGTTCTGTGACACCTCAAGACAAGGGTCTCTTTGTGCTGCGGCAGGGTTCCTCTAGAAGGTACTGTGGGGCTAGTCGCGCTGCAGTCACACACAGGCAGGCACATGGCGGACGCACACTCGCTAATACAAAAACACGAGCACGCACCCGTGTACGCCTCCTCCTGGAGGGCTTCGCCGAATACACAAGCTCTCTCTTTCTCTCTTAAGCGCACACATAGAAATCCGGAAAAAATGTAGCTGAAGAAAAAGCTAATGAGGCACATCTCTTGCATTCCTGCTCAGATTTTGGCAGTAAAGACATTTACCACATTCACACAAGAGGGCCTTACACAACTCCACAGGTGTTGGCTTTGCAACAGCACCTGGCAAAAATGAAATCCTTCTGAGCTGTGGACAGTAGCATTCAGTGAGCACCACTTCAGCCAAAGCAATTACTGAAAATATGCAATGCATCCAGTGCTGTTATATTCAGCACGGACATGTGATTTTCCAAATTGAATGTTCTTTGGCAAGTTTACAAAATGGTCACTGCATGCTGATAAAAATGCCATGCAACAACTATTTTCGATACAACAGTTAACTGAGGCGGCAGTCCAAGAGTGCTTATGTTTAGTATTAACTGCTTTATACTGTTTTAATGACTCCGCTTGTTGGTGTTCTCAAGTTTCCAGAGCAGAGCTGAAGCAGAGTGATTTTAAAGCGAGTTTTTTGAAAATGTGTTCTTTCGTTCTGTCATCGCTTTTAGTGGGGTTTCTCTCACTGGTGAGCATGAAAACCCTAATTGGACCAGGCTCCATTCTGGAAGGCCATTATAGCTCTCAAGTAATAGAGCGCTGCATTATTGATGCTTTTTTTGTTTGTTTGTTTGTTTGTCTGTTTGTTTTTGGTTTATTTTTTGGTAATTTTGCAAGTTAGCATCACACTGGTACCCTCGACATAAATCCTCTCTCTGTGCCCAAAAGCTCTATGACCAACAAAAGTTTATGATTGTTACTTTTGTTAGATAATCTTCACAAATGAACACAACTTTTATGTACTCTGAAGCCTAAATACAATTGCCAGAAGTAAAAATTTGAACATAGGCATGTAAACGAACTACACCACAGTCGCATGACTTCAACATGCTTCCCACAACTCTTTCAGTCTTTTCCCTGAAAGTTTGACTTAAACCAGTTTCAAGAGCGTGATTATAAACACAATGAGGTTGTAAACGCGGACTGGTGAGTAGATGGGTTGTCCTGTTTTGTGTGATGATGTTTTATGTCCTTGACAAACTTTTACGTCCCATTTAGCCACTTGCTAGCAGCTGCCTTTTTCAAGACCAGTAAACAATTTGTAAAAAAACCAAAACAAAACACTGAGTTATTACTGATGTATTTTATGTCTTAAAATAAAACGTGAAAATATCTTGAGTTTGTGTTCAACACTGACCTTATTTAAGGCATTTAACTGAAAAATATTTTTAAAAAACCCATTGACTTCAGGGTGATGGAATCAAAAATACATTCTCCCATGCAGCACTCTGTTGCTACTGGATAAAATCAAGCTCAGCTTTAATTAGTTTTACTCTAAAATACATCACTTTGTAAGGGGTTGCAAACTGCAATTCATCCTGACTTTAAAGCCCAAAGTATACTTCAGTTTTGCAAACGCCAGCGTATGCATACAGCCAAATGCATAGCCTTTCAAAATATACTCCATTTGACAGCATGTGTGAACACAGGTGCTTGACATGTGTACTAGGACATTTCATCCTTGTCCAGTGTCTGAACTATTTATCTAATTTATCTTTCACTATATATCGCATCCATTTCTTTCTCGAATGTTAGAAAAATATGGCTGCGCACGGAGAGTATGTGCAAATTAGTATGCTGATTATGAAATTTGTTAAACGCACTGTACCCTAATACAGTGCACAGTGTAAAACAGTGCCCCCCCAAACCCCCCCGAACAAAAGATGTATTTTCTTTATGATCACTAATACAATTTATGGAAAGATGACAAAACTAAAATGTATTAAACATATACATAATAAAAACTGAGAAATATGTCACTAATAGCCATAATTAAGTAAATTAACCAATTTTGTTTAAGTGAAGGATTGCAGAAATGAGTACACCCTAGATTTAATTCAACAAATGTATAATATTCTTGTACTTAGTATAATTTTAAATATATACTGCTCGGACCCTGCTCATGACCCTGCTCAATTGTCACACCTGTCCTGTTTAACTCCTGGATGACGAGCTCCTTAAATGCCCTGATCTTTAATGGGGAGTGTTGCGCAACTCGTCTCTACAGAATCCCCCACAGGTGCTCAAGAGTGTTAAGATTGAGTGCAATACATGTCCACAGAAGTTTTTTCAGCTTGGGAGAATGCATATCTTCATTGTCATGTTGAAAAAATGCCCAACAATGCAGGGAATGTGGAAATGGTATTTGAGTATTAAATTACACAGTGGTGTGGGAATTGATGACAGCATTGATAAAGCACAACTCCCTCACACCTTCAGCACTCATACATCCCTATATAAGAGCTTTACTACCACTAAACTTTACTGTGGGAACCAGGCACTTCTCACTGTACTCTTCTTCTAGCAACACCATAACATTTTGGATGCTGTTAGATCCAAAATGATTGATTTGGTCTCATGAGACCAGAGCATTGATTCCCAGAATCTATATTTTGTAAAGATGGGCTTTGGAAATGGCTAACTGACTTTATTGTGCTTTGGCTACAGTAGGTAGTTCCAGTGAGAACAACAACCATGCATGTCATTTCTGCAGGCTGCATCTTACTCTGTGAGATAAACAGTCACTCTTTTCATAGCTTTTGCTGGCTCTGAGACACTCGCTTGGCATTTCTCCTGCTCTTTGTCTAGCAAAAAAATCCCTCATCACTAAATGAAAGCTTAAAATGAAGGCCTGATTATTTCAGGGGCCTTGTCACAAGTCCATTGTTTTTGAATTTCTGTGTTACTTTTGCTGTATTTTCACACTTAAAACAATGCTCTTGTACCACTGTCCTCTGTTGTGTTAAGAAATAAGTCTCCTGACAGTTCTCTTCCAAGTGGTTCCATTGTTGTCAGCATTAAGTCTGAGAATGATTCAGTGGGCTATATAACACTTTTAATTGTCAAGAAATTACTTCTCTTTAAACGTTTTGGTTCAACATACTTACCTGTTGATCAAACATTGCCTTAAACTTACATCAGAAAATGTTTATTTCATTTTATTTAGTAACTTTTAGGAGGGTGTACTCATTTTTGCTACACAACATTTTATCACCTTGATAAGAAAATCTTATTTTCCTGAATTATTTTGACATGCTTCTTTGGTAATTGATTAAGCAGACTTGCTGGAACATCATATCTCTAAAGAACCCTAATATGTCTTCTAAGTAATTGCTGACATTCAGAAGTTTCAGAGGGGGTGTACTTATTTATGCTGTGCACTGTATATGTGTAAAAAAAAATAAGTATATTTTGCTTGATGGTTTGGCATTTTTTGGACAGAAAAAAAATATACATGCTAATTTTATTTGAAATATAAATTACTAACTTTTAAATTATTAACTTCTTGCTCATTGAACTGTATAAAAGCGACATCACACTCACATGCTGTTATAGGCTACTGAATATCAGCACGTCTGTGATTACATGTAGTCAAATCACTTGTGTGGCTCATGTGATATTGCAATACGATCTCACGGCAATTTGTACATATTTGACTAAATTGTATGTATTTTATGAGTTGCCCAATTCATATGAATTCATACAAATGACCTACACCTAACCCCGCCCCTAAACTTGGGGCTGCAAATTAGCCTTTGGCTAGAAGCCTCTATGTGGAGCATCAGCTGCTTGAAATTGTAGCAATGTTAAACTGCATGGTCCCTGTTAAATAAACTAATAAAATAAATAAATAAACCTACCCATGAGGTCGTATGAATTTGTACGAATTAGCTACCTCATAAAATCCGTACGAATTGGTCGTGAGATAGATTGACATGAGATAGTTCACCCACAAAGTAAAAAAACTTAAAAATGTATTTTTGGCTGTTTTTATCCATATAATGAAGGTAATTTTGTTTGTTCATTAAATATCTTCTGAAGAAAGAATGTCTAGTGAAGAAAGAAAGTTTTTTAAAAAAATGACGAGAAAATTATGACAGAATATTCATTTTTGGGTGAACTATCCCTTTATAGTGTTGGCTGTAACTTCCATCGATGGCAATTAAAAGGTACTCACAACATCAAACCTGTCATGATGTTCAGGGAGTAAATGTTAGCAAGATAAATTTCATCACAGCATTTTGGCCAAACATCTGGTTTTATCACCATCTAACCGCTCTCTTTTTCTGTTCTCCTTTCACTCCATGATATCCAGAAGCTTATACAAGCATCCAACACTCATGTATAACACATAACCAGTGCATTGTGACCAAACAGGGTTATCTGCCAGTGATTTCAGGCCATGTCCCACAGCACAAATTCATCTGTATTTGTTTGTGTCAGTGCTCAGTTGAGTAAAATCACAGTCTGAATAAAACAAACCCCTGACTCTGTAGATATGCAAATATAGCACAACTGACAACTTCAATCCTTGTTTCTTTTTTCCAGTGCATCAATAGAAACCCCCTCATGCACCCCCAGCCTCAGCGCATCATCCACCGCTGCCTCCTGGGAGAGCCGTCTCCACAACCCAACATATGGGTTTCATGTTTAATGCATAAGTTCAGTACTATGAGCCAAGCATCTATTCTTAAAGCACCGTATGGAGGTTTGGTCTCTGTCGTAATTATAATATTAAATACCTCTTTTAGAAGCAACATTGGATCGCTTTCATTTGGGGTGTAGGCACCAAATGTGGTGCATTATACCATAGCCTGGGTAATGACAGCAGCATAAAGACAGCTGTCTATCTGGATCAGGATAGGGCTGAGATCACTGTTTTTCCATCAATGGAGCAGAACACTTGAGAAATTGCAGAATGTGAATTTCAAGGTTGACTTTACAAGATGTAGCATGCAAGATGTGTACAGTAGATTATATTTCAGCAGTGGTGTATCAGATACTACTAATACTCACTGTTTGACCATGACAACAATCATGCCGATGGTTATGTTGAATTCCAGTTTATGATACTGGATACATAAGGAGATCAACCCACTTTATTGGCCTCTAGCAATAATGCCTCACATACTCTCATCGCTATCTCCCAGAGAGCTGTGGCGTTCACAAACATATTCATCATGTATGCATTACTCTCCAGTGAATTTCAGCTTACTTCCCATAGTAGAAACTCACTCTCACAATTCAATAGATGGCATTATAGAATGGCATTATTCATAGAATGGCATTAGACAGATATTGTGTGAAAGACAATTTATTGCTTAGAGTTTTATATCGTTGATTAATTCCAAAAAACTGCTGACATATTCATTATTATTCTGACAAATTCAATATACCTTCAGGGTTGTTAAGTCTGCGGTTTTCCGGCAGAATTGGGCTACTTTACTGTTGCTGAGGGTAGATTTTTTCCCGCAGGTTAAAGGTTTGGCATATTGCATAAATTATATTTGACAGAAATGCTTGTGTTGAAATATTTTACTCTACCCAATTTATATGTACTTATGATAAAACTATGCTGAGATTTTTGTGACAGAGGGGCTCTGGTAGAGAGCCTGTGTGTGGCTGTTTTTGTTTTCATGGATTGATAGGTCTCTCCAACTGTAAAATGCAAATAGTTTATTTTCAAATAGTTCAAAAATAAAGGTAAGATGATCTGTTACAAAAAAAGACATTTATCATTACTACTATACAGTGATTTTCAAGTTGAAATTTTGTGTAATGCATACCAGTGACTGTAAAATCTGTGTTGTAGGTATGGGAGCATGATATTGCTTCATTCTGTTACCAGTTCAATTAACAAGAAGTTAATAGTTGTGTAACTTGCATTTTACACACAATATTTCAGTCAGATGTGTTACTTTGTCTATTTTTTCTCTGCCACTGATAGTAGCTCCAAAAGGATTCAAAGTAGAATCAATGGTAGAGGTGTTTTGTTCCTGAATTAATCAGATTTTTAAACAAATCAGGTGAGTAAATGATTCAATGACTCACTCATAAAGACAGTCACTTGTCAGAAGACTTGTAGAAAAAATAACTAAAACTTCACTAAAACAGTCACCTAAGCTTTGCAAAATCATTCATTACCTTTTTGAAAACAGACTTGTTTACTACCATGTTTCACGCTCCTTCTAACATCAGAACTCGGCAACTCACATATCTTCTACAATTCCATTTTTCCCACTTGTAAATATTGCTTCACTTTATTATTCATTTGTTTTGAGCTCATAAATCTGATTTTTGACTCTACTTGAAGTCGATTACAAACAGTGAAATGTCCCAAACAATGCTGAAGTTGCACTGTATAGCAGCACTCTAGGAACTCCAATCAAAATCAATGGCCGAAACTAACTGTTGTTAATGTATTTTATCAGTAAAGATTTAAAAGCTAACTTTATTTATTGTGGTGGGTAGATTACACTATGATCCAATAAACGTAACCACAATCCATAATGTACCACAATACCCAAGCCTTAATGCACAGACATCAAATTACTTGTTTGTAGTATTTTTTAAACACAAATGATCTTGTTTTCTGTACTAGCTAGTTGAAAGTGCCAATAGCCTGGGAGCCATTTGCATTTAGTTCATGGCTATTGGGATTGTAACTTCTTTTCCAGAACTCCAATCACCAAATACCCCCATTACTGTAAAACACAGGAAATGTGGGATTTGTTGTTCAGGAGTTTTCCACACATCTGTGCTCCCATGTGTGCCGGGGCAGATGTCAAAATTCCTCTGACCCTTTGGGAATAGTTTGCACTCTGATGAAAATAACCAGTCTGCACCGGTTTACTCTGCTCTGATTTCAAAAGCAAACCAACTGAGCAAATCTGCTGTCAAGACTCATAGTTTATACAATATCAGTCAGTAAAGCTTTTGAGGTAGGTGTTTATAATGTATCTTGATATTCATCAGACAAGTTTTTGGAATATGCGTGGAGTCACCAGAGACAGGAGGTGTGTATATCCTTGTGTGTGTGTCTGTCAGGTCCAGGGGGCTGGTGTTGAGACAAGTGTGCTTCCCAAAGGACTGCTGAGCAGAGCAATGCCTGCCCACTTCCTCAACACATGCCACATTGTCACTGGGCTCCATGAAGGGAGATGAGCCAACAAATGACTCGAGCAGAACTCCTCACAGCTGGCACTAGAGAGCTCTTAGCCAAAACACTTCAGCAGTATGTAGCGGTTTTATAGGCACCTTTTGTTTCTGGTTTTTGGTTGTGGAGAATTCAGTAAAATATAGATTAATCTTGTCATTCCAACAACTGATGAGAAAATATGATATTCCTCAGAAACATTTTTTTGTTTTTAAATATTTACAAATAAGAAGTTTTATATATTCAGAAATGAAAACTTATTTAGAACCCCTTTGTTAACTACAGAAAATCACACTTTAAAACATTTAAGGAATAGGGGCAATCTGTCATTCTTTTATAATATACTTTTAGATGGATCAAAAGAGAGATTGTTATCTTATTTATCAGCAAGAACTTCAGGAAGACATTTCTAAAGAGAATAGATGGAATCTTTTTTATTTGTCCAAAACTGCAGCGTCATTACTAGATGCAATATAAATGTCTCCTGCGGACCTATTACCCCAGTCAAACTGCATAAGTTTAATCCAAATATTCCAGACAGTTGTGTAAAATGCAAACAAGATATTGTTACCCTTCATCATTGCAAATGGGAGTGTAATGAGATTCAAGGATTTTGGAAGTAGATTGTTCTTATGAATGATAAATTGACTAAAGAAAATATCTCTCTTGCTCCCAAATTTTGTTTCCAAATTTTCAAGTTTCATATCCAGTAAATTTGGAGGTGAATGCAAGAAAGCCTAAACTAATTGATTTTAGTTTGCTTCAGGTCAATCATGCTATTGCTTTAAAATGGAAGGACCCAATGAAAATGAGAAATGTTTCCTAAAATAATTCCATATCTATTTTATTTCAGTTAAAGTCACCATGAAATCAAAACTGACCTTTTTTTAATGGAATATTGCAGTATTTATTATAAATGATATATCTGTGCACATCTTTTTTTTATTTTTTTTATTCATGTGCCATCATAATCTTTAATCAAAATTCCCCTCTCACCCTCTCAATGACATGTCTTTTCTGGTGATGTGTTTTCAGCATGAGGGTGGGACAACCTATCACTCACATGAGATCGCAGCCATCAATTCCCGATGGACAATCAAGTCCTGCCCTACATTTTTTCTTTTCTGAGAAGCTGTTTCACTCGGATATACTTCACAATATGAAGAAAAGATGTCCACAACTTCCGTTACATGCCGACTTTCAAGTTTATTTTATTTCAAGTAAAAAATTTTATTATAGTTTTAGTAATCCTGATGTAGATAATATGTGTGGTTTTGTCAGATTATTTTGTGTAGTAGCCTGTTTAGAAATCATTCTCATCTCTGTTGTCTAGGCTTCATTTGGGAGTTTTCCCTTATGGTGCCTGCGTCTGCAGTTCTGTCCTCTGGGGCTCCGTCTATGAAACCTGCGAACAAATTAAAGCGAGACATTTTATTTGGTGTTTCTGTTCATAGCAAAAAAAATTCATTTTTTGAACATGATGAATGAGTATATTCAGAAAATCTCCTAAGATTTAGTTTATTTATAACTAATTTGTAGCTTATTCTGAAAATCAGATTTGTGTAAATTCACATGGACACATACAGAGTTTAGTTTAAAGCAGGGAAATTTGCTTGACTTTGCTGATTATGACAAGCTGACATCGTCTCATAAGATTCTCTGATCTGATAGCTGAAATAACATCTTAAATAATTAATAGATGTGAATTTTTAATCAGTCTGTCAATTCAAATCAATGATTCTGGAACAATAAGTGAAATTGAAGACATTATCTCTTTGAGTCAGCGTTACAGTAGTTTTAACTTTGCAGAAGATATGAAAATAAATAAATAAATAAATACATAAACAAATAAATAAATGCAAAAAAAAAGCAGTAGTGCACTCTCCCAGAGAACTAAAGGTTCATTCTGGAAACGATACCTATAGCATTTTATCCTGAATTCACTTTAAGACAGGGATTGTTTGTTTAATCACTTTAAACTCTGATTTAAAAACGAAACTCCTGAACTTTCCCTCACTCTGAGTCTCTTTTTACACATGTGTATATCATTTGTTTCTGGCGCAACTGCTCAAATCCAAATGCACAGTTACTCAGCGTCTGTGACTCTCAAAGTGCACAGTATCACTTTCAAAACACCAAGGTACTCATGCTTTAGGGTTCTCAGCAAATTATAATTTATGCAAATGTTTGAGACTAAGGTAGATGGAAAGGCTATCGAGTTCAGTAGCATCTTATGACTTCACCCTGAAAGAGTTAAATGAAAAAGCGGGAATGACAGGTAGTGTGGAAGATCCTGACTGGCAGAAGAAGAGAGGCTGGAAAGCTGGTGAGAGTTTCAAAATGAAAGGCAGGTTGATTTATAACGCTTTTCGTTTGACCCGAGGCCTGTGAAATGTGCGCTGGCAGGAGTGACTACAGACTCTGCAACCAGTCTCTTTGTTGTTTTGCTAGGCTGTGGAGGTCTTCCAGAAGCGTTTGAACTCCCGTACACCTTGTGCTCTCATGGGGACAAGCGAAGCTAAACAAACATGCATCAGTGTTAATGATGTGCTGAGATGATCATAACAGACTATGCTAATTTCAGAGACGAACTCCTGATATTTGGCAGTGAAGCTGACTGCTTCAGAGACTGCCATTTTAAGTTTTAAAGCAGGTCACCCATCTGATCTTCAGACAGTGTCAGTGAGATGTCAAAACAAGCGGTGGAGCACCGGGGGCTTGGGCTGGAATTCGCACTGCTCCACCCTTTGGGCCCGCCTGAAGCTATGCAGTGTAAGTTGAGCTTGACACAAACTTCAGCCTGTGTTTTATGAGCCTCTGTAACCAAACAAAGGCTTATGACTGTTGATGAGGCAGTGTTCTCACTGGCCATTTCAGGGAACTGAGTTGTTAGCATTGCAGTTGTCTGTAATGTGATGCGCTTGAAACCTTCACAGCAGAGGATAGACTCACACATTCCCATTAAACATATGTTCTAACAAATTATTATTATTTTTTTTAATAATTAACTGTTAATTTAACTATTTTTTAATATAATGTCTCATTACATACTTTAATTGGGTATATTTAATACCATAATATGTTTTAACAAATTTATTTTAAATGTAATGAACTTTTAATGTAAACAAATATTTAATATAGCCTAGCTTTCATTACATTACATACAATTACTGTATGTATTTAATATGAAATATAATTAATGTTTTAACTAATTATTATTTATGTATTAATTAAATAATAAAGTATTAAATTTTTAAAAAAAAAAATTAATTTAATT
>RJVU01049572.1:196628-214275 GCA_003731715.1 Anabarilius grahami
TTTAACTAATTGTTATTTATGTATTAATTAAATAATTTATTATTTAATAAATAATAAATAAATGTTAATTTAATTAATACAATTTTCATTACATACATTAATTAGGCATTTAATATGAACTATAATTAACATGTTAACTATTTTGTATATTAATTAATACACAATTATTTATTCAATATAATTTTCATTACATACATTAATTAGATACTTAAATAGGAGGCATAATTATGTTTTAACAAATTATTTTATTATTATTATTTTTAACCTTCCAATTAACAAATTATTTAATTCATATAGTCAAATAATATTTAATATTATGAGAACCATATGTTCTGAATTTATTAATGTACAGATAACAGGTATCCTAAATTCAGTGAAACCAATAATTGCAGCATGTAAGAACATTTGAGCTTATTTTAAACCAGTGAAACCATAGATAATTATGTATGTGATATCACTGCAAAATCTGCTATTTATGCTACTAAGAATTGGCACATATTAATGCATATTTGACAATTTAACCACACATAATGGTTTCTTGTTCTTCACTGGGTGAATGATGGCCCATTTACATTAATACTCCCTGGTGAATTGCAAATTAGTGAAGACCTCTTTCCTCTACCTCTTACTAAATGGAGAGATCGTGGGTGTCTGATTAAACCATAATTGCAGCCATTTGGCTTAAGATTCTCTTGTCTGGCTGGGAGAGAAGTAATTAAGGTGGGTATGAATGCAGTGATTTGCCAGACCCGTCTGAGACTCATGCTCCGATCACAATCCAGGGTCTGGATCGGAGAATCATTCTACTCCTTAGAGACTGTGTAGACAGCGTAAAAATGCCATTTTTTAGTGAGTAAGCCAGAATAAACTTGCTTGAAAACTCCCTTTTAAAGATAAATTGGCTATAAAGAGATGGTCTGAGCTGAATCCAGCGCAGGAGAGAGCCAGCATTTAGTCCTGGTTTGGTGATGCAGAGCAGGACCTTGGAGGCTTCACTCAGCACTCAATTAATAAACCTGCACCTGCGTGCTAAAGGATCAAGACTTGCATCAAACACATCACTGAAATATAAACTGAGAAATCTAGTTTGATTAGCCTTTTAAATTCTGAACAAATACATTTAGTCTATAAGTCTCATACTAAAGGACGCAATTAATAAATCAATAAATAAATAAATATGGATGGATGGACGGACAGACAGACAGACAGATAGTAGACGGATGGATGGATGGACAGATGGACAGAGGGACAGACAGACAGAAAGATAGTAGACAGATGGATGGATGGATGGATGGACAGACAGAAAGATAGTAGACAGATTGATGGATGGATGGATGGATGGATGGATGGACAGAGGGACAGACAGACAGAAAGATAGTAGACAGATTGATGGATGGATGGATGGATGATGGATGGACGGACGGACAGACAGAAAGATAGTAGACAGACATATGAATGGATGGATGGATGGATGGATGGACAGACAGAAAGATATTAGACAGACATATGGATGGACAGACGGACAGACAGACAGAAAGATAGTAGATGGATGGATGGATGGATGGATAGACGGACAGAAAGATAGATGGATGGATGGAAGGACGGACAGACAGAAAGATAGCTGACGGACGGATGGATGGATGGATGGATGGAGGGTCAGACGGACAGAAAGAAAGATAGTTGATGGATGGATGGATGGATGGACGGATGGACGGACGGACAGACAGAAAGATAGTAGACAGATGGATGGATGGACAGACAGACAGAAAGATAGATGGATGGATGGACAGACAGAAAGATAGTAGAAAGACAGATGGATGGACGGACGGACAGACAGACAGACAGATCGCAGTGCAGTGCAAGATGAGCATTTGTGGTTAAAAGTATATACTTTTTAGTNGGATGGATGGATAGATGGACGGACAGACAGACAGAAAGATAGTAAACAGACATATGGATGGACAGACGGACAGACAGACAGAAAGATAGTAGATGGATGGATGGATGGATGGATAGACGGACAGAAAGATAGTAGATGGATGGATGGAAGGACGGACAGACAGAAAGATAGCTGACGGACGGATGGATGGATGGAGGGTCGGACGGACAGAAAGAAAGATAGTTGATGGATGGATGGATGGATGGATGGATGGACGGATGGACGGACGGACAGACAGAAAGATAGTAGACAGATGGATGGATGGACAGACAGACAGAAAGATAGATGGATGGATGGACAGACAGAAAGATAGTAGAAAGACAGATGGATGGACGGACGGACAGACAGACAGACAGATCGCAGTGCAGTGCAAGATGAGCATTTGTGGTTAAAAGTATATACTTTTTAGTTTTTTAGAAAATGACCGATCAGTAAATTATCAGGAAATGTTTATTCTGAAGTGAACTAATCCTTTAACATGAATTTATATACAAAAAGTGGGATAAGAAACTTGATTTTGGTATTTTTTAAAATGTTTGATATAGCAAGTGCACTTTGTAATGTATATGATCTATAAACGGTGGTTCTTTAATAGCTTCTTTAGGACTTTGTTTACAGTACTTGTCAGGATTTATTGTGCTACCAGTTTTAAAATCCCATTCTTGAAGTGTTGGGCTTACCCAAATATTTATTTTGCCTTGACCGAGCTGAACATCGCAGTGTTTCTCACTTCCTTTGCCAAACACTCTGAGGGTCCCTTGTGTTTCAAAGGTTAGGCCCTCTCATTCAGTTTATAATGCCTTGGACAGCCATTGCGACCCAACCGTGACTATGAATAAATCTGTATGGTCTATATGAATCATGCATTAATCAAATAATTGATCGACTGGACGAGATTCCAGTAAGCATGTGACCACAAGGAATAGGATTAATGTTTTTTCTGCTGTAAACAACGATATCTTGTGGTCAAAACGCAGTTTTTATAACAGTCCACAGTAAGCCGTATGGCTTTGAACAAGTAATATATCCCTGAGACAATAATACAAGTTTGTTACGCAACAGCATTTCTAAAGCGCATTATAAATCAGTTCTAAGAAATTGCCTGGCATTCATTACACAACACTCTTTAGTATGATTCCAAACCATATATTAAAACATTTATGGCACTACTTTTCTGTGTTAAGATTTTATAGATTATCTCTCATGCAACAACGCAATATGACAAAGCACTTTAATTAAAAATAATAATAATAAAAACAAGCATGTGTTAGATGAGTTAGATGTTGTTTTTCCACCATCCCCCTGATGTCTAAGAGTGGAACTCAAGCTGGGATTCCTCAGGCTGCTGTCAGTGCTGTATTTTAGATTGTGTCCTGAGGCTGTGCACCTGGGTGCTGCTGACACTACCAGCAGCCATGCTGAAAATATTTATGGTCACTTCAGGGTGACCACAGATGTTTGAACATCTTCTGTGTTTGTCTAGGACACTTCGGGGCATTTGTCTTCCCTGGCTTCCTGAGTATAGGACTCAAAGAACTGTATGGTTTTCCCTAACACACATTCTCTCACACTCACATTATCCCAACCTTATTACACAGCAAATGATAGTGTTAAACTGTCTACCAAAGGGCCGTGAATCATATATGTAGTTCCTCTGACAGACATAAATTCCACAGTTCTGCATTTACATAAAGAGTAAAATGAATACAAGTACTGGTACTGTACTTTCATTCTCTCACCTCATTTTTCTTTTTTTTTTTTTTNTTTTTTTTTTTTTTTTTTTTTTCATAATAAAGCATAATTTGAGACCTTCGGTAAATGATCATGATAGTCAAACTGGTTTAATCTGTTTGCCGGAATCAGAGCATTTCACTTTAGTTAGTTATTTAGTTAGATAGTCAGTTTGTTAGTTGGTTGATTGGTTGGTTACATTTAGTATGCAGTATGTTAAGCAGTTACCCTATCATCTAAAATATAATTTTATGGCTTTGGCTATTCAATTTCTTTAAATGTGAAGAGCCAAGGTGAGTTGGCAATTCATTTTCATACAAGATATCGTTTATGCAGCACTCTATAAGGAGAAATCAAGTATTTTGGACTGAATCACAGTCTTTAGTATTTTGGAAACGTTGTTTTATTGTATTGATACGCTTTCTAAGTGTGCTAGTGTTCTTCTCAAGGTGACTCTGAGCAGTAGGTTTTGCACATTGTTTGTATGGCCTTGTTGTAAACAGTAAGAGTGAAGACCTTGGGACTTACAATATGCATTTCACTTGTAGGTTTTAAGAATGTGAGATGAGGGCAGGAAAAAAACGCCTTTTAAATTTTTGAGAGACTGTAAAAAGTTGCTGAGGTTCACATGTACCTTAGCACTGAGTGTGGAGGAGGAAGGTTTTCCTGTTCCTGTCCAAATGAAGCCATGTCTGTGTGATTGAGGTTTATAGTGGGAGGTCAGCAGTGGCAGCCTCCGGGCTCAAGAGCCCTCTGGGCACCATAAATCAAGACAGGGCAATAAACACAGACAGCAGAATTTCTCAGTATATAGACAGGTGCCTTTTGCCCCGCCTGGACCATTCCAGCATGAGGTTCAAGGTCAAGGGGAGTCCTAATATCTTTGAGGGAAAATACCTTAAAGGGTTAGTTCACCCTCATGTCGTTCCACACCCGTAAGACCTTCGTTAATCTTCGAAACACAAATTAAGATATTTTTTGTTGAAACCCGATGGCTCAGTGAGGCCTGCATAGCCAGCAATGACATTTCCTCTCTCAAGATCCACAAAGGTACTAAAAACATATTTAAATCAGTTCATGTGAGTACAGTGGTTCAATATTAATATTATAAAGCGACGAGAATATTTTTGGTGCGCCAAAAAAAATGACTTATATAGTGATGGCCGATTTCAAAACACTGCTTCAGGAAGCTTCGGAGCATTATGAATCAGCGTGTCGAATCAGCGGTTCGGAGCACCAAAGTCACGTGATTTCAGCAGTTTGGCAGTTTGACACGTGATCCGAATCATGATTCGATACGCTGATTCATTATGCTCCGATGCTTCCTGAAGCAGTGTTTTGAAATCGGCCATCACTATATAAGTCGTTATTTGTTTTTTTTGGCGCACCAAAAATATTCTCGCCGCTTTATAATATTGAGATAGAACCACTGAACTCACATGAGCTGATTTAAATATGTTTTTAGTACATTAATGGATCTTGAGAGAGTAAATGTCATTGCTGGCTATGTAGGCCTCACTGAGTCATCGGATTTCAACTAAAATTTCTTAATTTGTGTTCCGAAGATTAACGAAGGTCTTACGGGTGTGGAACGGCATGAGGGTGAGTAATAAATGACAGAATTTTCATTTTTGGGTGAACTAACCCTTTAAGAACAGTTCTCACTATTTATTTAAGAACATTTATTCTGCAGTTATTCCTGGTATTTTAAACATAACAAATAATTGCATTTCTTTGTAGCTTCTCACATCATTCACATGCCATTGTTCATGTACCTCAGGAAAAGAGAGAAATGCTTGTTTTCCTTCATTTTTTTTAATGCCAGGTGAGGTCAAATTCCAAAAGAATGATTGCAACGATAGCAACAACAACAACAACAATTTTTTTTATATCTAAGCTTGCGCTTTGCTTCAATGAAAAGAAAAAAAAAAATGTTACAAATTCTTACCAGTGGAAATGTTTAATGATTTTTCTGCACCTTTAACTCATTTCTTATTTTTACCTTTTTTTCTAGTGAGAACCCTGAAATAATTTACGAAATAATTTAGATTTTAAATTTTCTCCAGACTCCCATTTTCTGATGGCATAAATTAAGTGGCACTGTGAACTGAACATGTTAATTTAGTGTGATTAATTATTTAATCAATAAAATAATGCAAGAAAATATTCATGTAATTAATTATGTCCTCAAGCCATATGTAAATTCCGTAATAAGTAATTTTCCAACCATCAGAGCCTTTTGTACTTGTGTACCACCATCATGTTTTTGTCAGTCATTGCAGCCTACCTGCTACTAATGTAGTTATTCCACCATCCATACGCATTTTATGTGAGTGCGAAAGATTTCCCTTTGCAGATTTTGCAATGAGTTCAAGTTAGTGTAGAACAACGAAAAGCGGTTTGGTTTGAAAGTGACTTCTGAGGAGCTGTGCTCCATACTTTGCTAAACTATTGACAACAGATAATGGAGGTTTTCCAACAGATTTTTTACGAAAATACACCCGCACATTCAGAAAGTTTGTCAAACTCAACTGTAAAATGTTGTGTTGTGTTCATGCGTGAATTATATTGTGTCTACTATTTTGAAAAGTGTTGTGTAATGATGTTATGTGAGAACGGAGGTAAAGAGTAAACAAAATGGATGAAGTTCGCTACTCCTGTCTCATGTGCTTTATTGCTGCTTACTAACTCCTGACAGACTCCACAAACTGTTTCAGGCTTGAAAAATGAAAATGGTCATCATTTACTCACCCTCTTGTAATTCCAAACCTGTAAGACTTTTGTTCATCTTTGGAACACAAATAAAGATATTTTTAATTAAATCTAAGAGATTTCCCTTTCTCTATTGACAGTCCATGCACCTACTAGTTTGAGGCTTCAAAATAAAGAGATTGTAAAACTAATCCGTATGAATTGAGCGGTTTAGTCCTTAGGCTTTTTTAGGCTTTTATTCACATATAATATTGATCAGCAAACATAAACAGAAGCTTAACCGTTGCTTTGACACGCGAGAACAAACCTCATTGTGGAACCTTAAACGTGCTCGAGCTTCCGTTTACCACAACTGATGTTTGTGCGTTGATGGATGTTTATATGAATAAAAGTTTAAATTCTATCTGTTTGTCATATAAAGCGATTGAGTCTCTTTAGAAAATTTGGACTAAACCGCTCAATTCATATGGATTAGTTTTACGATCTCTTTATGAATTTTTTGGAGGCACAGAATGGAGGGACAGAAATCACTCAGATTTCATTATAAATATCTTCATTTGTGCATCAAGGATGAACAAAAGTCTTATGGTTTAGGAACGACATGAGGGTGAGTAATTAATGACAGAATTTTAATTTTTGGGTGAACTATCCCTTTAACTATCCAAGATGTAGGTGACTTTGTTTCTTCAGTAGAACACAAATGATGATTTTTAACTCCAACCGTTGCGGTCTGTCAGTCGTATAATGCATGTCAATGGGAACTTCGTCTATAAGAGTAAAAAAAAAAAACATGCACATACAAATCAAAAAACCAGATGCTCAAGGCAGTTGGACATAGTGGTGTATTAGAGGTAAAAAATGATATAAATACTGTTCAGTTTCTCGCACAAACTGATCATTTCGTGTCTTAGGACATCAATGTGTTGTCACAAGCCACAGGGTTTAATTTGGATTTGTTTGTGCATGTTTTTTTTACTCTTATAGATGGAGTTCCCATTGACATGCATTATACGACTGATAGACGGCAACAGTTGGAGTTAAAAATCATCATTTGTGTTCTACTGAAGAAACAAAGTCACCTACATCTTGGATGCCCTGGGGGTAAGCAGATAAACTTTTCATTTGGGTGAACTATCCCTTTAAATCATGGAAATAAAACAAACCACAGACTTCTAAATCGATTTTGTCTAAATCCACTAATGTAATGTCTCTAAATGATCTTCACTTGGGGGCTTTTCCCAACGAATTCTGATATGCAATTAATTGTGGTTAAATAGATTAATTAATTGGCATATCGTGTAATTCATTTGATTCATTATTTTCATTGATGGACATCCCTAAAATTAAGATAAATTCAAAATTCCATGAAATTCCCCTTCAACCCCAATGTAAGGATGCAGGAGCGACCCACATTTAGTCTCTAATGTCTGTCCACACAAATCAAGCCCACTCATGTGCTAGTCCCCCTTCTCTGGCCTTTGTCCTCGAATTCACCCAGACAAAATGGCGAGGAAATTAAATTCATGTCACAAACGTTGCATTTTTTTCATTGAAAAAGCCCTCTGCGACAGGCCATCCTGGAGAGCACTGCTTCATTATTCACTATGAACTCTACAGGAACTCACACATACTCCCTGTGTGTGTGTTTTTGTGTGTGTGTCTGTGAGTGTGTACCGTATGTCCTGCAGTAAGTGGCTGAATTATTCACTGCGGTGTGATGATGAAGCAGTTAGACTATAGACCATGTGAGTGCTTCTCAGCTCAGAGTGCTTCACCGTACACTCTCTCACAGCCTGAGTACTGCCGCATTCATTTATTCAGCAGTACAGGAAGAAGCCTGCAGCGATTTAACTATGTAAGTGTAGAAATAGTTAAATATCTCCAACCTATTCATGACAAACTTCTTATCTAGCTCTTTTTTTGGACATTATCTCGAGAGCATACGCTTTCTGCTAAGCCTATTTACGAAGAGATTAACATATATTTTAGACGGTAAAAAAGACAGCTTGTCATGAATACGGCGGATTTAAGCTTTTTTTTTTTTTTATTCCATATTTTCCATTCAGGATATTTTGTTAGGCAAACATTACCACATGACCACAGCAATTAATAAGCTGAATACATCTGCATTCATTTCAAGAAGCCAGAAGGTCTCTTTCAGAAGAAGGGATTAAATTCAGGATCAGCACTGGAGCAGGACCATAATTCCATATTATCCCTTCTGAGCTTTGGAGTTGAGTTCTCCTTCACTTGTTTTTGCTGCATTAGTGATGTTCCAATGATGCAAACCTACCTAAATTGCATCTGTGAATGGTCAACACCTGGGTAGCACCTCCTCCTTCAGTAGTAATTGGTCCATAGAGTATAACATAAGCCGTCTCTGACGCCCCTTGAGGTTAATGGCCAATCAGAACGCAGCTTCTCTGGGCTGTACGGGGGCAAAGACAGAACGTTATCTCTTCCTTTCTTTCTCTCTGCGACATTGGCACCAATTACCTGAACATGGGATCATGTTGAATTAGCAGGGTCTGAATTTAGAAGGCATCAGCTTTGTTTGCTGAAGAGGAGATATTGAGTTGGTGGATGGTGGTCTGAAGACAGAGCAGTTAGATGTGTAGGCTGTTCAATAATGATATAAAAACAGCATCAAATAATTTTTTTTGTGTGTGTGTGTGTAAATTAATTTTACACACCTGACAAAAATAAATGTCCACATATGAAGTTGAATATGAAAAGTTGAAGTCAAGTGATAAAAATGTGACCATTATAAAAGAAAAAGGCTGCACAAGTAGAATCTTGTTTTGAATTTTGACTTTCACTGTATTCTTCTCAGTATGTATCATTGCCCCTAAAGGGATATAATTCAGTGTCCTGTGAAATTGTATTATGAACATTTTCTCATAAACAGAATAATCTAGTTAAACAAGTTGAACTGAAAGAAAAAATATGGATTAATTACTGCACTCGAATGGAGACAAAAGGGATAATGCGCTCTTTGGTGTAGCAGAACGGAATCAGTTCTTACATTTGAATGCATATTAAACAAAAGCCTAAGTAAATCTCCCCAAATCCATTCTCAAAACTATGCCAAATGGCTCCGTAAGAATTGCTCAAGCAAAATATTTACTGAGGCAGCTCAACTAGAAAGTCAGATCAGCACATTTTGGCTAAACTCAGACATGGGAACACGAGGGGGGGGTTGAAAGGATGGCTGCAGTCAGTGAAGGTCCATCTGTGGCTCCAGATAACAGACCCCAAGGATCCAGACATGAAATGAAGACTAATTCAAATCAAACATTACAGGAATACACTTCTATAACATTTTACTTTATTACAGATGGTATTTACACCTGGTTACCATAAGCTCCAGTGGGCACCAGGTGTAGTGATGATAGTTTTAGTTCTTTCTTTTTTTTTTCAGTGACAGGAAACCTATTATATTAAATAGTTTTTAAACACTAATGCTCAAAATACTAAAATAGTTCAGTCAAATTAACTTTTATGAGTATTTAGCACTTTCTTTTTCTTTCAAGTTCATAGAACTGATATATTTTAAGTAAGCTGAACTGTTTCATTGTTTTGAGTTTTATGAACTTATTTGTTTTAATTTAGACGAACTTAAGTTTAACTGAAACTGGGCTGGGATTTCTATTTCCCAGCATGCTTTGGCCATGGCACTCGAAAGGGACAGTAAATGCTAAAATTAAGTGTTATATAATGTTTTTTTTGTGTGCAAGATTAATGTTAAATGGGAGATTCAGTAGTGATTATTGTTTTGTTATGCTAATTTAGAAGAGTTTCTGTTTTTGTTTGTTTTTGGAGAGTTACCGTGACAAGCGAAGCATGCGGCTTTGTTTTGAGAACAAGTATGTTAAAAGCCTTATATTGCTGTACTCATTCAGCATGTGCTATACCATGTTATTGTTAACATGCTAGCAAGTTAGCATTTTCTGAATTAGCTTGTTATAGCTAGCTAGTTTTACACTAATAAAAATGTTTATATTGGGTTACATGATAAATTTGAGCAAAAAATATGAGTGTACTCAAACATTTCAAGTTAACAGTTAAAATGTAGGAGTAGTATAAAAATTTTGAGCAACTGATTGAATTTTATTTGGTTTACAGTGCATGCAACATTCGTATATTGTTTTTCATAATAATATAAGGTTATAAAATAAGTTATATGACACAAGCCTTGCTGATTGTAGTTTTTCATAGTGCCCACCATGTCTGAGCTTATACATGCTCTGTTAGCCCAGACTAAACAAAACTGCACAGTGTTTCTGAATCACCGCTAAATATATATACTCAATATGCATTATGGTACACTTTTCACAGTACATAAAGCACAATTTTCCACATGACAATATTATCAAATTCCAATAAAGCACCTTTGTTGCATAGATAATTAGTTACTTGTCTTACTATCTGGTGAGCATTTAAAATTAAGGACAAATGTGAAATTGTCTATGGAAAACATAAACATATTAGGTTCATTAGGCATCACAAATACATTAAATTAACATTTTAAATAATGCAAATGCCTTTTGTTTCATCCATCTCTCCCCAACGAGGTACCGCCATATTAGTAATTAAAAAAAGCCGTAGCTTCAGTTTCATCCGAGGTAATTAAATGACACAAACCGCTCGGTTAAGCGCCTCCTCATCTGGAGGGGAAAACCCCTGCAGTCTCTCCCTTTTGTTTTTGTCCTTGATAGTGGAGAGAGCCCAGATTAGCATAGCTCAATCATTACAGGATTGGATAGAGGCTTTTTCAGCTTGATGATATCTTTGATGAGCTACTGCGCAGCGAGCAGAAATCCGCTTTGCATATTAACAAAGGTTTCGGGCCCAGCTGAGCCGCTCTCATGTTAATTCTCACAGCAAAGGCCGATATGCAAACAGAGTCTTTCCATTCGTGGTGCATATATGTACCTTATACTGAGGAAATGCATTAGCAATCAACCTATTTTCCTCTCAGTGAGTAAAGAGTGGAGGTCATTTCGCTCTGTTTGTGAACACTGATGAGGTAATGATGGCCATACTGTGTCCACGTCAATATTTACCCTTTTCATATCTGTTTTTTTCTGATTTGCTTTTTTTCTCGTCTGGAAAGCATTTAACATCCATACATAATTTTGTGGATGAAGGATTTCTCATGAAAAAAACAAAACAACCTATCAATACTTTTCCATTAAAACAGAATCCCTGTTGTTTTTGTGCTCAGCGGGGGGGGGAAATCAAAAGTAAAACAATCACCGCAACTTCATATTTAAATGAATCTGAATCTCAACACCATTTTAAACTGGACCAGCTGTCCACTTCAGACTCCTGTCAGGTCTTTTTACATGATGAACAAGAACACCAGCACTTCACATGATAAGGACTGAAGCAGGGCACTGCATATTAATTCTCAACTTAGGATTTAAATATGGGGTACTTTACTCAGATGTCACCTTCAATTCATTACATATGCTAATAAAGTCATGCCTAGAAATTTTATGTAATTAAATGCAAGAAGGGCTAACAAAGGATAATTCTTTTTAAAATTGCTGCCATATTCAGCATTCAAATGTCAATTTTGCATTACACAAAAGAGCCTGTCCATGTAGACAATTAAATGTTACCCAACAAACTGATTGGAGGAATTAGCAATAAATGTTTTAAAGTCATTTTAAAAACTCTGAGGAGAAAGAGGAGGAAACATAAGACAGGTATGTGTTAAACAGTGCTGTTATTGTTAACTAAAAATAAAATAAATTGTCCATATTAGATGAAAATGTAAAATGTTGCCTTGCGCTATACGTTTAAGTTGAAGTACTAAAATTACTAACAGAAATAAAACTAAATAAAAAAAAAATAAAAAAATGATGGCCTCCTGAACACTCCCCTCACCTGCCATTGGTTTGATTAACAAGTAGTCCCGCCTTAAACTCACACCATTGTTTCAGCCAGTGGTCAGGGTTTTGAAAAGCGCCTTCTTAAACACTTTTAGAGAGAATTAACCTACAGATGACCTACTTTTAGTTGTCTCAACATTTTAGGCTGGGAAATGAGAGAGTTTCATAATTCAAAAAATTAGACATTTCACTTTTAATATTTCTTTGTTTATAGCCATCATTTTGATATGACCCCAGATGATTTGCGTTATTGTACCTGAGTGGAAAAATATGCTCACTTAATGCTCACAAGAGGCTACTGTAATATCCAGTGTCAGAATCAATTTTCAATGCATGAATTTGAACAAGAACAAAGAGTTTGAGTGTTGCCAAAGCTAACACATATTCAACATCCCAAAAAAGGACATAACTCATAGTTGACCGGACCTATTGACTACATGGAGGTCAGAAAAACACCTCAGCGTTCTTAAATAACTGCATGTGGCTGAGTGCATATTCTGGAATATAAGTGATGACAGGTTAATCCAAGCCCCACTAAGGATGAAAGTCCTGGTATGACAGTAGTTCACACTCTGTAGCCCAACAACAGGATGCAACTAAGTCTGCTTTTTCTCTGAGCGCTCAGTTTATCTCCGCTAACGCTCTGGAATGTCCCACCACAGACACTATGATGTGTCGAATAATACGGTGCTCCATACTGACTCACGACACTGGGACCAGACCGAGGCTTCCATTCTATGTGCTCATAAAGAAGAATTATTAAATCCAGAACTGTGTGGTATCTGAATGGTTAACAACAATCTTTGTTGGAAGGGTGGTGGATGAGACATGTCATATGAGTCACGACTGAAAAACGCTTGGATGTTAATCTAAAAAAAAAAACCAAAGAAAGAAAAAGCTTTTGTTTGAATAGGGTATTGAGAATATAAGGACAGACTGAGGAGAATGGAAAAGTATTGAATCCACTATTAATTAAATAATCAATTACATATTCGGCTATCACAAGTGTAAAGGTCAATGGCAAATAAAATGAGTGTCCAAGATAAAGAAAAGGAAAAATCTTTTGAAAAAATCACGTACAAATCACGTGCAAAGTCTTTAGAAATGTACGCATATGGTTTTGAAAAGCTTTCATACCATTTTCAAGAAAAGAACTGATCGAATCTCATGTCGTGTAACTATCAAGTAAAATTTAAAATCTTAAAGGGTTAGTTCACCCAAAAATGAAAACAATGTCATTAATTACTCACCCTCATGTCGTTCCACACCCGTAAGGCCTTCGTTCATCTTCGGAACACAAATTAAGATATTTTTTTTTAAATCCGATAGTTCTTCCTTAATATTATAAAGCGACGAGAATATTTTTGTGCACCAAAAAAAACAAAATAACGACTTTTCAACAATATAGTGATGGGCCGATTTCACTGCTTCGGAGCTTTGCGAATCGAATCAGTGACTCACAGCGCCATGAACGACATGAGGGTGAGTAATAAATGGCATTATTTTCATTTTTGGGTGAACTAACCCTTTAAAGGGGTCCTATTATGCCCTTTTATGAAGTCTTGATTTTGTTTTTGGGGTGTACTAGAATATGTTTTCATGCTTGATTGTTCAAAAACTGCATTATTTTTCACATTTTATATTATTACAACTCCTCTCTCCCCAGTCTGGCTAGGGCTGCGTTCCAGTTAGTTTTTTTTTATTTTGAATGCCCTTCCCTCGCTAACTTCCATCAGTCTCGTTGCTTACGTTGCACGAGTGCCCACTACTGGCGGAACCTTTGCAATGGGCTGAACGTCCTAAGCCCTTGATCATTTGGAATCCCCTATTGAGTTGATTTATTATTTAATTTTTTTCCCTTACGAAATTGTTCAATGCAGCATATGCATATAGTTGTGTTTGGGGTGTTTTAAATATTTAAAAAAAATTATTAATATATCATAGAGTGGGGTAAATTAAACACGATATGCGGTAACGTCACAATCGTGTTCCATTGTGGTATATGGAGCTGCCTGAAGTGTTCATATGAGGTAGACTCGCTCCCTCGATTTTGACTGATCTGATCTGTCCATATAAACTTCCCTCGTCCTTCAAAATGGTGGCAGGGATTCCCTCGAGGGGAAGTGCCTAGGGAAGTTCGTGAGTGCGTGTCTAAAATTGGAGTGGAACGCAGCCTAGAATGCGCCGGTTAGTTCCTGCTTTGATGAAGCCCTTCCTTATGAAATACAAAATGTGCTGTGATGATTAGCTGGCCCAGTGTGTTGTGATTGGCACCACTTAGTGAGTGTTCGGGAAACGTCCAAAATGCTAAACATTAAAATTAAAGCAGAACAAACATGAACAGAAATGTTTGATCCGAGCTTGTTCAGTTTGGTTATGATCTGATGTCACTTTTACATTTGTTACAGAAAGGCTGAAGATGATCGGTTGGTTGTTGTCATATGACCTGCTAGTGGCATTCTGAAAAGTTTCTATTTTTTTATCTCGCTGCGCCTGGAAAACAACGGCGGCGGCGCTTCTATTATGAGCGTGCTTGCTGCAAGTCTACATTTGAAATAACGAACTTGAGTATGCAAAAGACGCGAAATATAAATGGCCCCTTATAAGTATTTTCCACAATGGTCTGTAGGGGTCCTCTATGATGTAATTTCCCTTTTTTATATATGTTTTTGTATGTTATGATATCGGGACAGTTGAATCATCTTGACATTTTTTACTTTATGCCACCAAGGAAATAAATTTTAATAAAAAATTCAAAACATGTCCATTATAGAAGAGATATTCAAGTCTTTGTATGTGTGTACTGCATTTTTAATGTAGTATAAAGTGTAGAGTATGTATTAAGTATAAAGGGGGTTGTCACTATAGTTTCTAGACAACAATAAAGAATTTAACAAATATTACTGCTGCATAAAAGAGAAATCAATCTACAATGTGACATATGTGGTCCATGTCAGCTAGCCGCCATGCTAGCATGTCATTGTAGGGTCAAAGGAGTCATTTAAACGGGTTAAGAATGATTCAAACGACCTAATTATGTGATAGCTGCTGCTACATGACGGGCGACCTTCCAATGAAATTAAAGAACATGAGACTGTGTCTTTCTCACTTAAATTTGAAGGATGTCCCTTGGCAGTATTGGAGAGTTTCCATGACCTTACAGTCTGTATTCATCTTAGACAGGCAGAAGATGCTCAATTGCACTGTATGTGTAAGTCATCCCAAATGCAGACGCTCTTGCCAGTCAGTGGGATGATATCCGGAATAGTCTTAGGAAATATGATGAGACCAGGGTGTGTCAGAGGAGCCCTCATGCACGCATTATAAATCCTGACAGGTTCACCGCAGCATATCTGCAGATATAATACTCCCATAATGACATCCTCACCTTGAATCATTCCTTATTCCTGGCAGTGTAGAGGTTTCCATGGGACTAAAGTACATCCAGCTGAATGAAATGAAACTAATGACATACAGAATTTGTCAAGTGAAGAGACAGATGATAAGGCTGTGTACAAACTGCCTCCACATTTCGCACATACAAATAGACTATATGTGATTTAGACTTTCCACGGGTCTTGGTTGTTGTCATAGATGAACTATGAAATGCAGGTTCTGTACATCACTTGCAATAAATCTTGTGAAAACAATAGGATTTCACAATATATTGCAGAATTAAATGTGTGATTTCATTATTACTGCAATAGCAACTCCCAAACATCAAGAACTTGTTATTGTTAAGGTTGGAAAACTTTTACACTGTTTCATTGTCAAGAAAGTTTTAAATGTAATGACTTGTGTCATGTTGTGTAACCATCAGGTAAAAAGTGGTGTGGGTGTGTGTGTGTGCGTGCGTGCGTGTGTGTCTGTGTGTGCGCGTTTTTGTGATTTATGAGGACACAAATTTGTATAATGACATGGGTATTACACTGGTATTACAAAGTAAACATGAAATATGAAATCCTCGTATTTAAAATAGCTTTAAAAACATACTAAACAATGTTTTATTAAAAATGTAAAAATGCAGATGTGATGGGTAGGTTTCAAATTATCAGAAAATTTTTAAATTTTATGGTTACATTTTTATGACATTTATGGTTAGTTTAGGTGGGATAAGTAAATAAATAAATATTTTGTTAATTTATTTTGCCATTTTTCTTCACACGTACATACATATGCCCTCCAAAAAAATTTAAATTAATTTAACAAATACATTTAGAAAAAGGTCATCAATGTTTCGTGTTCAGTGTGTGAGGGATTAGAATTCAAAATATCATTTTTCTCTAGGTAACCCTCACCAAAAAAACACTGCTGCACACCAATATGAAACGCTATAGTTCAATGAGATACAGTGCAAACAATGCATGAAGGGGCTTGTTTGATAGACGTGAGATAAACTTGAAAGGTGCACAAACAAAAGGTTGCTCTTCACCGTGCCCTTTGACCAACACAAATAAATTGCCCAGGGCTTTCTGACTTCTCCATATCACTATGGGTTTTTTGACTGAACCAAAGCCAATTTCACCATGTGATGTAGATCAATATATCTCCACTACAATAAAAATGGTAGAAGGATGGTCAGATAGGTCAAAAATCATTCTGTCTGTGTGGAAATGAAGGAAATCCGCTCAGCGTATAATGGGTGTTACGCTGCACTGCTTTCTTTGTTCTCATCTTAGGAATTCCCTTTTATTCTGTATAATTGCTGTAGCCATCAACAACCTTATTTATCTTTACGATTTAAAAAAGCAGTGCGGGAACGGGCACAAGAGATAAAGCTTTCTGGAAAAAATTTAATTTACCCAAGAATGATGTGCTAAAAAGGTTTGGATGATTCAAGGTTCACAGGTATGACTGTGAATCAGATACAACAAAGAAATCAATTCTGAAGAGGACCAGAGGCAGCCATGAACCTCAACCAGAGATGTCACCATTATTGTGTCTTTAGAAACACTGACAGCACAGGCGGGGGAGAGATGCAGAAGGGCACAATATGCCAGAGAGAGTCAAAATGAAAAACTGCAAGAGCTGCCTATTGCTCATCTAAAGGTCATTGCACCAAGGTCAAACTGGGAAATAAATGAACCTGACGGACGCTCTTAAAATCTGGTGGTGCCATCATTTAATTCAAACCTGGATTTTAATTGAACCCCTGCACTGACAGCATGACAGATCCGCGGTGTGGCTGATGCCTCTAGTTGGCAGTATGACAAGCAGGAGGGGGCCGCTACACATCTGAGGGAAGACAGAAACAAAAGAGAGAGAAAGCACAGTGAGCCGATCATCAGCACTTGCTTTAATTCAAAATTCATCCCTTGCTCATTAAGACAACCTTCCCCTTTGTCTGATTTACACTTCACTGCAT
>RJVU01049572.1:214330-231484 GCA_003731715.1 Anabarilius grahami
ATATATATATATATATATATATATATATATATATACACACGTGTGTGTGTGTGTGTTTATATTAATCTTATTAAATTGTATAATCACTAAATAAAAAAAATCTTTTCTATATTAAAATGCACAAAGACACATTTAAACTGTATATAATATATAAATATATAAATACTGTAATATATACATTTTAAGAACAACACAATTATTGCATAATATATGAGCAATAGACTATTACACAAGTAGCCACACGCATGCGATATGGCTGTTTTTCAGCACGGCTGTGATTCGGCTGTAGGCAATCACAGCGTGCTGATATACAGCCATATCGCATGGCTATGAGTGTGATACTTTGTTTATACAACAGTTCGACGGCACAATTGTGTAAATAAATAAGAAATAACAATGGAGTGTCTTTAAAACCCTCTTTAGTGCAGAACTACTTTCTTCTGCCACAGATACAAATCTCAAGTTCATAGTTTGACCTTGGCTCTGTTACTAATTCTAAATCGTCACTTTAGAACTGGTAACGAAGGAATGTTGAATCCCTTCATTAAAAACTCATTGTATTTTGTACAGTATTATTGAAAGAGAGAGATTACTTGTGTCTGATATAACATTCAATGTTCATAATACTATATCCATCAAATGTCCGCTGAGGAAAGCGATTGTGACGAGCAGGGTGGGACGAGAGCCGTGAGGGAACGGCGCGAGATAACAAGCGTGATAACGAGCGTCAGCTGCGCGTTGCAGCGGTCTCGTATCTCTCAGGAGCTCTGGAAGCATAAAAGGAGGAGTGACAACAGTGAAGGACGAGAGAGGACCAGACCTGGACTTTATGTTATGTTTTATTATTTTTGAGTGGCAGGCAGTCGGCTGTGAGGGACTGCCGTCATTTTACTTTCGTTTTGTTGTTTGTTTATTTTATATATTAAAAGTGTTTAAATGTTCGCCGGTTCCCACCTCCTTCTTCCCGTATATACGAACTGTGTAACAGCGATCTTTGTCCTTTTTACAGTTGAGGGAATTTTCCATAACAGCGCTAAAACACTGTCCTTTGTTTATGTCCAATTGTTTATGTTTATTTCAATTTAAAAGTCTCTTGTGACTGACTCATTCACTCGTAAAGTTTGCTGCCATCTAATGGCGTATTAATGTAACTCATTCAATCCATATTATGCACTAATGGATCCTTTCTCAATACCAAATACAACATATTATTTATATAAAATAATGTTTATTGAATAACAATATTTAAAGGGTTAGTTCACCCTCATGCCATTCCACACCCGTAAGACCTTCGTTAATATTCGGAACACAAATTAAGATATTTTAGTTGAAATCCGATGACTCAGTGAGGCCTACATAGGGAGCAATGACATTTCCTCTCTCAAGATCCATTAAGGTACTAAAAACATATTTAAATCAGTTCATGTGAGTACAATATTTCAATATTAATATTATAAAGCGACAAGAATATTTTTGGTGCGCCAAAAAAACGAAATAACGACTTATTTAGTGATGGCCGATTTCAAAACACTGCTTCAGGAAGCTTCGGAGCTTGAAGCTTTCGGAAATTAATCAGTGTATCGAATCATGATTCGGATTGTGTGTCAAACTGCCAACGGCTGAAATCACGTGACTTTGGCGCTCCGAACAGCAGATTCGATACTCTGATTCATAATGATCCGATGCTTCCTGAAGCATTGTTTTGAAATCGGCCATCACTTTATAAGTCGTTATTTAGTTTTTTTTTGGCTCACCAAAAATATTCTCGTCGCTTTATAATATTAATATTGAACCACTGTATATTATGCCATTATAAATGACATTAGGAAATAAATACAATTGTACAATTCACTCAAGCATGCAAAAGCAGCAGTGCTCTACAGAATCTAAGTTAAATATAGCCTTAAATATTAAATTATAAAATTTAACATAGCCCAATTTGATTTGCTCAGGAACAAGTAATAAATTAATAAGACCAAAGATTGCCCGTTTTATGTACCCAAAATGAATTATATCTCATGTTTAACCACTATAAGAGACAGAGGCAAATCACCGAAGCACTGGCCGAGATGAAGCTGTTCTCAGCGGGTAAACGAGCACCGAACGGCCGCTGACGGCCTGGGGCTCGCATTTCTAAAAACGTCTAAAAAAATGTTTTAAAATATCCGCTATGATTAAATATGAGTCACATATTTCAGGTCTAAACAACTACATTCTCGCCTAAAAAACTCTTAAAACTACAGTTCGTGGTACAACAAGTGTAGTATTTGTAAAAAACCCTGTGGATTTGCTCGGCTGCCATGACAGTCGTGTCAAGTGGAGTGATACAATCTGTGAAACGGTAGGAGTGCTTTTATCACTATATCACACAGCTCTCAGCCAATCAGATTCGAGAACCAGAATGAACTGTTGTATATAATATAATATAATATAATATATGCAGTGTTGTGTGTTTGTGTGTAGAACTCAGGTCTTCATTACGTATTGAATAGTTAACCACTGAAGAGCTACACATAAGGAGACGGTTGGTCTGTACTTGGGATACTGGGACCTTGATTAATGACCTACAGCCATAGAGAAACCAAATTGTGGGTTTTTGAATAATCTGGAAGATAATTGGTAAGGATGGTGAGGGAGGATGATCAATAGTGTGTCTATAAAGTGCTGGGGGACATTGATTTTCTTTGACATTAATTTGGGAGAGCGGACTGGAAAAGTGAGGGGAGGGTCAAAACATAAAGTAACAAAGGGAGGCTTAATATGTGATTAAGAATCATTATGAAATGTTTACAGAAATGAGTAACATAAAATCCCAATAATAAATACTGTTGAACATTACTTGTACTGTAAAAAGTGTTTAAAAAAGTAAAAAAGTGGTACATTAAAGGTAAAATGAAAATTCTGTCATTATTTACTGACCTCATGTCATTCCACACATTCAACCTACACCGTAGATGCTATATTTGATTCGAGAGCTGCAGCGGAAGTAAATATCTCAGTGATAAATGGCCAAAATTTTGGTCTGTTCATAATGCAAAGTTATCTTATATCTTCAGAAGACCTGACATATAGCACACAAGTAATTTGCTTTTATAGTGAGTTTTTTTTTGTTAGGCCTCAGCAAACTTCCAAGGAGACCTCAAGATTATTTAAAATTATTGTAAATAAGACAAAGCAAGCATTAAAATAAGCCAAAACAAAAAAAGTACTTAATATTTTAAGCCCAATTTTAAAATTGCAATTTCTAGACCTGGAAAAGACTTGTAGACCTGTAGTTATGCAAAGCTCTTAAATATTTTTTGGGGTAAAAATTGTGAGTATTCAATATTTTTAAAGTCACCATGATATCAAAATTGATGATTCTTGTTTCTTATGAAATTTTGCAGTATTTATTATAGCCTAAATAATTAATCCGTGCACATCATTATTTTTTTACATTCATTTGCCCTCATAGTCTTTAATCAAAATATCTTCCCCTCCCTCTAGCAATGACAACTCTTCTCTGATGACGTGTTTACTGGCACGAGGGCGGGACAACCTGTCTCTCACATGAGATCACATAGCAAACCACAACAATCCAATCAATTCCCGAAGGACAAAATCAGGTCCTGCCCTACATTTTGTCTTTTCCATTTCACTCGGATATACAGTGGGTACGGAAAGTATTCAGACCCCCTTAAATTTTTCACTCTTTGTTATATTGCAGCCATTTGCTAAAATCATTTAAGTTATTTTTTTTCCCTCATTAATGTACACACAGCACCCCATATTGACAGAAAAACACAGAATTGTTGACATTTTTGCAGATTTATTAAAAAAGAAAAACTGAAATATCACATGGTCCTAAGTATTCAGACCCTTTGCTCATATTTAGTAGAAGCACACTTTTGATCTAATACAGCCATGAGTCTTTTTGGGAAAGATGCAACAAGTTTTTCACACCTGGATTTGGGGATCCTCTGCCATTCCTCCTTGCAGATCCTCTCCAGTTCCCATTCAGTCGGTCACGTTCGACGTACGTCGGACAGACCGACGAATAGGAATCTCGCTAGAGAGGCCAATCTACTTCGAGTGTAACTAAACGAGCCAATGCACATTGGCATGCAATCATATGCATCAGCTGCTCACCTCGCAGCGCGGGTATATAATGAGCAGCCGGTGCGTTGCATCTTCAGCTTTTCGCTTCGGAGCCGAACTACAAACACTGTAGTGTCTACGGAGTGTGTATGTGTAAACGAGCGACTTGGAAGGATTCTCTTCGTTTGGTGCAGGCGGACAGCACGGCAGCGGGACCGATCTCTCTCTTTGTTTTTTACTTTCATTTTCTTTTTGCCCTTGAGCGGAAACGTGAAGCTGTTCCCAGCTGAAAAGGCCGTTCTCACGGCTGGTAACGGTGCGCTTTGAGCTTTAAAAAGCTGTTTTCACAGCTGGTAAGAGCGGCTTCAAGGAGAGAGTGCACACGACAGGCTGCACTTTCCCCTGTCTGTGTTTGCAGCGGTCATTCCCCTGCGTGCTTCGGCACTTAAAAGAGTAAATCCCTAAAAGAGCTTACACAAGTGGTTTCGCGTCTTTTTAAAGATGTCGTACTACTTGTGTGTTTTGTGGATGTGGTCGTTACCTGGCGCCTCGGGATGGTCACCAACGCTGTATCGCGTGTTTGGGCTTAAAGCACGCTGAGGCGGCTTTTGTGGACGAGTCATGTACCCATTGCGGGAAGATGACCGTCGCGGAGTTGCGGTCTAGACTCCACTTCCTGCAAAGGGGTGGAGTCCCAGTGCCGCTGCCTCGTNTTATATAGACAGGTGTGTGGCTTTCCTAATCAAGTCCAATCAGTATAATCAAACACAGCTGGACTCAAATGAAGGTGTAGAACCATCTAAAGAATGATCAGAAGAAATGGACAGCACCTGAGTTAAATATATGAGTGTCACAGCAAAGGGTCTGAATACTTAGGACCATGTGATATTTCAGTTTTCCTTTTTTAATAAAACTGCAAAAATGTCAACAATTCTGTGTTTTTCTGTCAATATGGGGTGCTGTGTGTACATTAATGAGGAAAAAAAATGAACTTAAATGATTTTAGCAAATGGCTGCAGTATAACAAAGAGTGAAAAATGTAAGGGGGTCTGAATACTTTCCGTACCCACTGTATGTCACAATAAGGAAGAAAAGATGGTTGCAACTTGGGTTTCTTGCTGACTTGCAAAAATCCTAATCTTTCATTGTTTTCCAGTAAATCACAATAAAAACTAGAAAAGTCATGGGGCCTTCAAAGGCCATGGAATTAATATCACATGTATGCTCTGTTTTGTTTAGTTTCTGTGTTCCCGTTTTCCTTAGTTCCTTCACTGGCGCGGAGCAGAGCGAGCATTTTCAATTCATTCCTATAGTAGTCGAGCTTCACAATCCCACAATGCACCTCGCGAGCGTGAAGCTCAACTGAATGAATTGAAAACGTTCGCTCTCCTCCGTCCGCTCCGAGCCAGTAGAAACCTACCGTTAGTCTCCCTGGTACTTATAGTTTACACCTGTTCTGTTTTAGTCAGTCATCCTCTGTGTATTTAAGCCCTGAAATTCCTGCGTTTCTTTGTCTAGTATCGTCTGAGTTTAATGTGGTTGTGTTTGTTTATTCCCCTGCATATTCCCTGTTGGATTTATTAAAGACTATTTTTGTTAATTACTTCTTCGTCTTGCACTTCTCTACAGCCATACTGTGACAAATAATATTTTTAACTACAGTAAAACCAGTTAATTTACTTGTTACCACATGAGGAATATTTTAGGTTACCTGACAAAACATTTTGTTACAGGGAAATTTATTATCTGCTCTGAGCTCCTGTGTCACATATTCCACCAATCAGCCAATGCTTATACATACTTGGAAGAAGGCACAGGTACTAGTTTAACAGCAACACATCCCTAATCAAATACTTACCTGCTTCTCTCATGGCACCAGGGGAATGAACCCAAACCTGCTCTAAAACCTTGAAACATTGACTCATGCTATACTCATTTAAACAAATTTCCAGACAGTCTTACTCTAAATTCTGGATTTTAAGATAAAAAGGCAAAATTAAAAATTTAGAGCAACTGTGATGAATTGGGAATCAGTTTACTTTCTAATGAGAGTATCATCTTTAATTTTGGTAATACTTTACAGTAAGGTTTACACATGCATGTACTATGAATTAACAAAACAAAATTGAGCTAACCACAGTTTTATGGCTTTATTTTAATGTTTTTATAGTAATGTCATGTGATAAGAAGACGATGGAATAGTGTAAAACACAGAAACTTGTTTTAGAAGCAAACTTGTTTTACAGCTTCTTTCCATCACACATATTCAAGGAAATCCCCTGGAGGATGTTCTTACTTCAACTTGTGCTAACGGCTATTGGCGCACACACACACACACTCGTGCTCATAAGCTGGCTGCAGCTGTGGAAGATTTGGCCCTGCCAGATGAAGCATTTTCCCAGAAGAATATGGGACTGGAGAAACCAGGTCAGGCTCAGTCCATTAGGCTGAGCAGGACTGGACCAGCAGGGCATCACTCAGAGCACAGCAGTCATTAATGGCTGCAGCTGAAACATGGGCGTTGGCAGAGCTTGTTCATTTATACGGACTTGGGGCCAGTTTTGTAGTTTCCTGTATATGGTTGGAATGGGAAGAACTATTCTGAGATCAGTTTGTATCAGTTTATATTGTGTACATGAACACTGCACTGCTGAATCAAGCGTAATTCTTCGTTTTTACATTGGTCTCTCCAGAATTAGTTTTAAGCTTTAAAAAATAGGACACCCATCTGCAAATGCTGTATGAAGCCTGTATGCTTTCATAATTTATTTTTGCTTCTTTTCAAAAGCCCTTTATGTACAGATTCAATTGTTTTACCAGACTTTGTCTTGAACTATATGAAAGCCAAAAATAAAAAAATTTAACAAATATGAATTAGCATGTTTACACATTAGATTATCTAAAAAAAAGATTAAAATAATTCTAAAAACTTTCAATATTTATTGTTTAAAAATACTTTATATACATTTTTTCAAAAAGTATTACTGCCCCACAGAAGCGGAGTCCTTTTGGCAACAATAAACAATTTTACTCACAAGTTAGTGTAGTATTAATATAGTGTACTTGTTTACCAATAGAAAAGAGTTTTAGTAAAGTGCTTGAGATGAAATATGAGATGTGATGTGTGAAGAAAACTATGAAAAAATATCAGCATAAATGCCACTATTAACCAATTTTAAAACTATTAAAATGCATTTTTATTCATTAAAATAAATATTATAGTGATAATATACTATAATAGTGTTTTGCCAAATTTTGCTTACATAATTTTTGGTCAGGTTGTCATACAAAGAAATTATGAACACAAAAAAACAAAACAATGCAAAAACAAGAGAGAACCAACAAAATATTAATAACTGATTATTAGGGTTGGGTATCGTTTGAATTTGAACGATTCCGATTCCAATTCCGATTCCTTGTTTCGATTCCGGTTCCTAACGATTCTCGATTCCGATTCTTTTAAGAGGCAGGGTCAAAAAAAGTTTAGGATATTTTAAATGAGCTAGCTAACCAACGGTCTTTCTGGAAGGAAATAGTCTGACCTTCTCCATCAATTTTAATTCTATGAAATTTTTACTTTTTATGAACTTTACTATGAATTTCTCACAGGGCTGTTTTCAACTACAATTTAAATATCAAATCTATGAACTTGAATATAAATATTATAAATTATGAATATATTTTCACAGGGGTACACTTTCCTCAAGAGAGCTTTATTTTTGAAAACCATGAAAACACATTTACACATGAGTGTATGATGCTGCAGGTACTTGAACATGTTACCGTGCTCCCACTGATGGGCTAACCTGGTGCAGAATAGCAAATAAACAATAAGAAACAACTTGTAAAACCCAGTCCAGATTAGCAGCAGGTACAGTATAAAATCAGAAACAGTTCTTGTTTAGGAAAATGATCATATCTGCCTTCTCAGGCAGGATGCGTGAGCGTTCTGGACAGATAGTATCTCCTGCTGTGCACACATTTATTTCTACTCCATGAACTCACTTCTGTAAAGTTGGTTTTATATTCGCACATTCGGACTTCTGATAAATTCAGACTTTCCAATAAATGTGCAATAAATTAATGTTTGCGAATTTTAAGCAGCGACATGATATTGACAACCAACGATTGTCAACTTACAACATTTTTCACAGTCGATCAAAATAGGCAAGTATTGTTTTAATGGCATATTTACTTGTGAATGTCCACTGAATGTCAAATGTAGTGTGATTAACAAAGCTATTGAATACGGATGCCCGAATGTGCGAATATAAAACCAACTTTACCGAAGTCATGAACTCGGAGGTGCTTTATCATGTTCGACGTGCACACTATGCACGAAACAATCTTGCCGCAAATGTTGCATTTTGGCGAGATTTCGTTCTGTTTAAAAAAAAGTGAAGCCACACTTTGGACCGCCTACGCACGCTATCCATGTTCGACTCGCTCGGTTATGCCAACACTTCCGATGGACGCTTCTTCGTTGGTGTTCAGCGGTTTCTTCTTCCAGTCGGCGAACTGTGAATCGAAACTAGGAATCGAAACTAGGAATCGAAATTTAAACTTTTGAACGATTCCGGGAAAATCGAAAAGCTAGTCCCGGTTCCAATCGATACTCGATACTCGATACCCAAGCCTACTGATTATGTTGTAGTCAATCTATGCTTTTTCCTGTGAGCTTTTTGTGTTTTCTATGCAATTTCTTGCATAGTAAAATTAAACCTGTAGCTGTAATTTGCCTTTTTTGCCAAATAGTTTTGTCAAATAAATACCTTAACCAGGTTTAGTGTTTTGTGCTTCCCTCATGTTTAAAAAATATAAAATATTTTCCTCATATTTTGATGGTTTAATTGAATGTAGTGTCATTAAATACATCTTTTTTTTTTAAATCCACAGGGCCAAAAGTGCTCATAAAAATAGCATAAAAACAACCAAAATGCAGAAAGAGAGAGACACAGCTGATGAAGTTTGTAGCAGGTCATTGTTTCCTCTGAGTAACATCTGGAATAACACTTACAACATGTTGAGTCTCTTTGCTCATTTTTCAATTTATCATCGAGACTAACATGATCTGACAGCAGAACTTCTGTACTGTAGACTTTCTACAGAAACATTAGCGGGAATGACTGTGTTGTAGTGCTTCATCTAGCAACCTCCCAAACAATCCCACGGCTGTTTGTATGGTACTGTTTTTTGAAACTCTGAAGAACTTCATCAGACCTGTCTAATATCCGTGAGGTCATTAGCTCAACCAAAGCACCAAACACTAATAAAACAGGGGGGATTAAGAAAGCGCCACACATGTGTAACACCAGAAATTTTTTGAGAGGTTCCCCAGACGTGGCTAAGAATAGTCCAGACAGACTCCAAACCAAACAAACCATTAAACATTTCTATCTCACTCAAGGGACGCATTGGGTTTAAACACCTGCAAGGTGTTGAAAGTTCAATATTTTATTTGTGTGCCCATAATGTAAGATACAACACTATTCCACTAAAAATACCCAGCCATTCCCAAAATGTTCGTTATTTATTTATTATACTACAGGGCTGTTGAATACTTGATTCTGATTGGTTGATGAACATTCTAAGGTGTGCAGTTATTTTCCAGTAAACGAACAGCTAAAGCAGTTTCAGGCAGGTCTTGACCACATTACAGTTCCATATCACTTCAACAAATGAAGCAAAAGATCCAAAACCCACAAAGACAATATATGAGTTTGGTCAAAAGTAATCTAAAGTAATCAAAAAGTAGACAGATTATACACTGCCCGGCCAAAAAAAAGTCGCTATTTGGATTTTAACACGCAAATGCTTAAGAGTTGGCACCTGGATGGATCATTATTACAGTGATTATTATTTTTTGTAGCATGTTATATGTTTGGCAATGGTTCTTTTAACCCTAAAAGATGGAGTGTGTAGCTTTTCATTTCTTAAACAACTATGTATTAAGATGTATCATGGCCATATTCCAGGATGACAGTGTTAAGATTCCTCAGGCTCAAACTGTGAAAGAATTGTTGGGAGGGAGCATGAAGAATCATTTTCACACATGAATTGGCACTGACCTTAACCTCAGTGTAAGTTTTTGGCATGTGCTGGAGGAGACTTTACAGAGTGCTCACCTCTTGCATTGTCAATACAAGATCTTGACCAAAAAATGACGCACCTCTCGATGGAAAAAAATTTGATGTTATTTCCATCGAGAGGTGCATCAATTTTTGGTCAAGATCTTGTATTGACAATGCAAGAGGTGAGCACTCTGTAAAGTCTCCTCCAGCACATCCCAAAGACTTTCAATGAAATTAAAGGATTAGTTCACTTTGAAATGACTATGACTTTCTTGTTTCTAATGAAGACAATCGGAGACCTTTTAGGTAACACTTTATAATAACATTCAGTTATAAGTCACTTATAAATTATTAGTTAATGATGAACTAATCATTTACGAAACATGACTATACATTCATAAATGATTAATAAGTGATATACTAATATTTTATTAATTCAGTTATAAGTCACTTATAAATTATTAGTTAATGATGAACAAATCATTTACAAAACATGACAATATATGCTCATAAATGATTAATAAGTGGTATGCTAGCAATTTACAAATGTGTTGTAAGTTATCTTAAAAATGTTTAAATCATGAAATAAATCAAACAGATTATTAGTAGATGGTTTATAAGTTATTAGTTGATACATTATTTATGATTCATTAATTCATTATTTTGATAAATCAATGAAGTATTAATGACAGAATTGTTTTAGTATCATTATCTCAATAAACAATTGTTAATCATGAACAAATGATGAACAAACCATTAGTAAATTATCAGTATATGACTTATTGATGAAGTTGTAAGCTGGTCTGTGTTCAAAAGCACAGAAATGCAGGTATGCTAAAGCACTATTTTTAAGAATAGTAATTTACTTGTTTTGAAGTGGATAAACATTTAAAAATGCCTTACAGTCAGGGGATTCATTTCACTCATTAGCACAGACTTGTGTTCTGTGTGGAGTGTGTGGATCTAGTGATAAAGTCAACCTCTGAACCAGTTTTACCTTCCACTGAAGCTCACATCAGGTGCACAGCAGTTAAAGACTCCATGTGTGTCAGAGAGGACAGCTGTCTATACCCTCACCAGCACTTACACTGCAGTACACACTACAAAGTGCTCAACACCTGGAACGTATATTGTCATGTTTTGTAAAGGATTCGTTTATCATTAACTAATAATTTATAAATGACTTATAACTGAATTAATAAAACATTCATAAAATGTTAGTATATCACTTATTAATTATTAATGAATATGTAATGATTCGTTCATCATTAACTAATAATTTATAAGTGACTTATAACTGAACGTTATTATAAAGTGTTACCGCGTTTGTGTAAAAAAATATCCATATTTAAACAAGTTCTGAAGTCGAATATCTAGCTTCCGCCAGACTGCGTTCCATATACAAGTTACGAAGAAAGTGTAAACTGGCGTCGCGTCAATTACACTTTTTCCGTAAGTTTAATAGGGAAGGCGCTTTCTCTTTCTTCAGCTCATACTCATTGAACCCTATCACTGCCATTATAAAGCTCAGATGTGTCAGGTTATTTATTAATATTTCTCCAACTGTCTTCATCAGAAACAAGAAAGTCATATACACCTAGGATGGCTTGAGGGTGAGTAAAGGTTGGGCTAATTTTCAATTCAAAGTGAACTAATCCGTTAAGGTCTGGACTCAGAGGTGCCAATTCATGTGTGAAAATGATTCTTCATGCTCTCTGAACCATTCTTTTACAATTTTAACCCTGGTGAATCTTGAAATTGTCATCCTAGAATATGGCCATGATGTGTCTTCCTACATGGTATCTATGCTAATATTAGTCTCTCTGTTTATCCTAAGGTTTACCGTAGTCAGCCGGATCCGGGCCGTATCCAGGTGAGATCGAGGACCTGCGCCTAGACACGATAATAACGCAGCCCTGAAGTGTCAGCAGAGATTGTGTCAACTAGATCATCCCCTGTGAAGGCCTCATTGACACGAAAGCCAGTGGCACAGTTCCTCAACAAACCGTCCATACCGGTGTGATGAATACGATCCTCAACTAGATGGAACTGGAATAAATACTTTGACTGTTGTGATCCCAATCGGACTTATGAAAGCTGCCTGACTCATAATCATGCACTGTTCGCTGTTGGCCAAAGGAGAACTGGCCCCCCGACTGATCCTGGTTTCTCCCAAGGTTTTTTCATCCATTTTAACACCTGTTTGCCACCTGATGTCACCTGTTGGAGTTTGGGTTCCTTGCCGCCGTCGCCTTTGGCTTGCTTAGTTGGTGACACTTGACATTTGATATTCAACAATGTTTTGATCTGCCTGCATCGACACCCTTGTATGCAAACTGAATTGAGCTGGATGATGACATCACTGTTTACTCCAGTGCTGATATAGATAAATTATCTAAATGAATAACTATTGATTCTTACAACGGAATGAATCAATACTGAATTTACTTAAGCTGGACAATGCAGCCAAAATTATATACCAGTTATCACTGTAAAGCAGCTTTGTAAAAAGCCCTGTATAAATAAAGGTGACTTGACTTGATGGTTGTTTAAGAAACGAAAATCTACACACTTCATCTTTTAGGGTTAAAAGAACCGTTGCCTAACATATAACTTGCTAGAAACATTATAATCACTGTAATCACGATCCATTCATAGATTATTAAGTATTTGCCTACTTTTTTTTTTTTTTGCCGGGCAGTGTATTACCTTAATGTAATGGATTACATTACTAACTACAATTTTTGTCATGTATTTTGGAATCAGTAACTGATTACAATTTGTAAGTAATACCCAGCAGTGAAAGAATGCAAGCTCTCTTTTTTCCTGCTCTCTCTCCATACAAACGCACACACATACAGTACAAACAAATACGGAACATACACATGCACTTCAATCAATCAATCAACCAACCAACCAACCAACTAATCAATCAAACTTTCACTTATAACATATCAATGACTCAAGACTCCATTATGCATTGCATCCACATTAACACCTCAGGTGTGCATTATTTTCTAATAATTCAACTGCCCATTGTCAATTATTGATTATCTAAATTACCAACCGGCTCACAGGGTATTACGTGAAGTTTACTTTCAATATCCTATAGAGAAAAGTAGATTTAAAAGGACAGGAAGATAAAATGTGTTAATATTCATTCAATTCAGGTTGTCTGGTATATCCATCCTTGAATCTACTAATGAATGATGAATCTACTCAATTTAATCTACTTCCATTAGAAAGACGAAGTGAGCGAACATGATGTCACACATGATCTCCAAGACAACATTTTGCGTGTCACATTTACAATCTTGTGTCTTTCACTCTTGTCCATTTGTCTCTCAGCTGCTCCATGTTGTACTTGTGTTGTTTTGGCACCACGAACTGAACTGGAATGAACCCAAAACTTCCAATGCCCATATGAACAGATTCAAATCTCAGCGGTCCCAGTGAACAGGAAATGGTTCACTTAGTGCAACTCAAATTACAAGTGATGAAACAGCTGGATTTGGACTCAGAATGCAAACTGTTCAGGGAGCAGCTGGGAGCACATGTACACACACACACACACACACATTTCCATGTTTTATGGGGACTTTCCATAAACATAATGATTTTTATACTCTACAATCTGTATATTATATCCCCTAACCCTAAACCTACCCATCACAGAAAACTTTCTGCATTTTTACATTTTCAAAAACAAAAACAAATAAATGTCCCCACTGTCACGGTCACCGTCTGTCTTACCTTCACTGAACTCCATTTCCCATAATCCCTCATTCTACTCACCTGCTCACACTCAGCAATCCCCCACACCTGATCGTCATCACCTCATCACACAAGCTGCACTTAAGCACACTCCTCACTTCACTTCAGTGTCCGATCTTGTTTACATGTAATGGACTTCTCCCATGATTGTCTCCAAAGTTGACTGATACTTACCCGTGTCCATACTCCAGCGTGTGCTCCCTGTCTTCATGCTCCAGCGTCTGTGTTTGACTGCTTACCTCTGTTGAGTGTGTCTGCTGTCATCCGTCATCAATCCATCCACGAGATCATCACCTTTAAGACAAAGGCTGCTTTCAGTAACAAGTTATCATCCAAGAAGTCTACATATTCTTACACATAAGAAGCTTACTTGCCTGCATTTCTGTTAAACCTTGCTGTTTGTCTAATAAACGTCATTCATCGTCATCTCCTGTGTTCTCTGTCCGTAACACCCACAAGGTCAAAAATGACTGGTAATACTAATGTAGGGTTTACCGGGAAACACATACACCTTCTTTTATCAATATTTTATATGCCACTGCCTCATGATTTGTGATTATAAAATAGACTGATATATATCAATATAATGTAGCAGACCAAATGATTAGAGTAAATAGACTAATCTGGGGTGTGTTTCCCATACAATGACATGACTCGCTGCTTCACTGCCATAGTACGATGCATCATTGAACAAATCAACTAGCTAGTCACGACTGTTTCCCGAAACCATATTGTCGCAAACCTGTCGTTTAGCCATGTTGGTGAATGATATCACACAGGTGGTAGAGTAATAACTTCTTTAAATGAATCCGTTTGAGATCGAATTAATGCTAGATTTGTTTTTTTTTTATAAATTACAAACATGGCATCTGAGGACTAATTCTAATTTTTTCTCAGTTATTTTGCTTTATTTCCAGATTTAATCATAAGGCTCATTCTTGCGTACTAGAGCACATGAGCACATGCGCACTCTTCAAAAACGGTTCTTAAAATCTCTGTACAAACTAAAATATGTAAATGACATTTGTATATATTCGAAATAAAAGATATACATTGTACTTAACGTCAGCTCGCTTATGTTCAAGATAACGATTTATTAAGTCCACTTGTCATAAAAACAAGAAACTATGCTTCTAACCACAGCTCGAGAGCTGTCGTTACAAACACAAGTTGCAGTGTGCGAATGTTCGTTTGAACTGTGGTTTCGGGAAACACCAAATCGCTGAACTATGTTAGTTGGCTGATGCTTTTGGGAAACGCATCCCTGAATAGTTAATTAAATGTATAATGAGACGGGACCTGGCTCAATGACATAGTGTTAAAGAAAAAAGTTAAAATGTCGTTCAAAACGCATGTTCAAAGTTCTTAGAAATGTCCTCATATGTTTTTGAAAAACTTTTATACCATTTTTAAGAAAGGTTTAAATGTATTGACACCTTGAATAGTATGTGACTGCACATATTTTAATTATTATTTTCCAAAAATGTTATTTTCATTGTATGTGTGAACTGCTTTCTTTTTTTAAACCTGTTAGCATTCCACTGTACCGCTCATGGTACACATATGCCTACCATTCAAAAGAGACCTTGGGAATGCTATGGTGTAAATAAACTGATAACACACATCCAAGTTTCAAGATAAGTTCCATTAGGAGAGCAAACTGAAAAATGTCAGTCTATGAAGCACACACCTAAAAAGGCTAATGTTTCTATTATTACACCTGGTGTGAAGGCCTGACAAAGCTTGGCGTAGTGACTGGTTTGTAATGAAATCTCTCTTGCAGGAATTATGCATTACTTCCTATATTTAATATTTCAGTCTTTGGCAGGTCTGACTGAACCCTAGTAACCAGTCTTACCTGCTTCATGCATGTGATTTTACCTGCAAATCATATTCTTAAGGGTCCCTGGGGCATGCCCTGTCTGGATGTGCAAACACTAACCCTTCTTTGACACACACACACCTAACCTTCATTATCTGCTCTCACTCTTCCTCCACCCCTCTCTTCTCCATTCACTTCATTAAAGTGCAAATCCACTATTGGCAGTATGAATACAGCTCAGACAACATTCAAACCACTGGGGCTCTGCAGGATTTCAATATATTTTCTGAATGCTCTATTCAATCTAGTCAGGAACTTGCGTATGAATGTGCTTATGAGAAATACTATAGCTGGACTAAGTGATAAAGCTAATTCACCACACATCTTACTTTCAATAACTGTTCAGACAATGACAGAAAGTGTTTTCATGCATAGCATATGTTCCAAAATTATTAAATTAAAAACCGGGGGCGAGCGTGTTGGGCCAAGTTCATAATTTAATACTAAGCTGCAAAAAAATAAAAAAATAAATATAAATGTATTCACTTTATATAGGCTATGACACACAATATTATTAAGTATTATTATTATTTTATCAGATAAACTATAATAAATGTATATTTATGCTTGCCAATGGGACAAATATATTTAATTAGAAATGTCTTAATATTTCAACACTTAATACAGTTTTTATGTTAAGAAAATATACTCTTCAGATATTTTATAGCAAACAAACACAAAACTAATTAAGAAAATTATGAAATACAATGTGAAAAACTTGCATGTAAATCTATGGAAATATGTTCATTTCTGTGCAGCCATTGGTCGACCAGTCAAGTAAAAGCTGCAACATAGGAAAGGAATTGTGTTTGACACTATCTACACTTGCAGACTGCAAATTTAAGTTCACTTCATAAGACTTGGAATATTAAGTAAGCTTTTGCGAATGCAATAGGCATTTTAAATCCATTACTCGGTTTTCTGTTTCTGCCTGAGTATGTTTCTGAAGCTCATCATCAGTATCCACATCACTGGTTTAATATTCAGCTCCACTCGCATTCATGTCTGTGTGAGACACATTAGTTGCAGATGACGTGCATAATGTTCAAAGCCTTTGACTAGAACTGTGTAATTAAAGAGATTGACTTTTGTTGCAAGTAGCTTGATGTTTTGAGCCTCTTTGTGCTGCAAGCCTGTTCGGCGGGGTCATTAGATGATGTTTTTTTTTTCTCTCTCTCTCTCTTATGCCTTTTCTTCCCATAAACAAATTTGTCATACAGAAACACAGTACAAAAACAGAGTAATCATGTTAGCGCACACGGAGGAAATGACTTGTACCAAGCCATTAGTGTTTCAACAAGGCAACACGAGAGGATAGAATGAGAGAGCAAGGACAGAGAGAGAGGAAAA
>RJVU01049572.1:231491-257308 GCA_003731715.1 Anabarilius grahami
TGTATTAAGACACAAAGGAAGAGGGAGAAAGGGAAAGAGAGAGGAGGAGGAGGATACATACCGAGAGCCAAAAAGAAGAACGGTACACAGAAAAAAAAGTGAAAGGAGGCAAGAAGCGTCTGCAGGAAAGGGGTGTTTAGCTCATGCATAATGCATCACGACAGAATTTGGGGAATAAAGGCTTTTCTAACTAAAAGCTGGAGGCAAAGAGAAAAGAATGACTTCACTTGCTTTTTGGCTTGTCTTATCTCATCTTCTCTTTCATTCTTTCTTTTGTTTTCACTCCTGAGCTGTCGGAGGAAGACAGATGCAGTGAGGGCTAATGCATCCCGAAACTACTTTTGTCTGCGGAGAGAAAAGGAGAAAGAGAAGAAAGAAGAGATGAAAATTAAATTTGTGCCAATGCCACAGATGATGCATTTTTACTCTTAAAAGTGGGTGTGGAAGTTATATAAAAATAAATAAATAAATAAACTGATTCATAAAAAATTTGACAAAACGTGCTATAACCTGCCATTAGTTTTTAATAATAGCCACATTTTCACTTTAAATTTAATCATGAGATTAATGTGCACAAATGTGCCATTTCAGATGATTTTCTCAAAATTATCACATTTTCATTCACTACATAGAAAACCACCTGTCCTCAAACCATAAAACATTTACAGAAATATAAATATGGATCTTTTAAAGAAACACTACCTGACAAAAAGATTATTCCTCTGTGAACCTATGTTCATATTTTAAATATGTTTGTTATTTTAAATAAATAATTGTGCTTTTTCTGTGTCACCAGCATAATTCATCAACTGATGATGGCTATTTCATTTAGTAAGCATGTAATTTGTAAAATATGGGTATTTTGCCAACACCAATTTGACCCATATTTTCTGAGTTTGTTGACAATTCAATAGATGGAGATGAGAGTATTTTTGAAACCACTCTTCATTGATGCCAATGGTGATTGTCTATATTAATAATCAATATAACACACTATACAGTATCTGAAGCTGTTGATCCATATTGAGTGATGGCATTGAAAAACACTCATTTTTATAAAGAAATTGTAAGCAGAAAGAGATTGCACCCAAAAACAGGAAAGTGTACTTGCTGAACCAATATATATACTTTTTTTTTTCATTGTTAGTCTTGTTTCGTCCCAGTACCCAAGAATCAGTGAAAAAAAATTCTCTGTTTAGGGTGTGTGAGCTCTTCCTAAGGAAAATATGCCAGCGGTGTCAATTATTAACACTTAAGAAGCATAAATATTCAATGAGCCTGATGCCCCATTTCAAGACGCAGAGCAAACAAACAACAAAATGATGAGAAAAACATAGGCAAATATGCAAATTGAGCTTGCTACATGCATCCCTCTAAATTAATATGAATTTATTCATTTTTCTTCATGACTCATATTATCAAAACTGAAAAGGAAAACTTTATTTACATATAGAACATAATTTACAATACTCAACATGCAAAATGTTGCAGCTTAAAAAAACACACAATCCGACTATTACAGCAAAAATCACAAAATGTAAATCTTTCTTAAATTGTATTCACAACCACAGTGACAGATAAAAATAGACATGGACTTTGCCTGACACTGACAAAACTATCTCCTAAGTGCTTTCATTTCCTCCAGGTCCTGCTAGAGACTCTTCTATGTGCTATTAACTCTCCTTCGTGCGTTTTCTCTTTTTCTGTCGGTGTGACCCATTTCTTAAGTGGAAGCTCCAAGGAACTGAGAGGAGTCCAAAGACAGGGCAAATAATTATAGTCTGGTCTCTCTCTTGCTTTCTAGTATCTAGTCCTGCACCTTTGCACAGATTTAACCCCTTGTGTCTTCCTGTCCAATGTCAACTGTGCCATGTTCAGACAAGCCAGAGTGACATTCACACTCTGGTCCTTACAGACTAAGCCGTCTCTCTGCTTTGACGACATGACTGTGGGCTGTTCAGCCAAGCTCCATTGAGACAGCTTCCAGCACTTTTAGACAAATTATAACCGAGCTCCTGCTGAGCCGCCCCAGGACATGCAGTCTGGTCCAGGAACAGATTCTGTGTTTTGGTCCTCTGCTGACCTCTAACAGTCAGGAGGCTGTGTAAAGCCTGTTTGTACTGCTTCTGACAACTAGCTGCTGTCTCCTTTTTCTGACAGTGTTTCAGGCATCATTTTTCAGTCTGCAGGAAATCTCAACTACACTGCACCAGGGCCATGTTGCAAAAAAAAGAAAAAAAAGTGGAGAACATACACAGATGCAGAAGCTACTTTAAAACTTCCAAGCTGCAAAATACTCATCCAGCTTAGCTGCTATGCTAAAAGCTACAATAAATACAGTAAAATATGTAATTATATGTGTTATATGTAATTTTACTGTAATAGTCAAACTTATGAATTACCATATGATTTACAATGAAAAATAGTAAAAGGACATTCCCAGAAGACACATCAGATAATATTATTTTTTATATATAATTAATATTGTTTTCTTATTTTTGTTATCGGTTATGTACATTAAGGAGTTTTGTGTTACATTTACTTTTGCTACACTATTGACTACAGGGATACTTCACTGCTGGCAAAATGTGCTTTCAATAAAACTTGGCTGCCAATGCAGTAGAAAGGTGGGGAAAAAAATGAAATCGGTGGTACCTGACTAGAGAAAATGGTAGCACTTTATTTTACAGTCCTGTTCCCCATATACATACTATGTACTTATTATAGTAACTGCAATAACTGGGTAATAACTAGGTACTAACCCTGAACCTACCCCTAAACCTAACCTTAACCAATGTAGTTACCTTATATTACCCAGTACTTTCTTAGGTAAGTACACTGTAAGTACATGTGAGTGCACGTACTGTAAAATAAAGTGCCGAATAGATAAAAACTACAACACCCATAATGCACTGGGAATGTTGCTGTCCAAGGTCATTCCCACCAGTCTGCTGTATACGCTTGACCAGAGTCAAATACCACCTTGCTTTAATAAGAAATACTTCTTAGCAAACTTTTAGTTATAATGGTGTTGACTTGTATTGATCTGGGTGCAAGAATTTAAACAGTAAACGTTTAGCTGGAGTGAATTACTGTCGGTTTCCAGTGAAGGATCCGATGCATAGTGGTTAAAAGCTGCAAAAATCATAAATATGGAGAGAATGCTGTGACGGAAAATCTGAAAAACCTCTGGATTTGTAGTCAGCATTTCAAACTTTCAGTTATGTCTTTTAACTTCCATTCATAAATCCCCTCCCATGGCCTCATGGGATAGTAAAGTGTCCATCAAATGCACATTTAAGAATCTCTGCGGAAGTATTAAGTCATCCAGGTACTTTTAACCTATGTTTTTCGATTAGGCCTACTATGTACTCGGACATACTACTCTGTTGGAGTATGTTTTTCACATACTATAGTGGGGGAGTATTTGATTTAGACACAGCGAGTGTTTTAAGACAGGAACACACCAAGCCGACACCGACCAACTAGTGGAGACCAAAGCAGACTGCGGGGTTGGCTCACGTCGGCAGCGTCTGGGTCCAAAGTCCTGACACACCAAACCGACGCTTGACAGCTGATGGCCAAGTAGCACGTCCGTTCTGCGCCTGCACAAGATGAAATGCCTTTCCGTACCAGCAGGTGGCAGTAGCTGAACAGCCAATCAGAATGATCAGATGGTCTGACGGACCGACGAGCTCTGACGCCGATTCAACATGTCGAATCGGCCGAAAAAAAGCCGACGAGGACCAACTTCAGCCGACGGTGCAGAACACACTAAAGGCCAGAACACACCAAGCCGACGCCGACGAACTAGTGGCGACGAAAGAAGACTGTGGGATTGGCTCACGTCGGCGCCTGCGTGAGATGAAATGCCTTTCCGTACCAGCAGGTGGCAGTAGCTGAACAGTAATGATAATGATCAGATGGCCCGACGGACATACGAGCTCCGACGCCGATTCAACATTTCGAATCGGCCGAAAAAAAGCCGACGAGGACCAACTTCAGCCGACGGTGCGGAACACACTGAGAAAACTTGGTGTGTTCCTGCCTTAAGAAAACTTAGTCGGCCGGCTTGGTGTGTTCCTGCTTTTAGGCAAAACAGAGGGGAAAAAATAAATTTCTCTGTCCAGGTAACACAGAGAATGAGTAAACATTGTTCATTTACATATACTACCAACATTGTAACAATACAAAGTGGGCTGAAATACGGCGAAGTTATACTTTAATATTTATTGCATTATTTTAATCTTGTGTGTTTTGTATTTGTCAGAATTACCCTGTTCACCGTATATTGACTATTGGTCATGTTTCATGGACAGGCTATTTACAATGTATTATGACTCATCATGTGGCTTTCATAATGGCTATGAGTACATTTTAAAGGGGTCCTTGATTATGATTTCACTTTTTTAAGTTTTGTGTTGGAGTGACATCACAAACCCTAAAATTTACATAAACCCTGCCCCCAGGAACACGCAACAAAGGGGGCGAGGCCATGTTGGGCTGCTTTAGAGAAGAGGAAGAGTTGTTGTAGTAGAGTGTTGCCGTCATTTTACGCCGGACTGCTTCACAAACGAGGGTCAATTCAATGCTGGATTTGCACAAAAGATTAACATGACTGCACATGCTAGTCGATGAGTTGAATAAACTCCACAGCAGCTACATACATTTATCCACTAACAATTCAGAAACGGCGTGTTTTTGCTCACTCCCAAATAGGGGCATATTTGACAAGCTATAATAAATGATCAGTGGTGTATTTTGAGCTTGAACTTCAGAGACACATTTTGGGGACACCAGAAACTTATATTACATCTTATGAAAAGGGGCACAATAGGTCCTCTTTAAGGTAAAAATAAGATTTTGTTAGTTCAAAATTGGTATATTAACATGATATCACTTGATAAATATACAGTTATAAATAATATACAGGCACTGATATGCCATCCCAGAAACAATGTCAACATATTTTTTACTGTTCTGTGAATTCCTGGAGACCACATGCAGCTTCCTCCTTTTTTACTGTCAATAACTGTCTACAATTGTACTGCCTACAGTATAAAAGTATACATTAAAGCTTATAAAAGGGTGCAATATCTTTAGCTACAGATTATATAATTTTTTATTTCATCAGTCATATTTTTATGGCACAAAAATAAAGGAATAAACTAACTTTTTTTTCAGTCTTTGAATGAATAAACAATCTCAGTTATCTGACAGCATTAAACAGGTAAAATACAATACACCTTAATTTATATTGTTAAGTTAAAAACATGATAATTTAAAAGCAGAATTTAACTAAATACTTTGTTATTTAAAAAAAAGTATTTATCTAAAATGCATTGCGGGAATGACTTTTTAAAAATAATTTGTGTCCGAATGAACTAATTCAGTAAAGTGAATCAGACATTTCAGCGTTGTATATGAGAGGACAGTTTGCACACTCTACTGTACAGCTATGTGTGTGGTAGATTTACAAATATAAGGATGTAGCATTTTGTCTCACTAAAGCTGCTATACTACAGTTTGTTAGAGAAGATATACAGGTATACTCTGAAAACAGCTGAAATACTATCACACTATTGAAAAATGTAGCTGTTAATATCATCAACACTTTTAGTTATTTACTCCCCAGTACAGGTGTTCTTCAGCTCATCACTGCAGGGGCAAAACCACAGCAACACTATACCATGTGTTCCCATTATGCTCTGACCATCTTTTTGAAACACACAGAAGACAAATACGAAACTTCTGGAATATTTACACTCCTTTCAGTATTTTAATATCTCCTTATGTGATGGTGGTCTTAGCTGTGTAAACCAAAAGTACTCTAAACACACATTTGCTCATATATGTTCAGTCAGAAAAGGTGAGTCATGAGCTGATTCACGCAGTTTTATTGGCCAAAGTTAAACATTCGATTTCAAGAACAGCCTGTAAATCACAGAGGGGCATTAACCGCCATAATAAGCACTTATAAACATTCACAGCGGAGCTGCTTTCCCAGCGTGTTCCACGTGCGTGCAAGCCTCCCTTAGTGTTTACGTTTCTCTGACAGATAACTGAAGCAGAAGGCTTACAGTGAAGTTGATGCAGGGTGAATGTGCCCTGTTCCTGTCCTGTGAGAGCTGCTGGAGGGGAAGAGTGGGCCTCTGGAAATGGGAGTGTCAAATGAGGGTCTGATAAATGAAGAGCACTCTGATGCAGAACGCCATTTGTTTGGAATGTCATAGATCCCAGGTTTGGGCCTCTTTTGAATCACCTAACTGAAGGAAGGAAATGGGGGTAGTCTGAATGAACTATTTTTAAAAGCACATATTTTCTGTTTTACACAATGATTAGAGATGCATTGGCAGCCATATTGGTATCAGCCAATAAATATATAAAGTTATTATCGCTTCCGTAAGAAAAACATGCTGATGTATTAAAGGCAAACAATTATAGCCACAATCAAAATGGCATCCCACGTTATTCTAGTTGCCTTTTCTATTTTAAAACACAAATCAGCATTGGGTAAAATTTCCATATCAGTGAAGTTTTGTCTTTTAGCTGGATCACAAGATCCAGAAGATGACATGTAAAATAATAAAAACAGATTTCGCTATCTGAAAAGGCCATCTTACATCAGTATGACTTTTCCAGGCTAGTTTATTTCTAGTTAGTCCTGGTTGAGCGTATGTCAAGTTGGTGGCATAACAATGCGGTACACTATCTGATATTAAATGGTTTAGGGCCACACTCTCCTGTCAGACCCAGCGCTACAAGATGGTAGGTAAAAGACAAAGGAATAATAGGCTGATAACAAAGGTCACTGCCATCACTTACAGCAGAACAATAGACCGACACACAAAGCATTGTCTTGGAATGCCATGGAGAGATACAGCCAACACATGAAGCTTAATGAATGTAGTGAGAGGGACATTATCTTGTTATAGCATAAATTGTTTCACTGAGCCCCTTTTGTACCCTACCAATGTTTCACATAGATAAGAAAAAATGGATTCAGGTAATATCAGACTCTGACAGACTCCAATGAGCAAAATGTTTTTCAATAAACCAAGAGATGTAGCCACTTTCTGTCTGGCTGTCTATTCATTCAGGCCTCATGAAACACAATTGTCTGTCTACGCAGAAAGCAACATCATCGCAGCCAATCAGAACCGTGTGAGCGATCCGCTCTCTCTCTCACAACGCACTGCACAGCTGAAGAGCCATAAACTAAGAACTTATATTTTCATGACGCTTCTGCAGAAGCCATAGCCTACTTTTTATTGTTTATCTTGTGAAACTTGAATGATTTTTCATATACAATAATAAGGATGTGCAATGAAGCCATTATCTGTATCTATACCTTTATCTATTGCAATGACAAAATGTATCTCTTTCTGAATCTCTATTTGGATAGTACCAAGTGTAGATGGGGTTTTAAATGGATAGTTAACCCAAAAATGAAAATTCAGCCATCATTTACTCACCTTGAAGAATGTGGGAAACCGAACAGTTCTGGAGCACCATTGACTTCCATATTTTTATTTATTTTTTCATACTATGGAAGTCAATGGTGCCCCAAAGTGGCCTGGTTACAAACTTTTTTTAAATATACCTAGCCCTAACCCTAACCTTTTTGTTCAGCAAAACAAAGACATTTATACAGGTTTGGAACAACTTGAGGGGGAGTAAATTATGACAGAATTTTCTTTTTTTGGGTGAACTATCCCTTAAATGCCATGTAACTCGATTCCATTTAGAAAATATGCCTTACTACACTTGATTATTTTTTATTACAAACTTTATTTAAAATTAAGCTAAAAAGGTTCTGCTTGATTCGGAAATATGATGATAACAGCCCACATAATTTTTTTTATTTAATGACAAGTTTGCTCAATAACACAGTAGGATATGCAACTCGCCCACCTGATCTGAAGCATATCTGAGCATGAAATCACACTTTAATAATATTTGCTTCACAGACTCACCATTGCATTGTATTTTTACATATTCAAAAGAATAAATATATACAAATTCTGCTTTACCCTTGAGTTTGTTGGATAATTAGTCAATTCTATTTAGCAACGACACATTCAATTTATCAAAAGTGACAGTAAAGACATTTATAATATTACAATAGATTTCTATTTCAAATAAATGTAGTTCTTTTTAACTTTGTTTTCATCAAAGAATCTGGTTTTCTACAAAAATATAAGCAGCATAACTGTTTTCAACATTGATAATGTTAATAAATGTTTCTTCAGCAGCAAATTAGAATGATTTCTGAAGAATCATGTTACATGAAGACGAGTAATGATGCTGAAAATTCAGCTTTGCCATTCCAGGAATAAATTACATTTTAAAATTGTAATAATATTTCACAATATTACTGATTTACTGTATTTTGATCAAATAAATGCAGCCTTGGTGAGTATAAGAGACTTCAAAAACATAAAAAATCTTACTGACCCAAAACTTTCAACAGTAGAGTTTATATATACACTGTAAAAATGACTGTAATTTTAACTGTAAAAGACTGTAAAAATGAAACAGTAAAAACCTGTTAATTGGTTAGTAAGTTGCCATATTATATATGGAGAAAAAATGTAATAGATCAAACCTTACGTTTAGTGTAATTTTCCAGGAAATTACTGTAAATGTAAAATTTTTGGAAGTAAAAAGAACAAATCAACTTACACTCTAAAAAATGCTGGGTTAAAAACAACCCAAGTTGGGTTGAAAATGGACAAACCCAGCGATTGGGTTGTTTTAACCCAGCGGCTGGGTTAAATGTTTGCCCAACCTGCTGGGTAGTTTTAATATTTTAGTATTTAACCCAAATATTGTTTAAAAATTACTGTATTTCTTGCTTAAAATGAACCCAAAATATGTTGGAAATTAACATTTATTAATATGTTTAATAAACAAACATTTATTAATACTTTTTTGAATAATATTTAAACAATAAACATTTATTAAATTGCTTATTAATAAATGCTCATCTTTTTGATTATTAGTGTTGCCTCTAGTAATTATGAGTCTGATTTTTAATTTCCAACCTATTTTGGGTTCATTTTAAGCCAGACATATAGTAATTTGTAAACAATTGTTGGGTTAAATAAAACTACCCAGCAGGTTGGGCAAACATTTAACCCAACTGCTGGGTCAAAACAACCCAATCGCTGGGTTTGTCCATTTTCAACCCAACTTGGGTTGTTTTTAACCCAGCATTTTTTAGAGTGTATAATTTACAGTGACAACCCATAAACTGACAATCCCACAATTCTCTGTGTGACACTTCACATTTGATGGTTTTCAATTTTCAAAATTTCAATTTTCTCATCAGTTACATTAGGGTTTTATGTTAAATTTTATGTTGTTAAATGAATGTTTACTGCATTATTTTAGTGTCATGTCTGTATGACATCACTGTCTGCACCTTCTTGGTATTTACCTCAGCTTGAGGAAAAGCTACTTTTTTAAACTTTGATTCATCATGTGGTTTTTCTCTTTACCAGCAGTGTTATTATGGTGGATGTGAGTATATGTCAAAAGTGAAAAACAGATTTTCGCAGCAGCATGGCCTTTGTATTTTTAAAAATTATTCTGGCAACCACAGCTGCCAGTTTTATTTTGTAAAAATGATGTAATTTTTATTTTTTTTACAGTGTAGAAAAATAAGTAAGGACAACCTAGTGCATCACCACAGTAATAGAAACCAAGTAACCAATAAAATACAGTCAGTCGCACAGTTGCACGATTTATGTATAAATTGCAAATATTTCATTGTCAAAAACAAATAAAAGTTGTAAAGTGACAACGGGCACCACTTTTAAACAAATCAAAAGAGAGGAACGTTATACAGCTGATTTAACAAAACGCCATTCACAGCCACATCAAAGGAACCCTGCTCAGGTTCTCTGATGAGTCAAAACACCTCTGGCTATTATTTCAACAGGGTTTTGAACAGCGTACAGTTACAACAGCCCTGCATTCCAGCAGTTCCTTGTGTAAATATTTGGTTTCGACGTCTCTCATTGAGAAGGGAGGGGCGGCCTGGCAGCAGGAGAGAGTGCGCCACGGCGAATCCCAGAAGCAGCACGTGGGCCGCCACAGAGGACGGACTCAAGCCGTGCGGTTGCCACCCTGGTAAGGACCACACACACAAAGGGCCCAAAGAAGCCAGGCCACCTCAGCGAAGCTGCAGAGAGGGAGACATGTTTGACTTGGAGAGCTAAGGAATGTAAAAGGGATTATTAAACAGTTTTGGATTGAACAAGACACACCAGTTTTATGCACATGCGATAAAGACAAGTCTGAGCCGATAACGTGAATCAAGTTAAATCAGAGGCCAAGTGTTTGTTATTTCTGGAAGTAATTGCATTGCCACTGTGAAAACTGAGAGGAGTGTGAAAAACGCAGGAATTTCGCAAACAATAACATTTTAAAAGGATAGTTCACCAAAATAATTAAATTACTGTCAACATTTACTCACATGTCATTCTAAAACTTTTTTTGAAGGAAATTAATACTTTTATTCAGGTGGAGGGTTTCTGAAAGCGTGCTGCACTGCTAAGGCAAATGCTACTCATGTATTTGAAGACTGAGCACGCAAGATCATTGGCTACTAATACAGCAGGAACCAATAATCTGCGTCCTATAGATATTGATGTGATTACGAGCAGGTTAAGGACCTTTTAGCCTGCGCTATCTATAGAGTTTCATGACAGAACTTTGTATTTATGTTACAAAAGATTTCTATTTCAGGTGTAGGGGTCAGAGGGGCACAACCTAACATGAGGCTAGTTGTAACACATATGGTTTAAAGGTTTTCACACATGCCAGCATGACAAAACTTAGTGTATTTATAGTTGCCATATCAACATTGTATATATAAAAAAAAAACTGCACTAAAATTCAAAAATCTTTGGAAGATAACACTGAACATTTATAATACAAACCTGATTCCAAAAAAGTTGGGACACTGTACAAATTGTGAATAAAAACAGAATGCAATGAAGTGGAAGTTTCAAATTTCAATATTTTATTCAGAATACAACATAGATGACATATCAAATGTTTAAACTGAGAAAATGTATAATTTTAAGGGAAAAATAAGTTGATTTTAAATTTCATGGCATCAACACATCTCAAAAAAGTTGGGACAAGGCAATGTTTACCACTGTGTGGCATCCCCTCTTCTTTTTATAACAGTCTGCAATCGTCTGGGGACTAAGGAGACAAGTTGCTCAAGTTTAGGAATAGGAATGTTGTCCCACTCTTATCTAATACAGACTTCTAGTTGCTCAACTGTCTTAGGTCTTCTTTGTCGCATCTTCCTCTTTATGATGCGCCAAATGTTTTCTATGGGTGAAAGATCTGGACTGCAGGCTGGCCATTTCAGTACCCGGATCCTTCTTCTACGCAGCCATGATGTTGTAATTGATGCAGTATGTGGTCTGGCATTGTCATGTTGGAAAATGCAAGGTCTTCCCTGAAAGAGACGACGTCTGGATGGGAGCATATGTTGTTCTAGAACTTGGATATACCTTTCAGCATTGATGGTGCCTTTCCAGATGTGTAAGCTGCCCATGCCACACGCACTCATGCAACCCCATACCACCAGAGATGCAGGCTTCTAAACTGAGCGCTGATAACAACTTGGGTTGTCCTTGTCCTCTTTAATCCGGTTAAAACAATGTTTTCTGCAAGTATTCCTGAGCACATGTTGTGATTTCCATTACAGTAGCATTCCTGTACGTGATGCAGTGCCGTCTAAGGGCCCGAAGATCACGGGCATCCAGTATGGTTTTCCGGCCTTGACCCTTACGCACAGAGATTGTTCCAGATTCTCTGAATCTTTGGATGATATTATGCACTGTAGATGATGATAACTTCAAACTCTTTGCAATTTTTCTCTGAGAAACTCCTTTCTGATATTGCTCCACTATTTTTCGCCGCAGCATTGGGGGAATTGGTGATCCTCTGCCCATCTTGACTTCTGAGAGACACTGCCACTCTGAGAGGCTCTTTTTATACCCAATCATGTTGCCAATTGACCTAATAAGTTGCAAATTGGTCCTCCAGCTGTTCCTTATATGTACATTTAACTTTTCCGGCCTCTTATTGCTACCTGTCCCAACTTTTTTGGAATGTGTAGCTCTCATGAAATCCAAAATGAGCCAATATTTGGCATGACATTTCAAAATGTCTCACTTTCAACATTTGATATGTTATCTATATTCTATTGTGACTAAAATATAAGTTTATGAGATTTGTAAATTATTGCATTCCTTTTTTATTCACAATTTGTACAGTGTCCCAACTTTTTTGGAATAGGGTTTGTGTAGCAAAAGTAAATTTCTTCCTGAAGTTAAGTTTTCATCTCAGTTTTTAGTTATATAAAATGAGACAAATCTGCTATTATTTTAATCTCCAATCTGTTATTTATCAGTGTAGATAGTTAATCAGAAAAAGACACTAGCCGGGGTTAAATCCCAGTAACGCTTTGTTACAATGTGCCTCTATTAGAACTTTGCTGTTCTATGATGTTAGCAATATAATTCACATGAAAAACTTTTATGAATTCTATTGAGAAACCATGAGAAAACGGTGAATAAAGACTGAGAATCAATGTTCAGAAATGATTAATTATTATTATGCTTTGAACTATTCTGTGTAGCTGTGTTTTGCGGTGTTCATTGTCAAACTCAAAAATGTATTTATATTTAATTATTAAAAAATGTACGGAGCCCCAGACTTGACATGCAGGAAAAAAATAGTAGGCTAAATCGTTCCCTCGATTTACTAAATCGTGTGCACGATTTACTATTTCGTTCCCTCGATTTATAAATCATGCACATGATTTATAAATCGAGGGAACGAAATAGGAAATCGTGTGCACGATTTACTAAAACGTGCGCACAATTTCCTATTTCATTCCCTCGATAAATCAAGGGAACGAATTACTAAATCGTGCGCATGAATTAGTAAATCAAGGGAACGAATGAATAAATTGTGTGCACGATAAAAAAATTTTTTCTTGCATGTCATGTGCGGGGCTCCGTAAAAATGCCATTATTTTATATGAAAAAGTTAATGATTGTATAAAATATTTTAGTTTGTCTTGTTTTTTGTTTTATTAGATATTAGATTATTAGATAACATTTTAAAGGGATAGTTCACCCAAAAATGAAAATTGTGTCATCATTTACTCCCCCTCAAGTTTTTCCAAACCTGTATACATTTCTTTGTTCTGCTGAACACAAAGAAAGATATTTGGAAGAATGTTTGTAACCAAGCAGATCTCGTCCCCCATTGACTACCATGGTAGGAAAAAAATTATATGGCAGCCAATGGGGGACGAGATCTGCTTGGTTACAAACATTCTTCCAAATATCTTCCTTTGTTTTCATCAGAACAAAAAATGTTATACATCTTTGGAACTGCTTGAGAGAGAGTAAATGATGATAGAATTTTAATTTTTGGCTGAACTATCCCTTTAAGCTGTCATATGGTCATGTTACAACATGCCCCACCTATGGGGTTGTCACATTTCACTTCCATTCTTTCAGGGTAAATGAAGAAAAAAGTGTACACTGCATTAATGAAACAAAACCACATAATTGAACTAGAAATGTGTGGAATTAATGCGGGGGGAAAATACTCTGAACCCCAAGTGGATTTACACAAACTGAGAAGGTTAATAAAGGTATTAGGTTGTTCCCCACTCTCCCTTATGTTGTCATTAAAATATATTAATAGAAAACAACATTACACAAAATATTACACAATATTACCGGTTTTACTATATTTTTGACCAAATAAATGCAGCCTTGGTGAGCATGAGAGAAAAAAAACAACTTTTGAACGGTAGTGTACATTCTTTTGTGGAACACAAAAAAAAAAACATTTTGAAAAACATATCTGTTTTCTTGTCTGTGCAGTAAAAGACAGTAGAGTCCATATGCTTTGGACCCCACTGACTTTCATTGTCTATGGACAAAAGCAGGTATGGAATAACATGAGGGTGAGTAAATGATCACAGAATGTTCATTTTTGGCTGAACTATCCCTTTAATTTGAGGTCCATCATCTGGTTTCGCATGTCGAATGTGCCATAGTGGCCATAGTGAGGGGATCTGTGACAGGTGTCGTCCTATCAGCCGCGCTCTGGCTCTGGGTGTCACATTTAGTATCCCAGGGCGTATGCAGTAATGATCGGCAGGAAGCATGTGTGCATGTGGGTGGTGTGTCTGAGCGGTGAAGGAGTTATTAAGGGGATGATGTCAACACTCAGCCTGCCTCATGTTGCCTAATCAGGCCTATGCTGCCCAAAGCCTCCTACACAGGGAGGTCCGGGCTACAGTCCATGCCTGTCAGTCCCACATCACCACACACCACAGCGGAGAGCAGCACACACACACACATACACGCTTTCACCATGCCACAAACTCACATCACTAACCACACTATCAAAATGCCACACAATTGACACGAGTGGCTGTTTATATGCAAACCAAGTCACACACTCGTTAAGTTTCTGTTGAGTCACTTGATGAAACAGGCTCTTCTGGAAGGTGCATTCTGGTCTGCCGTAATGTGTCTGCTTTAACAGCTGTAGAGCTTTGATCTGACCAGTATCATTTAAGGGTAGGATTGCGTATATGGGGCAGAAGATGACATCCTGCGAGCTCTTGAAAGTAGACAGACATCAAACGGCTGCAGCACAGACATTAATTTCACTGCCGACGGTCAGACAGCCAAGACCTTGACAGCACTGCTCCAACATCTTCGTCACTCTGAGATTTTAAGAGCAACAGTGAGCGAGTGTCTGGAGCGAGCAGAGTAGGAAGAGTCTGAAATCCACTTTGATAGGCTTCTATTGCCAGAGTTCTTGACTAAACTTGACAGAAAGTGGCAGAGAGCTGCTGCCGACACTGTGCTCTTCACATACATGAAAGAACATGTGGAAAAGGAGAGAAAAGGTTGCCACATCAAAAAGCCCTGTGGAGGTGTTTGACATGAGCTGTTTTTAATCCTCTCTGATTGCAGACTTGGAAAGGCATACATTTTTTACACTTTTAATACTTAATACCGCTGATACTGCTGGAAACGTAGAACTTTCATTTAAAATCCAATGTGAGTGTGAAAGTGACAATTAAAAACTATTTTTGTACAGAAAAAAAACATTTGCTCATGCAAAACTTGTGCAAAACCACCATGATAAGGCATTTTAGTAGTTTTAAGCACGTATGGTTGCTAAACCCGGGCTCACACTACAGGAGTTTTAGGACGATTTTCCCCTCCCGAGAATTGGAGAAAAAAAATCTTGTCGAGGACCTCAATCGGTTCCAATGTTCGCCGCAGATTATCTGGTAATGTGAGGCATTCACAGATCGAACCTTGCACCTCCCGATCTGCTCTCACACAAATCGGGGCCACCCATATCATATCAAACATATTTGATATTTAGGATTTTTGTTTTGTTTTGTTTTTTACAGCATTGTGATGTGGTATCTAAGGTGTTCTGGGTGTTTTCTAGGGCGTTGTTAGGGTGTTGCTATGTGGTTGCTAAGGTGAACTGGGTGGTTTCTAGGGCATTATCAGGGTGTTGCTCTGTGGTTGCTAAGGTGTTCTGAGTGTTTCATGCAATGTTGCTATCCAGTTTCTAGTAGTTTATATAGGGTGTTGCTAGGGTGTTCTGGTTGCCAGGATGTTGCTGTGAGGTTTCCAATGTGGTCTGAGCGTTTTTGCAACATTGCTATGTGATTTCTAAGGTGTTGGTTAGGGTGTTCTGGGTGTTCCAGGGCTGCTAATGTTTTCCGAGTGTTTTTGTAATGTTGCTACACTTTTTCTAAAGTGTACTGGGTTGCTTCTAGAGTGTTGATAAGTGTTGGCATTCTGGGTGGTTGGCAAGACATTGCTATGCGGTTGCTAAGGTGTTCTGAGAGGGGTTTTTTTTTTTTGCATCATCATTATGCAGTTTCTAAAGTGTAGTGGGTGGTTTCTAGAGCATTGCTAAGGTGTCTTTATTGGATTTTAGCACATTTTCATGCAGTTTCTAAGATGTACTGGGTGTTGCTAAGGTGTTGTTATGCTGTTTGTAAAGTGTTCTAAACTTTGTTTGTTTGTTTGTTTGTTTGTTTGTTTGTTTGTTTTTTGTTTTGTTTTTTTGCAATGTTGGTATGTAGTTGCTTAGTTGATTGTGTTAAAAGAGCCCACCCCAAGTCCCTATGATATTTTGATCTGTGGATATGGCTCAGGTCCCTCCCTCAATGTAAGTCTATTGGATTTGTTTTGTCAGTTTTATCTTACACCAAGCTAGAATCGTTCATCTCAATGCTTAGAAAAGTAATAGCACACCTCTCCTCAACAAGCCACATCATTTGACACATACAGTGTGGGACGGGTTACAGTTACCTTTAGTACTTACAGTTAAGTGTTCTAAAACAATTAAATGCAAAATTAATAATGGTGCTTGGAATTTAAAAAAGTGCAAACAGTATTTTCCACTCTAGAAAAAGACCCAAAGCATATGGTCACTAAAAAATGTCTAACACATTGTATAGAGGTAAAAGGTTGCAGTGAAATTTTCCACACACGCACTCACACATATAAATCCTTTGGTAACTTTCTCAAGGACTCCTAGTATTAGACAGATCTGAGCAGGTGCTACAATCTGCCACTGAGAAAGAGGGTGACATCATATCTTCTGGAGTTAATACAAGTGCAACTCGAAATTACCCTGATAACTGTGTCTATTCTCACAAATATCTCATTTGAAAACAATCCTCTTTTTTTCTTACTTTATTTTTTTCGTTTATTATCAGTATATAATAGTATTGTATAGTATTATACTATATTTTTGTTTGCATATTATCAGTATATTTTATTTATTGCCATACATACTGTTGTCACAGACACGTCAGGTTCCAACATCAACCAATCACAGCGCACACCTTCCCCAGAGTACTGATCACCGTCACCTGCATCTCATCACCTCACTCATCAGTAGCACCATAAAGAGCACACACACACAGCACTCCATGTCCGGTCTCGTTCGCATATACTCCTGTTCATGCTTATCTCAAGGACTCCCCGTTCCATACCTACCTGTCTCCAGCGTGTCTCCTTCCCTCTGTGTGCCTCGTCTACTGTGTGGGTGTGCTCCAGTCAACTCCAGTCTCCTCCAGCGATCTCCAAGCTCCAGCGTGTATATATCTGAAAGGAAAAGGACAGTAACTATCTCCATCATTATCATCATATCATCCATTCATTCTATTCTGCTTACCTGTTTCATTCTCCATGCTCTACTGGTGTCAATAAACAACAGTTACCTGTTTACATCTGTGTCTGCCTCCTGTGTACCGTAACAACTGTATACATATTGTGTAGAATATTATTTATTTTAGAGCTACCTTGCAATGAATCATACAATCTGTGAGAGATGCTTTCCTGGAAGGTCTAGTATTCCTGCCAAATTCCCTAAGCTAACTCCCTAATGGCCCTCAACTAAGGATAATGGTGTGAGGGAAGGTTTATGTTGGTCTAAGAAAGTTTTGACTTTAAAGACCCCATGAAATTATTTGACAAGTACAGTTTTCTGTTCTGTGCTCATGCATTACCTTTTGAAACAGGAAGCTGAAAGCATTTGTGACAATGTTAATTAAAATCAAAATTAATTTCCACTTGTCTGTTAAAAGGAAAAAAATATATAAAAAATTAAAACATAGGGGCGACACTGCTGTCAACTAAAAACGGAAAAATTTGTATGCATTTTATGAATGGCTCATTTACACAACAGCTGTTTTTGGGGGGGCCTGAAAATGCAAGTTTTTGAGAACAGGTTTCAAAGTGCAAGTTTTTGAAAACAATACCATTATTGTCCTCATGTAAACAACAAAAACACAAATTTGTGAAAACGGTGACCTCATGCGCATGCGTATTACGTATAGGCATGTTTCTGTACTAAGTAACATCGCCAACTACTGGCCTGGAAGCATAGCACAGCGTTTTTAGTCGTTTTCACGGATCCGTGTGAACGGGGATCGTTTTGATAATGTTGTCGTCTGTATGCAAAAAAAGCAAAGGAAAAACGTTTCCATTTTTAGTACATTGTTGTCGTGTAAACGTAACCTATAAAATTTGGGTTACACATACAATAAATGAAAGATTTGTGTTAGCATGATTTTAGTGTGCAAAAAAAATTAAGAAACATATGGCACATATATATGGTCTTGACAAATAAAATACATTATAAATAAAAAATGTTGGTGTCTTGAATGTTACTTAGAAAATACACACAAACAAATCCAGGTACCTACATTAAATTATAAGTAGTTATGTGGCAGAGCAGAGTCACATTTCTAACCAAAAGAAAGCTCATCTGATCTGAGTCAAAGCCAGACATCAGAGGTGTTTAAAAATGCGTCATTGGCCCATCATTGCAAGTCACGAAGCATCGCAGCGCAGCGACCCGACTGTACAGAGGCGTCATAACAAGTGTTGCATAAATCATTGTGTTTCTCCTGGCAGGCAGCAGTGTATCATGAATGATTGATGTCTGGCCCTTCTCCTCCACGTCCTAATGCATGCTCAGGGCTCTTTTTCCTGAAATAACAGTTTTGATGACCCTGGGGCTGGGGGGAGGGTGGGTTAGACAAGAACACTCCAGTTGGGTTATTTCTGTATGAAATATTGATTGCCACTGATGGACCATTACCATGTAGAATAGGATGGATTACCACAGAGAAGAGAAACTATCTAAGGACTAGCAATATAAAGACGAAGGGAATTAAATGGGAGGTCTGACAGGAGCAAAGCCACCATGCTGATAAAAAGAACATGTGATTTAGGGAAAGGCAGAGATGTTAACTCAGTGGCAGGGGCTTCTCTCAATCCCTCTCTGCTTTTCTCCCTCTCTCTTTCCGTTTCTCTCATTCCTGCTAAATGCACTTGCTGCTGGGCCATCAGGACCAAATAATTGTCAGATCAGTTAAGGGCCTGTGTATCTCATCTATCCTGCTGTTCAGGCACCACATGGGTGAATATTCTCCACCTCCAGCTCCTAGATCACCTGCTGCTCATGGGCTGGCCTCGAAATCAACTCATACACGATACATAGAGTAAGATATTTACTGGTGGGGGAAAAACATGCTCGTGAACAACTAAGTGAAGCATTTGTGACCAGCTGATAATGGGGCAAATAAGAGTTTACACAATGAAAAGAAGGAAAAATCTTTTTAAAAATTAGTTTAAAACACGTGCCAACTTCTTAGAAATGTACTCTTTGTATTCAAGTTTGTTTCATATTGTTTTGAAAAACAAACTATCATTTAACAATTACCATTATCCTTAGTTGAGGGCCATTAGGGAGTTAGCTTAGGGAATTTGGCAGGAATACTAGACCTTCCAGGAAAGCATCTCTCACAGATTGTATGATTCATTGCAAGGTAGCTCTAAAATAAATAATATTCTACACAATATGTATACAGTATGTATGGCGATAAATAAAATATACTGATAATATACAAACAATAATATATTATAATACTATACAATACTATTATATACTGATAATAAACTGTACATAATAATAAAGAAACAAATATCTCCTCACATGTGGCCTTTAAAGTGACCATTATCCAACTGAATTAAATGGCTTTTATTTCTATAAAAAGCAAAATGACAGTGGAGGCGTAATGTAAATGTATAGCAGTGGCATATTCTACCCAAATTTCACCCTCAAACTCCATCATAGCAATGTCGCGAGACAGCTTTTCACCTCGACAAGAAATCTCGTCACATTTTAATCTCACGAGATCTCGTAGCATGAGATCTCATCACACCCCTAATATATAATTACACTCTAACACGGACACCTTAAAATAAACCATTTATTTTAAGGTGACATTGTTACAATGTAATTACACAAACTACTAAGTAATTTTAATTAACTACATGTAATTGCCATAGGGTTAAGGTTTGGGGTTAGTTGCTTGTAATTACGCATATTTAATTTTATTATTATAGTAAGTACATGTAACGTGTAACTACACATTAAAATAAAGTGTTAGCCACAAAACATACCGGGGTTGACAAAACACTGCTTCTCAAGAAAGAAGAAAGAGCTGCACAGCTTTATTCTTTTAACTGACATTGATTCTACAGGGCAACAGAAATCGCATGTTCATAGGTCATGTGGCTGTGGTCACATGCTCGTCTCAGGGTGAAGCGGGGACCACCCTGTCTGCTCCACTTACTCTCAAAGCAGACTACATTTGAAAGCACTTGCAAGGTCAAAGCTAGGTGTAAAAGGCAACGTGACTGTGATGTGTGAAGCAGTTTAAAATCCAGATGAACGCCTAGTGCTCTAATCCTTCTTTTCAAGTGTTGGGTTAAGAGAGACAACTAGTACAAAGAGTTTAAGTCCAAATACTTCTCAACCCTTTAAACCTTCAGACTTATCCTCCCTCTGCATACAAATGTGACTGGAAATTATATATAAAAGAATCCCTATCTGCTGCAGGCAAACCTAAAGCTCTTATGAGTGAAATCAAACGATGTTCTGACGGTATTTCTTCAGAAAATCTATCGTCCTGTGAATAATTTTACAGATGATTGACTGCGAAATGGACATTTCAGCTACAGCACCAGCATCAGCAAAACAGCAAGTGAAGTGAATCTGCTTACTATCTGGAAAAATGATATGCTTGTCCAGTCAAGGTGCTTATCTGACACATTTACAATAAATTATTCAATGACGAGCAGTGGAGTGTTGTGAATAAACTCATTAGCTCATGATATTTCAGACTACTGTGTCACAAGCTTTCAAATAAATGAATGTGTTGACGGAGCAGGAAGAGAAAGAAATCCCTCAGGGAACAAGAGCTTCAGACTTCCTTTAGTGCACATGTCTTTTGGGGAGGGAAGGAAATATATAATTGAATAATATTGTACTGTACTAGTATTACAACAGCACAGTACAAGTAGAAGAGACCAGGGAGTGTTGTAATACATGTTGTTTTAATGCCTGTACCTCTGTTTTTTGTGCATTGTGTCTCAAGCTTTCATACTGTAGATTCCCATATCCCATAACATTTTTTTTTTAAAATCACGCTTTGTGGGTCTAGTAGAAACAGGGTTGTGCAAAATGAACAAAATAAAGAATGAAAGGCAGAGGAATTTACTGAATTGTAATTTAACGAAATGCAACACAGGTAATACATACTGAGAATTTATTACATCCTAATTTATTACATAGGATAAAACTAAATTAGGTGTTATTTCAGACATTCTATCTATCTATCTGTCTATCTATCCATCCATCCATCCATCCATCCATCCATCCATCCATCCTGGTCTCATTGTTAATGCGTAGGTATTAATACGTAACTTTCAAAGACACAAAACGTACATTTTTGTATGTTTAGAAAGGTGTTGAAACGTAAAATATTGACGTATTTATAGCACTAAAACTCCGCCCTCTGCTAAGGAGCAGCAGCTCATTTGCATTTAAACGGACACAAACAAAAACAGAGTGTTTTTGCTTACCCTCAAAAAGTGACAAATTTAACATGCTATAAAAAATTATCTGTGGGGTATTTTGAGCTAAAACTTCACATACACACTCTTGGCACATCAGAGACTTATTTTACATCTTTTAAAAATGGCATTATACCACCCCTTTAACTTATTAATTAATCATAACGAGCACAAGCTTTGACTGTGACGGTCGCTGCTGAGAATGAAGATAAAGATCGCCGGATAAAGGGATGAATTTGGATCTGTTCCTTACAAACATACGGATTCTAAAGGTTTGGAGTACAGTGAAATAAAATGGATGTGATTTGTGAATTGATTTTGTGCTTTGGAGTATCTTATGGTTGTATTGTCAGTCGCTGCATTGGAGAAAACGCCTTCTGTGTCGCACAGCAAAAAAAACTAAAACTACAAAATTATTAAACAATTTCAGAAATTTTATTCATTTTAAGGTTTCAAAGTCTTAACATTATGTAATCCTCCTAAACGAGTTTGCAGCACAAGTCACGAACAGAAATGTTATTTCATATTAAGTAAGTAGATGAATAAACTGCATTCAATAAATTCAACTAAAAAAATTTATTGATATGACAATTGAATACAACAGATTTAAAACATTATTGCCATGATTTTAATAGTAATACATGGGAATTCATACACATTCACACTTGGATACGTAAATGATTTACCTTTTATTGCTGTTAATACGTAAGCTGTTTTATGTTTTAGTGCTATTAATACGTCAGTATTGTACGTTTTTGTGTGCATGAAAACGTAAGTAAATTTACGTGTGGTAGAACCACATTTTACATAAAAATACACACGTATTCTCATGAGATCACGTTGCAGCCATCTATCTGTCTTTTTGTCATCTATCTATCTATCTATCTAATCTGACCGTTTCTATCTATCTATCTATCTATCTATCTATCTATCTATCTATCTATCTATCTATCTATCTATCTATCTATCTATCTATCTATCTATCTATCTGTCTGTCTGTCTTTTTGTCATCTATCTATGACCTATAAACAATCACATTGGTTTCACTAGTCAATTCACAAGACTTTCTAGGCCTTCAAAACTGTCAAACAAGACTTTTGTCAAGTCAAATGTTGGCAATCGTTATTTGTCAAATAAAAAAAAAATCCATTCTTTTTAATTTTACTTCCTTGCATTCAAATCGCCATTCTATGTTTTCCTACCTCAATTAAAATTATTTTTTTAGACCCAAGAGACAAATATTTTTAATGAGGTTTTCTGTGCTATATTCTTTCTAAATGAGTCTCTTTTAAAATTTCTGAACTAAAGTTGCTTGAAGTATATTACTTGCTATTCTGTTTATTTAAAATTTTAGGTGGGATACATTATTGAAATGTGAACATACGGGTCTTTAATCCATTATTGATGGCAGTCAAAATTTCCTTCTAAACGTGTCCCTCGTGATGTTTTTTTCCCCTCTTTTGATGAAAGAAAGAACACAGCTCAGCTGCTGGCATGCAGATCACTTTCTCAGGACAATCTCCAAAGAGCTTTTGAAACCATGCCAAAGTACTACCTAAACACAAAAACGAATAAATGACCTGGCCTAATCCAAATAAAAACTTCTTTTGTCCACTTTTGCTGAGTAATGCACTAGCTCATCCCTCATGAAAGCAATATATTTCCATTTCAAACCATAATAAAAAGTATGCCTTCAAAGCGTTTCCTCAGCCCGAGCCAGAGACTGAGGAAAGAGATTGGTCTGCATTAAGCCTTGTCAGGACAATGGATGATGTTTATTCACGCCCTCTAAATAGATCATCGTCTTGTATTATACAGTTAGCCATAAACAAAAAGCGAGAGGGCTTTTAACCTTTCACCTCTGTTAGATTATTCCAGAATAATGATCAAACTGCTAAAACACCTCAGTGACGACCAAGCTCGTGGAGACTTGATTGACACCAGTGCTATTTTAGCATTATTAATATAATATTACAGTATTTATTAATATTTAGAATTACCTTTTATCATTATATACCCTATATATATATAGGGTATTTAGGTATTTTTATTTAAGTTTAAGTTTTAGTAATTTTATAATGTGCTTTTGACTTTTTGTGTTTTGGGGATTTTTTTATTTCTATTTATCCTTAATTTATTTTCATTTAATTTCAACAAACTTATTTCAGTTAGTTGTCAAAAGCAAGTTTTAGTTTCTAATAATAATCTTATAATTTTATTTCAGTTTTGCAAAACAGTTTTGGTAAAACTTTACAATAAGTTCAATTTTTTTTTAGCATTAGTTAATGCATTATAACACAAATAACAATGAGCAATACATTTTTACAGCATTAATTAACCTTTGTTAATGTTAGTGAATAAAAATGTTCATGTTTGTTCACAGTGCATTTACTAATGTTAACAGATACAAATCTTGCGATTAACATTAACTAATATTAATAAGTGTTGTAGAACAAATTAAACATTATTGTAAAGTGTTACCAATTTTTATTAGTTTTAATTAACAATAACACTGATTTACGCAGAGACTGAAGACCTCAGAACTGTGAAACCCCGGATGACTTTTCAACAAATAACATTTCACAGTCATCATTTTGAATATTTAATAAAACAGTAATGATGGGAACGGATTTGTGCTAATCCAGGCATAGCGAAGCATATACTCGCTAATTAGCCAGCCGACTTTTTTCAGCACACACATGACATGTGTTCATCTCGCATTACAGCATTATAATAAGGGAGGCTGGGAAGTGTTGTAACACTAGTGTTCACTATCATATATGACAACCACACTTCTAAGTCTCTGAATAAACAAAGGTTTTACAGGACAATCATTTTCAGGTAAAGTAAAATTTCATTTAATAATTTGATTTGTGATCATCAAATGGATGTTAAATTACTGGTATCATCCAGTTGAAGTAGGTCCATAACTGTGAAGTGTTTTAGGAAAGGAAAACAAATTGAAAAGACTCATTAACTCATAACAGTGACAGTGATAAACAGATGTGCATGCAGTTTTTTTTTTAAATAAACTTTAAAGAGTTTTCTCTTTTACAGTCATAAAAAACTATAATATGACAGTCATTCCAGTACTATCAGGCCTGCATTTCCCCCCTTGAGATCCCCCTGCTGCCACATGGATCGTATTCCCTCTTGCTTACACCTGCTCAGTGGGTCTGTTTAGCCGTTTGCCAATTAGAGCCTAATTAAATGCTGAATCCTCAAGTTGAGCTCAGTAAGTTTTGAACCCGAGTTCATCCTTTGATCTTCTCTGACAGATAAGGTGTCTGCTCTGAGTCTAAACCTCCAGAAAATCCAGTTCATTATGAAAAGTCTTTTGGGGGATGAGGGAGGAAAGGGGGGGAGAGGGATATTTATCGCTAAAGAAGCTCAAGTGTTTAGGATCTGTAACGATCCTCTCATGCAAGTTTGGGTTTTCCACCCTGTGAGCAGGGATGACAGAAGGAGGATACAGCTGCTGCAGGATTACAAATCCATATCAATCCATGCTTTGTTCAACTGAGTGCCAGTGGATTCTGTACACTTGAGAAAACTCTTCAAAAACCAGCCACTTCATGTTTTTCCATTAACAGTCAGGATTAATGGCCTTCTGCTTGAAACCTTTGAAGTTTTCTTTACAGAAAAAAAACTGCAATGTCCTACATACTGCTAAAATGCTAAACAGCATTAACGAAACGTTCAAAGGCTATACAGTGAACAGGCAAATGAACTAATCAGCTGCATTATGCAACACAACATTTCACAGGAAGATTTGCTACTTCTGAAAGGAAAGGTAATACTACACATCTGGAAGAAAACAACGATAGCCGTTAGAGTCGATAGCAAGTGCTTATTCTCCTTGCTGGTCTCAGCTGTCTTGGTTTACTTGTTTTAGATGGATTTGGGTGCTTGTCAGCTGGGAATCTGGATAACTGACCAGCTAAACCCACTTGCCATGGGCTGGGAGCCCAGCACGACCAGTAAATCAAATAGCTTTTTTTTTGTTGTTGCTCAGCAGGACTTTCCATTTTTCTTCTCTGCTTCTCTATCTTGTCATGGTTCAGTGGCAATTCCCTGAACAATAAAGACAAACTGGCACAGTGGTTTACAGTGATGTGTACGAAAAATGGCAATGACACACATCATTCGTTTAGTTTGCCTCTTGCCAAGGTGTCCTGTGGCTTCAGCAGAAAGAGAAAGCTCATTTATATGCCATACAGTGGGAGCAGGTGTTTCAGCTTCAGGCTAGCTTAACATCAGTTAATGCCCCTCAAACCCCCTGCA
>RJVU01049572.1:265530-321497 GCA_003731715.1 Anabarilius grahami
GATTCACATTTGCACGACTCTAAAGTTGTTCATACATAAAAAATATTTGTAATTTTTTCAGAAAAAAAACTAAATGCTACAGTAAAAACCTATTAATTGATTAACTGTAAATTACCTTACCATATACATAGAAAAACTGTAAAAGGTTTAACGCTGCACTGTCATTTTACTGTAAAATACAGCCATGTGTGTTTCCCTGATGGTGTTTTGTTTTTGTGTGAATGCTGTTCACAGTATATATTTGAGTAAAGGCCATTTACAATGAATTCTGATTCATAATGTGATTTTTTTTTTTTTTTTTTTTTTACCGCCNTATATAAATTCATTTAAAAAAAAAAAAGTAAATACTCCAGTCCAGATCTGTTTCTCGTTAGAAATGCCCCGGGATGAAATGTATATATCGATAATCAAAATGTTCTTGTGTGTGGCTCAATGTATAAGAAATACATTCCTGTTCAGTCGTGCAAGCTGTCCTGTGAGTCCTGTCAAGTGCTTTAAAAATAATGTATATAAGTCTAAAGTTAGTAAATTTAGAGAGTAGTTTATATACTTTTGTATGGTTACTTAAGATTTCTTGGGTAAACTGTATTTATCATGCTTTAGTTTAGTAAATGCGTGATGCATTTGGAAAATCATTTCAGTTAGTTACAGCTTTTCCGACAGCTAGATGGTTCAGAGCAATACTTTCATAAAGCATTTACTTAGCTGTCAATGAAAATTTTGATTTAATTTGACTTGTTCTAACTGGCAGTTTCATGTGTTTTTAAAGGGTTTTCCCTTTACATATTTATTTACTTTTTTTCATAAAGTGCAATTTGTTGCACCTTGCTTACAGAATACCATTGTTATTAGTACTAATGTTTATTGAAATTCAACTCACTGTATGTTGTTTGTTGACAGTGAAACTGCTCTGAAAGAACAGATGGGGGTGGGGAGTTATTTTGACGGGAGCCCTTCACAAAGTTTTGCTTAGGGTCACCAGAAATGTAGGACCGACACTGATGCTTTCAATACATTAATAATATATGTTGCAGTGTCTATGTAAACATAACAAAATGTACATTTACAAGAACCACACTTTACATATGAATACCTCCTATTATTAATGACATAACCTTGGTGTATGGAAACAGCAGCAACGGCCAGTGTGGTTTTACAGCTGAAGGTCTGCCTCATCCTGTGCAGGTGTTTGAACAGCTGGCTGAGTCTGGACCCGAGGGTGCTCGACAGGAAGCCAGAGAAAAAAACAACTCAGCAACAAGCAGAGAGGCGGGGTGCAGGTGATGGACGAAAAAAGGCTGGAAGGAGCCTCGCACCTGCTTGTTACAGGAGGGATTTGCTGGTCTAAGCACATTTCGGGGGGTCTCTGTGTTTGGAATGCAACGGTGCAGCTCGAGGTGAATGAAATAATAACAAAGTCTATGTGGCTTTGAGGGATACCCATCAGACCAAGACCACAGAACAACCAAGGTCTGAATCCCGCTTTGTGCTATGAATACAAGGACTTAACAACAGGATCTGGTTAAAAACAAAAACCTGCCCTATATGAGCCCTGTGTAATGTGGTGAGGTTGATATGTTCCTTTGGATAGCACTGAATATCCAAAAATACATTTGGAAACCTCTAAAGTTTCATCAGAAATCTTTTCCATACCCATGTCATTTTCTTTTTGGTCTTATCTAATTTATTAAAAATACATTAAATTAATTGTGATTTTTTGTGGGGCAATAAAGTAAAAAAGTGTGATGTAAAGTGGTAAAATATCATAACGAAGAAAAAACTGTCAATAAAAGAATGATATTAATTAAAACATTAAGTATTTTGGTGTAATCTTATTATTTCTTAAGAGAAAAAAACCTGCTTCACTGTATATTAATATTTGGAAAAACTATTGTATGTCAAAAGTCATGTTGCCCAACTAACATGAGGAATCATGGAACAGGTAATGTAATCATAGAGAGGACACCTGCAGACCCTCATGATCGTGTGGCAAGGTCAATAAATCTCTAAAATTTTAAGATAATTTGACCTGTTCATGACAAGGCAAGGTGATACGACTCACTAAAAACTACAGTGGGTACGGAAAGTATTCAGACCCCCTTAAATTTTTCAATCTTTGTTATATTGCAGCCATTTGCTGAAATCATTTAAGATCTTTTTTTTTTCCTCATTAATGTACACACAGCACCCCATATTGACAGAAAAACACAGAATTGTTGACATTTTTTACAGATTTATTAAAAAAGAAAAACTGAAATATCACATGGTCCTAAGTATTCAGACCCTTTGCTGTGACACTCATATATTTAACTCAGGTGCTGTCCATTTCTTCTGATCATCCTTGAGATGGTTATACACCTTCATTTGAGTCCAGCTGTGTTTGATTATACTGATAAGACCTTACAGCTCACAGTGCATGTCAGAGCAAATGAGAATCATGAGGTCAAAGAAACTGCCTGAAGAGCTCAGAAACAGAATTGTGGCAAGGCACAGATCTGGCCAAGGTTACAAAAAAAATTCTGCTGCAGGTTCCTAAGAGCACAGTGGCCTCCATAATTCTTAAATGGAAGACGTTTGGGACGACCAGAACCCTTCCTAGAGCTGGCCGTCCGGCCAAACTGAGCTATCGGGGGAGAAGAGCCTTGGTGAGAGAGGTAAAGAAGAACCCAAAGATCACTGTGGCTGAGCTCCAGAGATGCAGTCGGGAGATGGGAGAAAGTTGTAGAAAGTCAACCATCACTGCAGCCCTCCACCAGTCGGGGCTTTATGGCAGAGTGGCCCGACGGAAGCCTCTCCTCAGTGCAAGACACATGAAAGCCCGCATGGAGTTTGCTAAAAAACACCTGAAGGACTCCAAGATGGTGAGAAATAAGATTCTCTGGTCTGATGAGACCAAGATAGAACTTTTTGGCCTTAATTCTAAGCGGTATGTGTGGAGAAAACCAGGCACTGCTCATCACCTGTCCAATACAGTCCCAACAGTGAAGCATGGTGGTGGCAGCATCATGCTGTGGGGGTGTTTTTCAGCTGCAGGGACAGGACGACTGGTTGCAATCGAGGGAAAGATGAATGCGGCCAAGTACAGGGATATCCTGGACGAAAACCTTCTCCAGAGTGCTCAGGACCTCAGACTGGGCCGAAGGTTTACCTTCCAACAAGACAATGACCCTAAGCACACAGCTAAAATAACGAAGGAGTGGCTTCACAACAACTCCGTGACTGTTCTTGAATGGCCCAGCCAGAGCCCTGACTTAAACCCAATTGAGCATCTCTGGAGAGACCTAAAAATGGCTGTCCACCAACGTTTACCATCCAACCTGACAGAACTGGAGAGGATCTGCAAGGAGGAATGGCAGAGGATCCCCAAATCCAGGTGTGAAAAACTTGTTGCATCTTTCCCAAAAAGACTCATGGCTGTATTAGATCAAAAGGGTGCTTCTACTAAATACTGAGCAAAGGGTCTGAATACTTAGGACCATGTGATATTTCAGATTTTCTTTTTTAATAAATCTGCAAAAATGTCAAAAAGTGTTTTTCTGTCAATATGGGGTGCTGTGTGTACATTAATGAGGGAAAAAATGAACTTAAATGATTTTAGCTGCAATATAACAAAGAGTGAAAAATTTAAGGGGGTCTGAATACTTTCCGTACCCACTGTAAATTATATTTATGAATTCACAAAAAACATATGTTTTTATCTACATTATGCTAAACAATTTTTTTTCAACCCTCATTCTGACCCTACTTGGGAAATGATCAGTTTTTAAGGGGCAGCTTTAGTTCCAACCCTCCTCCAACACACACACCTGTAGTTTTCAAATAAGCCTGAATAAGGTGTGTTTAGTTAACGTTGAAGCTAAACTCAGTGGCCCTCTAGTTTTGTACCTCTGTTTAAACAGGACGCGTCAAAGCGAAGATCAAGGCAAATTTGATTTCTCATGTCAGGACCCCTTTAAATTAAAACAATTCTTAAGAATGGTGTAAAAGTTTTTCAAAATCATTTAAAACTAACTTGAATACAAAGAGTACAGTTCTAAGAACTCAGCAATCATGGACACTCTAATGCCTGGTTCAGACTACACGATCTGCTTGACGTAGGGTGTCGTAGGGATTCATAAATGCCAATGGGCATCGGAACGCAAGATTCGATCGTTTCAGCTCGTGTAGTGTGTCATAGTAGACAACAACCAATGCCGTGTCTGCGATGCTTCACGACGTCAAGACAGAAAGACTAGCATGCTTCATTATTTTCGGTCGTCCACGACAAGTTTCGTCACATGTGTGACACTGGCCAATAGAATCACAGAAGTGCCTTACTATATGCTTTCAAACATGCCAAAACGAAAGAGAGACAATGGTATCATTCCTGCTAGGTGGAATTTTACAATGTTTGTAGAGCTATGGCAACAGTACTCCTGCGTTTATGATGTTTCCTCAAGGGACTACCGTGACAGAGTGAAAAAAGCTAAATAAAACATGTGTTACCTCAGTTCTCTTTGGAGGCAATCCAAATATCCATGCAATCCAGATATGTGTCCACTTTTAGGCTTTTCTGACAAGACAGAGCAAAACACGCTGCTAGCCATTGTTTGTTTACGCTAACGGCACCTTCTGTCAGTCGATAGTTGTTAAAGACGGCAAGCGATGAATGGCTGGGTAGCAACGTGAAGTCTGACATGTTTCTTGTCCACGACACGACAAGATTTTAGGAGTCAAAATCATATAATCTGACACAGTGACTATCATAACCAACAAAAATATCGTCACACATTAGTGCAGATTTTAATGCATTATAAGACTGTCTTTGTCTTCGTAACTAAATAAAATATTGATCTCATAAGATGTTGTCAATAAGATGTTGAATGCATTGTTATAGATGAAATGACAAAACAAAAAGTTTTAATATTTCATGGGAATTGTAAGGTCTAAACTAAGGTGGTGCTCAACAACCTGAAATGTATTTTGTCATGTTTCTTTATTCTATAGGCCTTTTCATACAGGAAAACCATTAAGGTAGCACTCCTGTTGTGAACCACTTCAGTCTACCCTTTTTTCCTGCTATTCGCTTTGGCAAGCATTCAGAAGGGGCAGTTTGAAGAATGCCAAGGGATGTTGGGCCTCACATGGTCTCTATTACAGTGGACTTATGACCAATTTGTAGCGTGGGCAGCCAAAGACTTGATTTAGTGGGCACACATGGTGCTCTGCTTTGGCTGGGATATGTTTAAGTGTGAAATTATTCCAGATGACATACCTCACCTCCACCGTATCTAACTGCTTTATAAGTGCTCACAGCCTTAAGCATGGGAGAGTGAGCCAGCAGTGGCTAAAGGTAGGCCAAGTATGCTTGTTCATGGTCTGCTAGGCCCGCTGGAGAATTTAGAAGAGGATATAGAAAAACAAATATTATCATGCTCTTATCCGGTGCCTGAACTGGACCTTTTCAGTAGGCTAAACATGAGAGCTTAGTATAACTCAATTTCTTGCCTGGTTTCATTTGCCAAACAGAGATGTTATTAGTACACATAACATTTGCAAAGCTATTCCATTCCTTGATGTTGACAGATACCCTCCCATATTACTGTAGCCTACATGAACAATGCTGGCACAATGGGAAGAATGCACAAACCGTACATGTCCACTGGTAGCCGCTGAAAACAGAGTCTCTATGGGAGCTGAACAACAAGCTTGCATGTTGGATTGTTGGACTGTTGGACTAACAGCAGTGCATGCTGTCAGAGCATCAAAAAATGTGATAGGTGCCCAAATTTATGCAAACGAGAGATGATGAATGCTGATTGTTCGGAGGTACAGGCAGGCAAGTCTGTCAGGAGCATTTCGAAATTTGCCAGTAGAGCAATTTTGATATTTAAATTCGATTTCAAATGCTTTCATTTTGCCTAGACTGTGGCTTGATTAACAAAAGTATGTTAAAGGGTTAGTTCACCCAAAAATGAAAATTCTGTCATTAATTACTCACTCTCATGTCGTTCTACACCCATAAGACCTTCGTTCATCTTCGGAACACACAGTGAGGCCTTCATTGCCAGAAAGATAATTTACAATTTCAATGCCCAGAAAGCTACTAAAGACATATTTTAAACAGTTCTTGTGACTACAGTGCTTCAATCTTAATGTTATGAAGCAACGAGAATACTTTTTGTGCGCCAAAAAAACAAAATAACGACTTTATTCAACAATATCTAATGATGGGCGATTTCAAAACACTGCTTCATGAAGCTTCGAAGCTTTACAAATCTTTTGTTTCTAATCAGTGGTTCGGAGTGTGAAAGTCACGCAATTTCAGTAAACGAGGCTTTGTTACGTCATAAGTGTTTCGAAATTTCAATTCACTAGATATTGTTGAATAAAGTCGTTATTTCGTTTTTTTGGTGCACAAAAAGTATTCTCGTCGCTTCAAAACATTAAGGTTGAACCACTGTAGTCACATGAACTGTTTTAAATATGTCTTCAGTAGCTTTTTGGACATCTGAAAGTGTTAATTGTCTTGCTGTCAATAAAGGGCTCACTGAGCCATTGGATTTTATCAAAAAATATCTTAATTTGTGTTCCGAAGATTCAGGTTTAGAGCGACATGAGGGTGAGTAATTAATGACAGAAATTTTCATTTTGGGGTGAATTAACCCTTTAAATTGACACTGTATGCATACTTGGGCATTTAGATCTAAAGTTTGTATTTTCCCAAGTGTAATTGTGCATACACTATCAAAATTTGGGGTCAGTAAGATTTGTTTTTTAAAAGAGATTAATACTTTCATTCAGCATAGATACATTAATTTAATCAAGATTGACAGTCAAGACATACTGTCACAAAAGATTTTTATATTAAATAAATGCTGTTCTTTTGAACTTTCAATTCATCAAATAATCGTGAAAAAAGTTTTACTGTATTTTTGATCAAATAAATGCTGCCTTGGTGTACATAAGATACTTCTTTCAAAAACATTTTAAGAATCTTACCAACCCCAAACTTTATAAACTTGCCTTGCCAGTGCATATGATGATTTTATTGACTATCACAGATTATACACACACTCACTTTGCATTTTACAGACACATCCCCAAAGCAGCAGACCTCAGCATTTTGTGCAGCATTAAGTATGTTTTGTCCAGACCAATGGACCAATGGACATACAGTAACAAGTATGTCCAGTTCACTAAAGGAATTCATCAAATTATGTAACAGCACAAAGGTCATTTGAAGGATGCAGTTCCAGATCTTGCGGATTGGTTGTGAGTATTAGGTTGTGGTGGATGCTCTACCACTGCAATCCCAAATATGCTCTTTAAAATGCATAAAGTGTACTGCGTGTCTGGATATATGCCCAGTTATTGCGCTCTTCTCCATCATCTGCTGTTATGACCAATATGTACACAAACATCTCTTTTAAATGAAATTTTGTATTTGAGTTGACCTTCAGAAAGCACTGAAATAAGAGCAATGCTTTATCACTACAAAAGCTGTATTTGGGCTGCTGCAGTAAAAAGTGGAAAAAATGAGGATCGGGGTGGGAGCTTAAAGCCTGAATACATTCACCTCCAAAGCTTAGTCTGTTCTGTCCATAACAAATACACAGTCATCCCACTCCAGCCATGTAGGTGAAGGGTGACACTGGAGAGAAACAAAGAAGAAGAGAGGGTTTTTACATCCAGACAATGTGCAAGAATGGAAAGATCATCACAGAAATCAAGCCTGTCCACCCACATGTGCTTCCCATCTGTCCTGTCACGCACAAAAATCACAGTCTGCTTTTAACTCCTTGCTTTTCAAAGTGCAAAGGGGATTCTACTGGAAATCACCTTGACTATGTAGACAGTGAAGCTAAAAAGATATGAATTTAAAAAACAGACTATGCTAACAGTGCTAAGTTCAGCCCAAACTGTGCTAACAGTTTTACTCTGTAGTAGTGCTTAAAAGTTTAGTGCTCCCTAATTTAAAATTGATGCATCACAATTTGCGCATCAAACCACAACGGTTTAAGACTTCAGCATGATGACCTTATATGTGATGTAAAAATTTGACTAGGTTCAATAAAGTCTCTTTTTTAAGGGGCCATAAACTTATGTTAGTATGATTTTTACATCAACATTAAATAAATGGACATTTTCTACCGGGATTTTAGCCCTCTGGTTTGAACACTGTCTCCTTTAAGACCTCAATGTAAATGCCTACTGCTTCTATTGGGTAACATCTTTGCTTATGAAAGAAGTATTGTGGAACTTTTACTATGTTTTTACTATTACAGCTGCTGAGATTAATAATAAAAATGTGTTGATTATAGCATTATATTTTCATCTTTTCAAATATGGAAAAATTGTCAATACTCTTCTAAAAATAAATGTTTTGGATACCTCTTGGTTTCTCCATTTCATCAAGAATGCAATGAATTCAACTGTATGGTGCTCAGTCTCTCTCTATTCAATACAAGCTACGCCTCTCCAGGGAAGGCGACTGAGGGAAAATCCACTTTAAATTCAAATTGGTTCATGGGATTCCCTGTTGTTATTGTGGCCACAGTGGGGAATGAAGCTGAAATAGCTTTAAAATGGGAAATTAACTGCAGACTCAAGATGAAATATTTTGTCAAGCCCCAGCAAGGCATAAGAAAAAAAAGAGACAAACCACTTGACAAACAATTATCCAGAGACCATCTGAAGTACTCCAACCAACATGCACATCAACAGGAAATCCTGCACATCAATTCCATGTCATAGTTGTGAATGACATATAGACTCACAAGCTGAATACTGATGTAAACGATGCTCCATTGTGTGACACAATAGACACTAATGTATAAAATAATACAAAAACATAGGCTCATTTAAATAAGTGTTTTTGGGTGGATTTCATTCTTCCTGATACTGACAGTAACAAATGCAAATTGCGAGTGGTCTTGAAACCAGGTTGAGTTCTGTCATGGACCAGGAAAATGCCCTCCACGAGTCGACTGAGAGAGTCACTTTTTAAAAGCTGGATTTGAAACACACCTAATAATTCCTCATAAAATATTAAAAAAAAATACTTAAGTAACTTTCTAAAGAAAATTTGAATATATGGCTACATATGTGAAACCTTACATGTCTATATACCAATGATAGTCTTAAATGTGGGGTCAGGTGATGGTAGAGCAGTGTTAATTTTGACAGCAAATTTTGATTTAGTTTTAGTCAGTCTTTTGACTAAAATGCCATTTAGTTTTAGTCATATTTTAGTCATCGGAAATTGTTTTAGTTTTAGTCGACTAAATATTATACGATTTTAGTCGACTAAATCTACCGCCAAAGCGGGCGGTTTTTGACTGTTCAAGTGCAAAAAGACATGAAAGAGCAAAATTCAGTACTTTTTTTAGGGATTAGGGGGTACTATTATAGTTTTCGTTTAAAATTTTTATTAGATTTGATTTTTAGTTTTTCTGCTTTCATTGTGATTTTAGTTAAAAGTTTTAGTAATTTTTTGTGTGTTTATGTCTTTTAGTTTTTGCTTTTAAATGTCTATAAGTTTTTATTTCTGTTTTTTATTTTAATACCTCAGGTTAAGCTAAAGCTTAGAAACTAGAAGTTTACATATATATATATACATATAAAAAAAATTGTATTATTATTATTTCAGTTAACGTTTATTTCAAGTAATGACGATTTCTTTGGTTTTAGGTTTTTGTTAACTATAATAACCCTTATACTTGTAAAATATATTGAATAATGTGTCAAATAATATTCTTAGTCTTTCCTTCCTGTGACAGAAGATACAGTAGTTTACTATGAATTAAATAGAAATGAAATGAAATACAGTTTATTGTGTAAACAAAATAACAATAATGACCAGGAAAAAATAATAATTATAAACCATCCCGAAATACACTGTGACTCTTATTCTGAAATGTGTGCGGTCTGCACTGTAGCAGGCTGTTCATGAGGGTGATAAATATGCATTCTTTCAACCGTCTAAAACATACTACCATATAAACCGTGTAGTAAATATTAATAATTCATCAACATTAGCTTATAAGCAATCGCTTGGCATAAATTATTGGCTATTCATTAATTGTGAAGCAGTCTGAAGTGCTGCTGCGCGAGCCTGTAGAGTGCGCAACAGCGCCGCGTTTCCCGCAGTTAGATCAGCACGTTACACTTCAAATGTGCGCATCTTCCACACAGGACAGCAGTCCTGACTGGATATCTTCCCAAATCGCCCCTCTCTTTCATTTTCATCTCGTTTTTATTCATTGACGAAAATTAGAGTAGATTTCAGTCATAGTTTTAGTCATTCAAAACGCATTTTTATTTAGTCATCGTCTCGTTTTCGTCCGTGAAAAAATTGACGAAAATTATTTGTCAACGAAATTAACACTGTGGTAGAGGAATTTGGGCACCCATACATGAAAACTATGTACAATATCAATATGATGTAATATTAGGATATTTGTTATTGTAAGTTTTTGCCTTACTTCAGTTTAGAGTAATATTTGGTTGACAATCAAATAAGGACAATTTTCTTTTATTTTCAAATCCAGTTCTCAAACATAATGTGTCCAATTTATCTATCAACCCCTACGGCCTCAATTGGATAGATGGATGGGAATGTGTATGTGTATATTTATATAGTCTATAGTTAATAGGAAACACTTATTAGCAATGACTATTTAGTTTGCATATATTTTCAGGAACATTTCCTTTGTGCACCAAACTGTAAATAGTAGGCAGTAAAGAGCAAAACTAAATATTTGACAGAAAATCTGGCAGGCTTACAGATTGTCTCAAGATGATTCAAGTTACTGATTGCCTGAAGCCTTTAAACCATCAGCGGAGAGCTTTGAGGTAGGCCCCAAGAGAGCCAAAGAGAGAGAGCACAGCTTCTTGAATATGCCATTACATTTCAGGAGGAATACATTAAATCCTGTAAGGAGCACAGCAGGGAGTGTTTTTTCACTCAAACACATCTTATGGAAAAGGCTCTAATTGTTGTAAGGGCAATGGCAATAAACTACACAGAAAAAGATCTGAGAATGTTAAAAAACTTTTCAAAACCACTTATACAACAGTTAGTAAAAGCGCTCATATTAAAACACAAATTCAATGGGGAATTAGAAACTTCTTAAAGGGTTAGTTCACCCAAAAATGAAAATTCTGTCATTTATTACTCGCCCTCATGTCGTTCCACACCCGTAAGACCTTCATTAATCTTCGGAACACAAATGAAGATATTTTTTTGAAATCCGATGGCTCAGTGAGGCCTGCATAGCCAGCAAAGTCATTTCCTCTCTCAAGATCCATTAATGTACTAAAAAACATATTTAAATCAGTTCAAGTGAGTTCAGTGGTTCAATATTAATATTATAAAGCGACGAGAATATTTTTGGTGCAGCAAAAACACAAAAAAACTACTTATTTATTGATGATCAATTTCAAAACGCTGCTTCATGAAGCTTCGGAGCGTTATGAATCAGCGTATCGAATCATGATTCGGATCACGTGTCAAACTGCCAAAGTGCTGAGATCACGTGACTTTGGTGCTCCGAACCGCTGATTCGACACGCTGATTCATAATGCTCCGAAGCTTCCTGAAGCAGTGTTTTGAAATCGGCCATCACTATATAAGTCTTTATTTAGTTTTTTTGGCGCACCAAAAATTATCTCGTCGCTTTATAATATTAAGATAGAACCACTGTACTCACATGAAATGATTTAAATATGTTTTTAGTACATTAATGGATCTTGAGAGAGGAAATGTCATTGCTGGCTATGCAGGCCTCACTGAGCCATCGGATTTCAACAAAAATATCTTAATTTGTGTTCCGAAGATTAACGAAGGTCTTACGGGTGTGGAACGACATGAGGGTGAGTAATAAATTACATTATTTTCATTTTTGGGTGAACTAACCCTTTAGAGGTCCAAAACAGCTTAAAGGATGCCATGAGTCTTTTGAATGGTAAGCTTAATAGTTTGCTAGAATTACACAGTTTCATGACAGGAAGCTTTGTCTCATTGTCATTGTCCTCATTCTTCTAAATACACATTATGAATTCATGTTTTCAAAAAAGATCTGCTCTTGTGGCTTTGAGATCATGTACTGTTTGCAGCTTGGTTGGTTCCAGTTTTGTGACCCTTTAATATAATCACTGTGTCATCCTGTGTGTTACGTGTATTATTATGACAAAATGTTTATGTAGGCTACATGTCACTTTTAGCATTGTGGCTGCTCACATGACAGTTTACAGATTGTGAATAGAAGTGACTTTGTTTTTGTTGTGTTTAAAACTTAAGAACAAAAAGTTATTTAAAGGGATAGTTCACTCCCCAAAAAATTCTGTCATCATTTACTCACCCTCAAACTAATACTGTTTTACCGTACTTACTTTTTTCTGTGGAACAAAAAAGATGTTATTTTGAAGAATGTTTCAACTGTTTTTGTCCATACGTTGAAAGCCAGGTGCGTCGCTAGCCCCCCCTAAATTTCTACTCAGCCCCCCTAAAAAATTGTGATTAGCTCCGTAATCTATATAAACTCGAAATTGCGAGATATAATGTCAGAATTACGAGATATAAACTCACACTTGCGAGTTATAAAGTCAAAACTGGGTGATCTAAACTTGCAATAAAAGTCAGAATTGTGAGATAAAAAGCAATCAGCTTTTTTTTTTATTATTTAGTGGCGGAAACAAGCTCATGAAAATCATGAAAATCATTTTTTACAGTGCAGTGCCAGTGACAGACAGACACTCAAGCTGAATGACAGCAATAGAGATACACCATGTGGAGTCATTTCGTTCTACTAAATAATAATGACCCAGCAGCTGATTGTGACATTTATAGCCCTATAGAGTAAAGGCATTACTGATTATTGATGTCACTTTGAATTATAGACATGGCAAACTGATAGATTCATGTGCTGTTATTTTTTTTTATAGAAAATAGGAATTGTTTAATATAGGACAGATTAAACATACTACCAATCCAGACAATTACAGTAATATAAGGTTTGTCTATAACCTATTCTAAATGAATATTAATGAATATGATATGGTTAGCTAAAATGATTTGAAATAAAATCAATATTCAGGGGTTGACTTGAAACAATATTTTTAATATTTTTAATCGAACCCTCATTGGGGGCTGAGCCCCCCTAATATTGAAATCCTAGAATTGACCCTGACGGGGCCCAGTGTTTTTTTAACCAGTGTTTAAAGGGATAGTTCACCCAAAAATGAAAATTTGATGTTTATCTGCTTACCCCCAGCGCATCCAAGATGTAGGTGACTTTATTTCTTCAGTAGAACACAAATTATGATTTTTAACTGCAACCGCTGCTGTCTGTCAGTTTTATAATGGCAGTGGACAGGAACTCAAACAATAAGAGTCTAAAACACTTCCATAGACAAATCCAAATTAAACCCTGCGGCTCGTTTCTCGCACAAACCGATCGTTTCGTGTCTTAGGACATCAATGTGTCGTCACGAGCCGCAGGGTTTAATTTGGATTTGTCTATGGAAGTGTTTTAGACTCTTATTGTTCGAGTTCCCATTCACTCTTATTATACGACTGACAGACAGCAGCGGTTGGAGTTAAAAATCATCATTTGTGTTCGACTGAAGAAACAAAGTCACCTACATCTTGGATATGCTGGGGGTAAGCAGATAAACATCAAATTTTCATTTTTGGGTGAACTATCCCTTTAAGTTCTAACTTTGCATTCAGCAGAACAAAAAAGGTCAGAGACATTGGCCTCCTCGGTTATGTCATCCTGGTGCAACTGATCGAAGCACGATTGAATCTGACCAGCATGTTGTCAAAACTATTTGTTCCAAAGAATGAAAGACAACAATTACAGTTTTACATTCTTTGTAATTAAAACAGAAAGGGACACAATCTTTACACTTTATCTAACCTCCAATAAATTGACTGTCAACAATCACAGAGAAAGACGGATGAGGGCCAAATTGTTGATAACTCCCTGCCAAAAGAGAAATATTACTCCAGAGGCTTTGATCTAATGGTCTTACCACTAGCAGAAGGTTCGAGTTATTTGTCTTGCCACAGCACAGATACAGAGATGCTTGACTACATCTGACCTAGTCAGCAGCTGGGGTCTTCACAGCCTCTTGTTTTTGTAGACACCTACGGATTTGATTTTTTTTCTCTCTCTCTTTCTTTCTATCTCTCCCTCTGTTACTTTCATGTTTTAGGATATTAGAACCTCACTTTCATACAGCCCAATTACTAGGACAATGTCTAAAGATGAAAGCTGTTTTATCTTCAGAATTTAAGTGGATTTCCAAGGATGGGAGGACTTTTGATTACCAGATCCATTTGCAGCTTTTTATAACAGTATGTATCAATGTTGACTAAGCCATAGGGGCCTGAACAACACATAATCAAGTAGTCCACCAATGTTCAGTTTACAAGTTAATCTGATGGGTAAAAATCCATAATGAAATTGCTTCTACTGAATTATTGTCAAAAACAAGGACCTTTTGGAACTGCTTCATCTTGGCGTTAAAAAGACAAAAGGCTGGAGGAAAAAACTATTTATATCCCAACTAATTTTATAAACTGAATAAATTGTGTGATACAAAATGACAAAATGCTAACGTATGTTGTACATATAAAGACATGAAGTCAAAAATTCTAACTCTCAAACTTATTTTGCTTAACATGAAATTCATACAAGTTCCTTCTGTTTCATAAACAGAGGTGGGGATTTATACTAATGAGGACGGAAAAGGTAACAAAGATGCAAACCCCCCTAGGGGGCTCGGTAAGCATGTCCCACGTGAAGAACGATTTTTAAATATCATCATTAAAATGTGGATGTACAGCTGGTTTTAGCATTGGATATAGGGGAAAACTCACCCTCGACCATATATACCAATAAAAAATAATAATAATACTAGTAATAATCCTATTTTACTGTGTAAAAAAGTTATTATTATTATTATACAGAACAGTAAAATTATAATACTAATATTTGTGGCTGTCTTAATTTCTTAGTTTTCAAATGTTAAACCATAAAGTTTATTATTTGCATTTGCTTCCCACAGGGAGAACTAAAAGCTTCTAATTTGCTGACAACAGAATGATTGGTGCATGTTGAGTTTTCAAATGCAAATGGGTATTTATAAGCAACCCAAACTCACAGCACTGCAGAGATGGAGTTCATGTGGAGCAACATTTTCTGCGAAAAACAACTTTTGACAACTCACACCCAACCCCCACACCCAGTTTCAAAAACTCATCGGATCTAGACATCACACAATGACCTATTTTGTATCCAAAATGTTGATTTTTGTAGAATGATGACAAGTTTGCATCCCTGAATAGGAGTGAATGTACTTTTAATGGCATACAGAAAGAAAAAAAAACGAGAACAAAATGTACCCAGCCTGTTACAAAATGCATTTTCTCCACAAAATACTCATGCTTTGAATGAGATATGAATTTTTTCCTTGTCTGGATCACATCCACAAAATGTTTTTTTGTATGCTCTATTTCTTGCTTCAACATGTCACAAAATGCATTTGTTCACATTCAGCAGATGTAATTAATTCAGTCCACGAAATTAGTCAGGTTACACTTGGCGCCCCATAATAAATCCTCATCAACCTGAGGTAATTAATGATTTCACAATCATGTTTTGGTGGATGAGAAGAAGAAACAAAATTCCTAAACAGACTATTCCAGCCCTGTCCTTCTTATACCTCTTCACTATAACTTGTTTTTGAAAAAATGTTAGCTGGCTCAGGTAGCTCTAATGAGAAAAAAAAAAAAATCTTTGCAGTGCTATAAGCACAGATGATGCCTGGGGCTAGTACATTCTTTGCATGGTATAAATCCGACTGAATTGGTGAGCTCCTGAGTGCTGGCAGTGCATTATGAGTGCAATTACTATACAGCAATGAATATATACATCTATAATGGCAACTATTGCGCTGAACACACTGTACAATGTAATCCTTCTGTTCGACAGACATTGTACTCTAATATATCTTAGTGTCAGACAGGAATTTAGTTCAAAATAAGACATAAAAACACAAATGACATGCTAGAAGCAATATCAGACAGTGGTCAAAGAGGCGTGTTTTTATAATTGTGGCTCTAAATCAATATTCTTTGAATGTAGTTTTCTAGTTATACTTGCAAAACAGGAGTTGTTGCCAGTAGGGATGTAAGAAAAACAACCTGTAAAAACAGACATAAATCTCAGAGCGCTTATTCCCTTGTGGAAGCCAGTTGCTGTCTGTAAGCTCACCACTTGTGAAAGGTCAGGATTCATAGTAAACAACTTCTCTTTGGTAGTAGGACTCACGGCCAATGATCTGCATACCAAGAATATTTACACACAAACCACACAAACAGCCTGTTCTTGCCAGGAAATATGCAGCTGAAACACTTGGGCTCAAATGCAGAGTTCAAGTCATGAAGACAGGTAGATTCAAGTCTTGTCAATAAAGCAAATAAACTGATATTTACGATTGATTGTTCACCAAAAATGAAAATTCTGTCATTAATTACTCACCCTCATGTCGTTCAAAACCTGTAAGACTTTCATTCATCTTTGGAACGCAAATGAAGATCTTTTCGATGAAATCTGAGAGCTTTCTGTCCTTCCATAGACAGCCTGCGCAATTGAAGCTTCAAAAAGTTCATAAAGAGATCGTAAAACTAATCCATATGAATTGAGCGGTTTAGTCCAAATTTTGTGAAGAGACTTGATCGCTTTTTATGATGAACAGATTCAATTTAGGCTACGTAACCAATGAGGTTCATTTTCATGTGTTACGCAACACATTCTCGAGCATCATTCAGGTTCGGCTGAGTTTCTGCTTATGTTCGCTGATTATTTATATGTGAGTTTATTTATATTTATATGTTTATATGATTGTTAATATGAGTAAAAGCCTGTTCATCATATAAAGCAATCGAGAACATTTGGACTAAACCACTCAATTCCTATGGATCAGTTTTACGATAGCTTTATGAACTTTTTGAAGCGTCAAAGTTCCAATTGCGAAAATCTTACAGGTTTGGAATGCCATGAGGGTGAGTAATTAAAGGGTTAGTTCACCCAAAATTGAAAATAATGTCATTTATTACTCACCCTTATGCCGTTCCACACCCGTAAGACCTTCGTTCATCTTCAGAACACAAATGAAGATATTTTTAAGATATTAAGATACAGTGAGGCCTGCATAGCCAGCAATGACATTTCCTCTCTCAAGATCCATTAATGTACTAAAAACATATTTAAATCAGTTCATGTGAGTTCATTGGTTCAATATTAATATTATAAAGCGATGAGAATATTTTTGGTGCGCCAAAAAAACTAAATAACGACTTATATAGTGATGGCCGACTTCAAAACACTGCTTCATGAAGCTTCGGAGCGTTATGAATCAGCGTATCGAATCATGAAACTGCTGAAATCACGTGACTTTGGCGCTCCGAACCGCTGATTTGACATGCTGATTCATAACGCTACGAAGCTTCCTGAAGCAGTGTTTTGAAATCGGCCATCACTAAGTCATTATTTTGTTTTTTTGGCACACCAAAAATATTCTCATTGCTTTATAATATTAATATTGAACCACTGTACTCACATGAACTGATTTAAATATGTTTTTAGTACATTAATGGATCTTGAGAGAGGAAATGTCATTGCTGGCTATGCAGGCCTCACTGAGCCATCGGATTTCAACAAAAATATCTTAATTTGCATTCCGAAGATTAACGAAGGTCTTACGGGTGTGGAACGACATGAGGGTGAGTAATAAATGACATTATTTTCATTTTTGGGTGAACTAACCCTTTAATGACAGAATTTAAATTTTTGGGTCAACTAACCCTTTAACAGTGTAAAGACGCTGTGAAATCTCTTAACAAGCAGTTTTCTTTCCTGTGTTGCATATTTCCTACTGAAACAGTTTGTCCCTCTTTTTAAAAAAGCCAATAGGCTTTCGTTACATCACAGTCATGAAGGTGCCAGGTGCTGGTGGTATTAGTGGGAGGGACATTCTCATTTTAGACAACATTTGATTGGACAAAAATCTGTGTAGTACAAGATGAGCCATCCAAATTGTTTTTAGCTTTCCAGGATAAGCAAGATTGTACATTTTAAATTAACACACAGTCAAACCAAAATTTATTCAGACACTTTGAGCATTTCATTCATTAATACAGTTTATTCACTATAGTTTAAAAAAATGGTGATAAAATATGACAAGATCTCAGAGTTAAACTGTGTCAGAAAAAAATAATCTCAATTATGTCAGATAACACTTAAGCAAAACATGGTTTGGTCAAAGTGTCTGAATAATTTTTGGTTCCAAATTGTTATCAATTTTACTGGTAGTCTTTACTGGTAGAATTTTTGGGTATAATGTTTGCTTTATTTTGCTATCCTCACTTACATAAATGAACTACAGTATCCTGCACCCACTACTAAAAATATATCAAAAATATCAAAAGTGTCTGAATAATTTTTGGTTTGACTGTATCTGCTAAAAGTAAAGTGCTTATTGTAGAGGTATACACTAGATGGCCTAAAACTAACAAAGAGCTAAAAGACACAAAACCATATTCTTGATTTAATGGCATCTTTAATGCTATTTATAACAGTTATTCTCAACCTTTTTGACTCAAAGACCCCCTGTTAGCCAACACAATATTCAATATATCTAATATTTCTTGTTTAATTATGACAAAGTATTGATTTAACGTGGAATTGTTTAGCATGATTATTTTAATATATGCATAATATTTTATTACTTGAAATACTTTTACATCATCTTGTGCCCCCCTTGGAAGTTTGCTGAGGGCACCAAGTGGTGGCCAGCCCCCTGGTTGAAAAACACCGCTTTATAAAATATTACTTAATGTTCAGTGTCATCACATTATTCATAGGTTTGTCTGAAAAAATTGCAGTCCAAGCACACATATTTTTACATCTTGGACAAACACTTAACGTACAACGTCACTGAAAGCAACTAAAATGCACATGCTTAAATAGGTTTGCGTTCCTCTAGATTTAAACAGTAGCACCACCAAGATCATTTAGATTTGGTAAAATGGATACCTTGTATGCTTGGATAAAAGTCTCTGCCAAATTGTTTTAGATGCTGTCAATATTTTGACATTGTATGAATATTATATGTACACTGTATCAGTGAATATGGATGAGATCACCTTGTATTATTAAAATTCAAAATGATCCTCCAAAGATCTTCCCATATATCTAGCTTACTTACATGCACTTGTCAGGACAGGTATATAACTCTGTCCACACTACCTGCCAGGGAGCTTCAGAGGCATTTGATGGGCAGCAGACTATTTTTAAGCGAAGGCTCAGCGTTTCCCTGCACCCCTGTGGCAGTGCCAAGTCCACCATCTGGTGCAGTTCTCTGATCCATGCAGGAGCACTCACGGCTGGGGAGAGAGACTGTTTCCTGGTCCCCCGTCTCCCCTCTTCAGGCTCCAGGGCAACCATCAAGCTTTCAATCAGTCATCACAGAGACGGCAGCCCCACAGGTCGCCTTTGAGACCACCTGGCAGCACACATCACCAGATTTGCATAAAGATGGAAAACCAGTCAAAACCAGTGAGGCTTCAAAGGAAGGTGTGAAAACAAAAGAAAGAGTTTGTGAAGCAGAGGTGATTTTTTTTTTCATTTGACAAATAAAGGAACTATCACTGGAAAAGTGACTTTACAGAATTTAAGAACCCATGAAACCTAAATTAGCTTTTAGCTCATTTAAGGCCATCTATATGCAAGTGTACTCCTAAAACTTGATCAAATTACCTTCAACATTTCTCTTCGGAGGAAATGGACCACAAACATTGCTGAGTCATCTTGCACTCAGGGCTCTCTAAATTGAGAACATCTCTCCCTCTTAAACATCCTACAAGTTCACTGTCCAAGCTGTGACAAACTAAAACCTATACTAGCTTTACAAAAAGGAAGCACCTAAATTTCCAGTTTCAAAAGAAAATATGGAAACACACACACACAAACAAACAGTGCTTTCTGAGCCATTTTATGTGGTCTTTAACAAAATATTGGATTGAATATTGATCAACTGAAAGTAGTGACTATAATTTGCCCTTCTGATAACAATGACACAAGTCAAGAGAAATCTTATAAATTAAATTCAGATTTTTATAAAGGTTTTTCAGCTTTGGATCCTAAAAATCCAGCAACACACAGTCAATCAACTGAGCTTACACAATACCACAAGCCATTATGGTAAAAACAAAGTGGCAACATGCTGGCGAGAGAGAGAAAAACAAAGAACAACAGCTCTGCAGCTCCAAAAGAGGCAATGAAGGAGAAGAAGACAAGTGACCTCTCAAGCCAGAAAGCAAATTGGGTTTGATATACGCCCATGACATTCCCTAAACTAATAACCGGCCATGCCCAGCCCAGTAATTACAGTGATCCATGAGCCACGGATGAGCTTTGGCCGAGCTACTGCAGCAAACAGGAATCTTCTCGAGTCAATAGCAAGCCTCACTCGCTCTGATCACTTCCTGACACAAGGGCCTCTGCCAGGCCATGCTTACTGCCAGCAATTCATCGACAAGGACAGCGCCCAACATACTCTGCATCTTATCACAGGACAATACATCTCCACCGCAGTGCTTAGAAACACTGTCCCGCTCTCTCAAGATTTTAAAGTACTTGGATATGTCTTCAACTATCTTCTACACATCTCCCAAGTTCCTATGTTTGGTCATTCATTAACAAAGTGACATGCTTTTGTAAAGTGAAATAGATGGATCAATGACATGATACAAATTTTTTTTTTTTTAATACCATTCATACATACACCGTCTACAATGAGCAAATTTCTTTCTCTTTTTTTTTTTCTTTTTTCTTTTTTTTGCACAAAGTCAGAAATGTGAGGGTTATACAACTGTCCTGATATAACAATGAAGAATAAAGCTTCATTAAAAAGAATGAAATTGTTAATATGTTTTTTTCTGATCAAGCCGTTTGCCATGATGAGACTAAGATTGAGGTGATCAAGGTATAAGGTGATATGATATTACTTTTTTCATGACGGAACATTTTGTGAATCATTCAATTTAAACTTTTCTTGAAAATACGTGTGTTATACTAGATTTTTCCTTTTCTTTATCACAGACACTCTTACATGTCATTGACCCAGAAAATTAAACCAAGGGCCATTGCAGAACAAGGGCTCATGAGGCTCTTAGTGTATATCAAGGCAATTTATTATTGGTTAGCCAAAATAGAGTACCATGAAAGATCTCTTTTCACTTTCTAGATTCATTTGAAATGCAGCTGAGCTTTGTATAAAAAAAAATGATATTAAAAAAAACATATTCCAAGTAAAACAGTCATAAATTTGCTATGATCAAACAGAGGATCACAAAGATGATAGTCTACGCTTATCTATTTGTTTCCTCGATCATCAATGGAGTCCATTGTGTGTTTAAATTTACCCAAAGGCACAAATAAAGTGTTTCTGCGTCAGATAATGTTCACGGTCTATAAAACCACCAGTATGAGGATCACGCTACATAGAACGATTGAACCTTAGATTTCACCCTCTCTGATATAAATACAGGATTATAACATTGGAGTTTCAGAAACATAAGAAACTTCTTTGTCCCAGTTTCTCCTCCTAATACGAATCAGCGATCTGGTGGAGGAAATGTGTGACTTTAACAAGCCGTAACATTAATCTGATGGAATCCAGATGTAAAGGAGATGAGAGACCAAGCTACAGCCATCCAAGGAAGCCACACACCAAATATGGCCTTGTATATAGCAATACTAAACACATTTCCTTTAAATCCCCAAGGCGCATCCAAAAAACTACTCTCATTAACCAACAAAACTTGTTATGATGGCATTTCTACCATAAGATTAGAGCAAAACAATTGGAAAATCACTATTTTTGTTCTTATTTATAGCTTTAATAGAAAAAAGACACTGGTTTAAAAAGGTTTCATGATCTATCTATTAGGGGTCGGCGATATACTGGTAGACATGATTAAAGTAGGGTAGATAATTTTGGAGAGGAGCAATAGCAAGCTAGCTTTGAAACCATGAGGTCCCATCCTCCTTTCAGAGTGCTCTCTAAAGTCTCAATAGTACACGTATGATAATATGGCACATAAATTATCCAGCGCCAGTATCTGGTTAACATCCCAACGTACAGTAGGTGGCGGTACTGCACCTTAGTACTGGTTGCCATCTGACATAAAACACAAGAGGTCACAGCGCGCAGCTGCTACTGCCGCATAAAAGCATGTCGTTGAATATGACAGATGATACACTCTACCCACAATCCAAGAAAATTTAAGTTTTTTTGGATTCCATGAAAATGAAACATTAATCACCCCAGTTTGCAGGATTTGCCAATCAACGGTGAGCGCAAAAGGGGGCAAAACCACCAACCTGTTCACCCACCTATGCCTCCGTTATCTTTCAGATTTGGCAACTGAAGTTGCCATTATTTTGTTAGTCCTGAAACTGGAAATTTTAACTGCAGACACCTTTTGGTGTTTTATTATATATCCCTGGGCTTTTAGTCCAAAAGTGTGCTCATTCAGATTAAAAAAAAAATATGGATTATCGTATGTTTACTCTAAATATTTTAAGAGAGTAATTTTTAACCAAAATAGGATGATGTGAGCATTATGGAGCGCTATTCTCACATGTAAATTATGTTTCATTCATACTCGACACCGGAGGGCTCCCTCAAGCAGAAACTCCACAAGTGAGACTCATGAGTATAAGGTTCCAGGAAATCCCTTATATGGACAAAGATATCTAGTGATCGCTGTAGCTGAATAAAATGCAAATAGAGATATTTTGACTGATTAAACATGAAGAGAATTAACACCATTTTGACAGTATTATGGTTTATCTGTTCTTCAAGCCATCTTGGGTATTTTCATAAGAAAAATGTATATTTATAATGCAATGCCAATCGACATAGCCTTTATCACTGTATATAATACTATAAAATAATAAAATTTCTTCTGAATTTCTATTTGACTCATGTCATTTTTTTTAAATTACTTCTTCAAGATTTCTATATATATTGTGATATACCGTTATTGTTGATTCTTTTGGCCATGTCCAATCATTGCATTCGGACCAAATGCAATAATTGGACGAACATTTTTTGGTCTTGTGAGTTCCACAGAAGATATAAGTACATGTTCTAATATTTAGACCACTTCTATTATTGATTGCAATCAGGATGAAAAAGTGTTTATAAAAAAAATGCTTACCCTACCATTAACTGGTAGAAATTTGTTAACCGGAAGAGATTTTGGACTATCGTTTCTATCGCGGTTATGCTCATGTGACATTGCTGTGCCGCGTATCATTTGCGTGTGTTTTTAAGCATTGCTGTTTAAAACTGCCCATCTTTTAGAGTATCCTCGTAAACACAGTCGCTTGTGTCTTAAGTGAATGTAAACAGAAAAAGCGCATGTGTATCAGTATATTAGATCAGTGAATTTTGTCATAAAGTGACAGCAGCCTAATATACCTGCTGTCGTCTATGTCATTAATGTTAATCAAACAACAAAAGACAAAGAAAATCACTAACTGCTCCTGCCTGAATTGATTTTGTAACTTTAATAATAATAAATTAATATTTAATTTGCTTTTAAATATTTCTTATTTAGTGCTTGAAGTTTTTCAGGTAAGTCTATTTCATTTGTGTCATTGTTCTATTGTTGTTTTGTCCTTTTGCTTGTAATTAGTTTATTTGTTCTAATTTTTGTTGACTAATACTAACTTAGGCTAGTATTAGTTTTTTGTGATATTGAAATTGGTAAAAAGAATTATACAATTTCAAAAATCTATTCATCTATCTATCTATCTATCTATCTATCTATCTATCTATCTATCTATCTATCTATCTATCTGCATGTGACCAGGGACCCTGTAAATAAGAACACTGGTTTAGTAGTTTATCCAAGGGGAGAACAAATTACTTTAGCCAAACAATTATACAGAATTTGTCTTAAGAGCTTTTTAACAAAGCGGTATTTCCGGAACAACTTAAAACATGCATCATATGCACAGTCTTATGTATTTAAATAATGCATTACTCTAGTCTAATTTTCTTCAGCATTTTGACAGAAAAGCAAATTGAATTAGTCAAATTGCAGACCATTTGAGTCTATTCAAAGGATGAAAGAAGCATTTTTCATACATATTTCCCACTCTCAGTCCAAACATAGAGAGAGGAGGTAAGTGGTCGTGCTTTTATCAGAGCACAAGCATCAAAATTGCCCATCCAATCGACACCAACAATAGCATCATTGCAGGTAAATGGGAATGCCATAAATCAGAATTGCAAACCATACTGAAATGACCATTTTTGGATGCTTCAAACAGATTTAAAAAGAAGTAGTCGCATCCACAAGCACTTGATCTCATGCTTGTCTCACATAATTTCACTTGTGACAATGTTTACAGAGCATTGTTCAACATGAAGCAGATGGAACCTGTAATTACTTCAATTACAGAGCTTGTGAAAGCCTCTCTCAACAGCAATTCAACCTGTCCTGCATCAATCTGTGAGCAAATGATTCTGAAATCAAGCCTGGAAGTGGGGAGGGGAGGAACACCGTTGAGCTCGTCATGGACTAAATAAAACAAATTAAGCTGATGGAAAGCAAGAGGCAAAAAAAGCACAGAAAAATGACAAGCGCAATGGAATGAAAAAAAGATGCCTTACAACAGAGACCATCATTTTGTATTTAATGCTGGGATTAAATGCATAAAACGGAACACCAAGGAACACTGTATTTTTACCACAATGATGCAACAACCCATCTGAAATTATTAACTATAATAAATATTCACTCACTTTCCTTTTCTGACAAAAATACTTCCTTTTCCTTTCCTTTTCTGACAAAAATACTGCAAATTCACTCATGGATCAGGGCTATTATAGTTAATTAAAAATAAAATTAAAACCTTTTTTTTTTTTTTAGTTACTTTATAAAATAAATGTTAACTAAAATAAAATAAAAAAAGTATTTTCAGCTAGCTAGTTTCTCATTTTAATTTAGTTTAACTTAAAGGGGACCTATTGTGCAAAATTCATTTCTGTTTTTCTTTTGTTGTTTGACTCATATTAACAGTATATATAGCAGTAGGTACTGTATATTATGCTGCTGTCACTTTAATACACAGATCTAACATATACATGGGATTTCTTTACTTGCTGTTTACGTTCACAGACATAACAGACTGTGTTTATGTGAACTTTGTGTGCTTTGGACATAACCTTGTGTGTATTTGACAGTTTAAACGCAATAACATGTGAAAGAGAACTTAGTTTTTAGACAGGCAGCTTTCTGTGTGCATGCTTCGGGTATGTGCACTCAGAAAATCATATCTCAGAAGTTTAGACTGTTATGGCTTTAAAACATATGCAGATAATAAACATTCATGATGATGAAGAACTGCAGTGTCATGTGAGCGTGACCGCGATAAAGATGATAATCAAAACCAAACAGATGTTTTGTTAGTTTTTAGCAGAGTATCCCAGGCTAGTGCTGTACAGGCTCCGCCCTCTTCAGAAAAGCAGGGTGGCGAGCAGCAGCTCATTTGCATTTAAAGATACATGCACGAAAACAGCATGTTTTTCCTTACACTCAAAAATGGACATTTATAACATAGTATATTAAATGATCTGTGTGGTATTTTGAGCTGAAACTTCACAGACACATTCTGGGGACACCTGAGACTAAAATTACATTTTGAAAAAAGGCTATTAAAGGCTATTAAAAAATACTACTAAAAAAGACAAAAACTAAATTAATTTTAAAAAAAACAAAAAATTTAAAGCAGAAATTTAAAATATAATTCAAAATCGTAATAAAAACTATAATAGTATCTCAATGATAATAAAATAACAGTCATACCAGATCAGAAATGCAATATGGCAACTATCTCTAGACAGAAAAACAGCAAGCCATATGTGCTTGTCAAAGCAATGTGTAGTCAAGATTCTCCCCACTGTTGAGGAGGAGGAGGACAAAGGCAGATGTTCTTTAGATGAAGCTAACAGCCGCTACACCGACATAAAATAGCCAGAGAACGAGGCAGTCACGTTAAAGCGCCAGAATGATTGCTCAAAAGCTCTCGCACTCTTTTTTGCCTTTGATTTCAGAGTGGTCTGCTTCTCCCGAGTCTTGCTGGAGTGGAAAATGGAACAAAGAAAATGAAAGACCAGACAGGAAGCTGAAATGAGCCCCATCTCCATGTACAAGACAAGTCCTCTAGAACAGGATGACACCTGTGCAGGAAAACATTGTCTCTCAAAACAATCCCATTATTTCATTCTGACAGGTATACAAAATCCCCTCTGAGAAGGCAGATGATAGAGCGTGTAATAACACCTTGCCTATTATTTAACCGGACGTTCTATCATCGTGACGTGTTATTATCTGGGGCAGAGGTGGGCTTTACATCATTCCTGCTTCAGCAAAGCAATGATGGTAATGCTGAAAAACAGAGCGATATGATAGATAAAGAATGACACACAGATCCTAGATCAGTCAAAGCAGGATAAATCATCTACTCTGTGCTACATACTGTTAGGACTTGTAAGAGATCCATCTACTAGATTTAAGGAGGTGAGGATCTTTTGTTCTCTGACCGCAGAACAGTAAAACGTCCATTCAGAAACTGCACAGCACCCACTGACAAACAATGGTGATGATTAGTGTGACGATGCAAAACGTTTAAGCACCTACAATCACAAAAAGGGGGTGAGCACAGAGACACTGATTGTGTTCAACCTGCAATTTTTTATAGTTGTTTGAAACATAACAAAGAGTTGCTATTAGCCATGATTGTAGCACCATCAGATACACACCTCATAACATCAGGAGTTACCTTAATGGCCATATTCCTGTAGTTATTGCTTCGAAACATCACCTAGCTAGCAGTGGTGCTATCTGAGTGATTAATGGACACTAAAGCAGTGGAGGAAAAAGAGAAAAAAAAAATCGTACTCTTTTGCTCGCCAAATTTAAAAAATATAATTTATTACTGTGATGGCAAAGCTGAATTTCCAGTAGCCATTACTCCAGTCTTCAGTGTCACAAGAAATCAGAAATCATTCTAATATGCTGATTTTGAATGTTGAAAACAGTTGTGCTGCTTCATATTTTTGTGAAAACCGTAATAAAAAAAATCAGGGTTTTTCAATGAACTCATCAACATCTGCTCAAATGAAGAGCATTTATTTAAAATAGAAGTCTTTTGTATAACATCATAAAAGCCTTTCACTTTTGATCAATTTCAAGCATTCTTGCTGAATAAAAGTATTAACTTCTTTCGGGGGAAAAAAAACTTTAACTGACACTAAACTTTTGAACAGTAGTGTACATCAAGTCACTTCTCCAGAGCTGAAGATTATAATGCAGATTTTCATATTTCATATAGAGATGTTTCTTCAACTTTGGGCATTTAAAGGGTTAGTTCGCCCAAAAATGAAATTTCCGTCATTAATTACTCACCCTCATGTCGTTCCACACCCGTAAGACCTTCGTTCATCTTCGGAACACAAATTAAGATATTTTTGACGTATACCCGGAAGTGCTGCAATGAAAATAGCGTAGGAGAATGACAGGGGCGAGACGAATTTGTTGAAGTCGTTATTTTTGTTTTGTTTTTGCGCGCAAAAAGTATTCTTGGGGTCGAACCACTGTAGTCACGTTGACCATTTTAACAATATTTTTACTACTTTTTTGGACCTTGAATGTGGTAATTTCATTGCTTTCTATTGAGGATAAAAACAAATAATAATTCTTGGATTTCATCAAAAATATCTTAACTTGTGTTCTGAAGATGAACGAAGGTCTTGTGGGTGTGGAACGACATGAGGGTCAGTACTTAATGACAGAAATTTCATTTTTGGGTGATCTAACCCTTTAATGTTTTATTTTTATGCAATTTTACATGTTTAAAGTTATCATAACCTAAAATTAAGAGTGAAATAATAAACATAAACCATTTCAATATTTGTTTGTAAAATATAAACTGTTGAGCATTGTTAGTAGACAAGCACTGATGTGATTAAGAAGATTACCTGCACCTTAGAAATTCTGATGTTTGTAGGTGGCGATAGTCAGTCTTAGGTTTTTTTTGTTTGCTTGTATTTTAACTTTTGTTGGTAACAACCAAAAATACAATATAGAGTAAAGTAAAAACCAAACAGATAACCGCCAAATGTGGAAGGCAGAATCTCCTGCCTTGAGGGATTCTGTCACCAGAATCCTTCAAAACCACTGACATCGAGCAGGTACTTCTCTTTGTTGTAACGACTTGTGAAGAAGTGGTGTGCCAAAAAATTTAATTCTGTCATCATTTACTCATCCTCATGCCATTCCAAACTTGTATAACATTCTTCTACAGAACACAAAATATTGGGGAACAATGTTGTTTTAGATGACAATGACTTTTAATGTAGGAATAAGAATTGTAAAAACATTCTTCAGTATATCTACTCTTGTGTTCAACAAAAGAAAGTAAATCAAACTGGTTTGGAACAACATGAAGGTGAGTAAATGATGACAGAATTTTAATTTTAGATTAACTATCCCATTAATACAACATAGCATTCTTTTTGTTTTAATTTCTGAAAAGGAAGTGTCTTATTTTTTCTGAGAAAAGGAAAAAGGAAATGCATTTGTATTCAAAATACTGCACTGCACAAACACTTGTGTAGAATACCTCAGTTTCTCTATGAAGAGATCAAGGGCCTTCTCCACATCTTGACTGCAGTAAAGCTACAGATACAAGCTCTCAAACAGCAAAACAACCTGGAAAGGAAACCATAACCATCTTTAATGAATAGGCTACTGGTGGTCTGACTGAGTCCATTTTGAACTGAAAGTAAACAAAAATTCTCCCGTAGGCAACTCACAAACTAGGTATGAATATGGCCCTGTTCTATGCTGTGAGATTATTATCAGCCAGATTATTATAGGACACATGGAATAGACAGTAGCCTTTAGTTTACCTTACACGGCCCCTGCAAAGGCGCAGATGAAATTTAATCAATTCCCCCATTGGATTTAATATGAAACTGTTTAATTTCTGTCAGTTACAACGTTGTCATGTTGAGTGGTGCATATTAGTGATGGGACGGTTGGTACCGGGGCTCCGATGCTCCGACGCATTTTTCAAAGCACCGTACCGATGCTTGTATCGTAATGACAATACCACGTGATTGATGACGTTTGAAGCTTCGAACGTCATGCAGTATCGGAAAGTCGAGACAGCTGATTTGAAAAAAAATGGCGCTTCAGCTGATGCAAAAAGGAAAATGCATTTAATCCCTATGATTTAATCACGTTGCTTCGAGTAATTAACCGTTTTTCGGCAAAATTTGATGAAAGCCTCAAAATGCTTCAGAAAGCCTCGGTTTCCCATCACTAGCAAAGAATATACACTAACAAGAGGCGACACTTAATAGACGTTCCATTGAAACACCGGCGCCCAGCAGCAGCCCTGCGTTTCCGCCATTTTGTGGTGAAAGCACTCGGCGGTCCACTAGTTTCTATGGCAATATCAGCTGCTTTGTTTAAAAAAAAAACGTACATTAAAGCGGAACTCAGTAAGATTTGCGAAGCTCCTCCTACAGGTCAATTCAGTGAATCACACTGTTGTAAAGCTCTGGACTATAAAGATTACAACGCTCAAGAAATCTCGATGGAGGTGGGTAATTTTCGAAATTGTCTTATAAAGTCATAATATATACATTGTTTTTGAATTACCGTAAAGCATTTTGTCACTCTCGCGTGAACGTGAGCATGAGGCGAGATTGTGTCGGGTCGGCGCAGCTCAACTTGCAAGTGCTGTTTTCTGGCGTAGACGTGCCAGAGGGGGTTAGTGCACGCCTCAAACACACAAGTCAATTAACCATCGTAAGGACTTAGAAAACTATTTATGAAGGTTCTGCTTTAAAGCTGAAATCCAACCTGAATTATGACAACACAGATAAAATACTATCAAATCCTTTTAACAGTTTATTTTACAGACTTTGTGCCTTCCACTTTTTTCATAAAACCTCTGCTCTTTAGAAACCCAGTCAGTTTGGGTTAAAATTCTTTGAAGTTCAAGTATTAGCATTATAAACAATGAATTAATACCAACATATGAAATAAAATTAAGGACATGCATCAGACAAATTGGAATGTTGGAAAATAAATACATGAATATAACAGCTTGATTTTGCAGTGTTCGTTAAAGCAAAAGTGTCCAAAAGTGGGAATTATGCGATAAGGGACACAGCAATGCATCAAAAGATCGTTATGTTTGTAGCGTGATCCATTAAAACGTACAATATTTCAATTCAGATAGTGGAGTGATTACTCCACTAGGTCTGAAATATATTGTTCGCTGCAAACATGATGATCTTAAATGTATTAATTATTAATTACTATTAATAAATGTGTAAAGTTGCATAAAATGGACATACTCAATAAAGTAGGCTAACTAAATTACCTCAGATGGTTGAATAGTTGGATTCCACAACTGGTAAAATAATATAAGACAGTACAACATTTACTGTAGGAGCCATACAATTTACTGGTGACTTAATAAAAAAAACTGTTCTATTGTGCTTCTGATTTGGCAGTGAAATTCGCCGATTTTGGGTGCGTGTAGATGTGAAGGATTCTATGGTCCAGTTAGTATTTTCACCCCATAATGGCGGCCGCGCTACCGGAGCGCCATCTAGTGGCAGTTACCCAAAAAGTATCAGAGTGTCGCCTCTTGGGTTCTATATTGTCACTTGTGCATATCGCGCTGTCTCTGTAGGACGCTCGTGTGCTCAAGTGGTTCAGTGACGCGACGTGAAACTTCACTTCATTTGCCCGAATGAGAAACATATTTACACTCTCTAAATAGCTTCCTATTGCAATTTCGCACGGAACTGTTGGTATTGTAATTTAAGGGGAGTGACGAAGTTCTCCTTCTAGGGAGCATTTGATTGGATACAATTTCTCCAGTGCATCGTGAGTCATCATTTTGTATTTCCGGAAGAGAGAGACTTTAAAATATTTACATATAAAAGCAAATTTTGTCAATGTCTAGAATTACACTCGATGACCTTAAAACAAATAGACATAATTTGCTTAACATGCAAACATTAATTTTGATTTCATGAGTTCTCTATTCAAACTTTATCTTCAAATGACTTTCCTTTTCTGTTGATATCAGATTTCTGTTGGAACTGGAAGCTTTTGCATCAATTTAAATTAATTTGAACTTAGTATAGGACGGGGAAGCTCCTCAGCTCCAGCATAACAGACAATCTCATATTTGTTTTAATATTAGCAACCTGTCGCAGTTCATTATTTAATTTTGTTTGCAAAATGCATCTGATGAATGTAGAATAAAAAGCCCGGAGCTCCAGCACTCTATTAAATTTGTTTCATAAACCATGCTGCATTCCCAGTCTTCGTATGGAGAAACACAAACACCAAGAGAAGAGAGAAAAAGAGAGTCATTAGGGGTGGAGTCAACTAGAGATAGAGATTAATGATAATTTATGTGCCGAACATCCTGTGATGACCTCAGCCCTCTGCCGTCCTCACTCTTCCTTTCAGTCATCCATCCCCCAACCCCAATACCATTCCCATTTTCCAATGGACTGACAACCTATCAGACCTAATCATCTCAACTTTTTTCAAACATGGCTGCCAAGAGATGAGATGAGAGTGAAGCGGAAAGTGACCAGCCCTTTTGTTCTTCCCCGTTGAACGGCCTCCAAACAAAAAGATGAAATGACTGAAAACGAGAGCACAAAGTGTGATGAATGATTTTCACAGGCACATCTGGCTTGGGCTGTGCACGGCGTGTGAGCTGTGGGAAAGACCGTTCCAGCTAATCCATGCAAAGTCACGGTGGGCGTCTGGTAGGGGCCATGATGGCAGACACAGCTGCCTTAGTCAACAACTGGTTTCCTGGTTTTTCTTGAACCACACCTGACTCCATGCTAAGAGTGGTGAAGGACCCATAAAGACTGGCATAAAGATCTCTGCCAACTTCTGTTAACTGTCTGTTCTGTATGAGGGGGGCAGAAATCAAATTCTGAGAGAGCATTGAGACAGAGCTATTCAGTGCCAGATGTGCCTAATATGTGGAAGCAAATGCATATTTTTCAAATTAGAACCTCAGTTGGATCTAGAACCACAGCTATTTCCCCCATAGTATAAAAAAAATCATTGTATTTTATCATTGTAGATATATAGGGAAGTTGGTGCAACATGATCACTGTTTACATAATGAGAGGAATGGGAATATAAAACCATGAGAACACAAGGGCAAGAGTAAGACAGCCTCTAGCCTTAACCTTGCTAGAAATAGATATCATTGGGGAACATCTCTAGGGACAGACTCTACAATTTTCAAAAAATTGAAAACAAATTACATTATGGAATTCCTGACAAAAGCTGGCTGAGATTCAGTGTTGGGAAACAAGATTAGACCAAAGATTCACAAGAGACAATATGAGCTACCTGTCTAGGTTTCATGAAAAGAGTCTGCGTCTGGTTTTCTACAAATGATACCAGACTGACCTTTGTACAGTTTTGACTTGACCCAATTCAGAAGATGGCCTGCAAACAAAAGGCCAATTAATAGACAGTATAGAGGAAGAGTGCCATCTAGGCACAATATGACACACTACAGCATTACCACTCTAAACTTTATGTTTACACTTATTTAAAATTTTATTTGAGTAACAATTGGAGCATATTAGCCAATTACATGCTTGCATAGTCAAAACATTACAGTAAACAGAAATCATGAGGCCTGCTGTTCAAGAAGCGTTTGTCTCCTCGCATTCTTTTGTTTGTAGGCTTTAAGCAGAATCAGTTTTTCTTTGCATTGCACATTTCTTTGTAGTTCGCTCTTGGCAGAAAATTAGGTAAATTAAACATCCTCACAAAAGGCAACTCATTGAAATGGGGTTCTGAAGCCCAAAGTTTGTGTTCATTGGAGGCCACATCATTGAGGAGGAATGCAGAGCTCAACAGACCACTGTCAGCAGATGACACCGAGGGTGGGCTTCATGGATTGTTGGTTTTAGTGCTTTTTAACGCTCAGAAAGCTTATCAGTTCTGCATTAAAGGGATAGTTCACCCAAAAATGAAAATTCTGTCATCATTTACTCCCCCTCAAGTTGTTCCAAACCTGTATGAATTTCTTTGTTCTGCTGTACACAAAGGAAGATATTTGGAAGAATTTTTAAAACCAAGCAGATCTCGGCCCCCATTGACTACCATAGTAGGGAAAAAAATACTATGGCAGTCAATGGGGAGGGATCTGCTAGGTTACAAACATTCTTTGTTTTTCAGTGGATTGACATTTGAAATGAGCGTGCCTTCACGGAGAGAAGCCGGATTCATATTTTCATGGATTAAAAACTTAAATTCTGCTCTGTACCCCATAAAAAAACTATTACCGTCAGAGAGGACTGTGACTGCAACTGCAACTTGTCATCATTTGAACTACTTTTGGTACCACTTTTGACATTTTCACAATAAAAAAAAATGTAGTTATGCTTGTCTGTTGTTCTTTTTTTTTATATAACAGTACGGAGTTTAAAGAAATGGTTATGGGTAGTGTTAGGTTTGGGGTATGTGTAGAATTAGTGGCTCAAAATATCATTTTAATGCTATATTGTTACTAAAATTGTCATTTTCCTACACATTTCTGTCCATTATGTTTTATTCTTTTAATATTCTGTATAAAATGGATATGTGTAGGTTCGGGGTGGGGTTAAGGGATCTTACCTTTATCCATAAATAATAATAAAAAAAAAATAATAATACAGACATTATACATACATCTTTATGACATGAAAGATTTGTAAATATTTTACATTTTTTCACTGTAAAAACGTAATAATGCTACGTTTAAATGCTGTCAATAGCCTACGTCCATATTGTATGTTTCAGCACCTATCCAAACCTACAAAAATGTATGTGTCTACGTATAAATTTACATATAAATACCTACTTATTAACAATGAGACCACGCTGGTCCAGCCTACACCAGGGTCGTTAACTAAAACTAAAACTATTATTACTATTATAACATTTTTTTTCATTGATAGCTGAAATCATAAAAACATATTAGATGAAACATTTAAAACATTAAACTAAAATTAGAAATGTTGCCTTGGCAACTCACTGAAATAAGTTTAAGTTGAAGCACTAAAAGAACTGGAAATAAATAAAACCCAACTGAACTAAAACTAATAAAAATAAATGAACCCTAAATATTAATATTAAATAAAAATAACAAAAATCAATAAAACTGACAATATATTTACAATAAATGTTAATATTAAATAAAATAACAAAAACGAATAAAAATGACACATAACAAAATTATTAAAAATTAAACTATGCACTCTAAAAACTGCTGGGTTAAATATGGACAAAACCAGGGATTGGGTTGTTTTCACCCAGCCATTTTTTTTCACCAATTTTGGATTTATTTTTTTAGCCAGCAATATAGTAATATAGTAAAAGGCGTGTTTTTGCTCACCCCCAAATAGGGGCAAATTTGTGGGGTATTTTAAGCTGAAACTTGACCAGACCAGAGACTTATATTACATCATGTGAAAGAGGGCATAATAGGTGCCTTTTAACCCAACCTGCTGGGTTTGTCCATATTTTACCCAGCTTGGGTTTTTTTAACCCAGCATTTTTTAGAGTGTGAAAACTGAAATTTTAAAAATAAAAGCTAATTAAAAATTATTTAAAAAAACTACAATATTATATAAATAATACAAAATTAGAAGGGATAGTTCACCCAAAAAATAACAATTCTGTCATCATTTACCCTCATGTCATTAAAAACGTGGTTTTGGACCCCATTGACATTGCATGGGCAAAAACAGTTGCAGCATTCTTCAAAATATCTTCTTTTATGTTCCACAGAAGAAAGAAAGTCATACAGGTTTGGAACAACATGAGGGTGAGTAAATGATAACAGAATCCCTTTAATTATCTAAATCATTGTTTACAGTATAGCAGGCTAGTCTTATATACAATTTGACACATTGTGGCAAGCAATAGCTATCCCGACAATTGTCTTTACAAAAGTCCTAAAATGGATTATTTAGTCGCAAGCGCTCTGTAACCTGCTCTGTACTAACTAGGCCAAGCTTGTGGGCCTACATAATTGTCTCTCTTTTGCGCAGATGCAGAGAGAGAGAGAGGAGAAGGAATCAATAACAGGATACATTTCCAGATGCTAGGGGATTCAAGGGGCACATCACACCAGACACTGTGCGCCTCAAACAAGAGAAACATCTCTTCCCTCATGTTGTGTGGCGGACCATCGTCAACAGATCAGCCCTACAACACTGACTGTGGATTTTCAGCATGGCAGCGTTTAAAGCAACTGGCAAATCCAGTCTTTATTTGGTTTATCCATTGTAGTATAGCAAGGGCTCGAGGTTTAGTTCTTTTTAAGAGAAGGAGGCCCTGGTGGAAATCTGCTCGGCTGCCCACTTATGAAAAGTGAACATGAGAAGCCTTAATCCCAATAAAACGTCCTACAGACATGACACGTCCAGTGCCAAAACAGCGTGCTTAATTAGTGGGCAAGTTCCGGTCTGACGGGCAGGGCCATGACCTTCCTAGGGGAATAATGAGCCAGGCAATGTTTGGGGCCTCGAGCTGTGGCATCCACACAGGAGCGAGGTGCTGATTGCTGCTTTAGACGTGCTAAACTGACAGATTCATGTGACCGGACAGTGAACCGTACACTTGGCACAGGGAAGCTGAAATATTTGCTGCTGTGTTGGGGTTGGTCAAATCTCTTGTTTTGTGTCCTTTTGTTTCCGCTTTGTGAGGCTAGATGAGATTGGTCAGCTTTCTCTTTGTTCTCTAGCAAGAGGGGAGCTTTTGAAAAGCACAGAGCAGGGGCCATACAATTTGAGATGTTTTATCAGCATGGGCTTAAAAAAAAGGGGAAATACATACATTATCTTTGTATGTATGAATTATGCTGTTTTAAAAGGAAATCCTGTCCTTGATTGTCTTTACACACAGAGTGGAATATTTGTATTTGTTGTAAAATTATGTTGTGGAGGAAAAAGAGAATGAAAAGAGAAAACATCTATACACTTATTTATAGACAATTATATTTTGGCAAGTTGTAGGCTTACTTTTACACATGTAAGCAAATAAACACAGAGAGGCTTACTACATTATTTAATGAAAATTGGTTCATTATTATTATTATTTAAATAAAAACAAAAAAAAAACGCTAAATCATACACAATGGAGAGTTGGGGTGGGATTTTACATTTAAAAAACTGTAAAAATGTAGGAATAAAAAAACGTTGTATTTCTACATCTACCTTCTCCTCCATAAATGAATTTAGCATAACCTAAGGCATCTTTACCTCACAAAACCACTGGGTTCCATAAGTTACATATATCATGACAAAACAAAACTTACTATAATCACAAAAAAGTTATTATGCTGCTATAAACTGAAGTGGACAAATTAAAGTGTATGGAGGCTGGACAATTGCATGATTATTTTAGATGTTGGTGTGTTGATGTGTGGAAGAAGTGCCATCTGCTGGTAGCTAAGTTTAATTACACCCTTTTGGGCCACTAGTTGAAATGTGCTCTGACCCTTTCACAATCAGTTGCACACCAGTTAGTAAACAGATCACAACTTTAATATGAAAACATTTGTGAGGATAAGGATATTCTAAGAATTTACAATTCTGTAAAATGTATCTAAGCGGCTTACATGTGTAATACAAATATATATATATTTATATATACAAGTAATTTTTGACCTTTGAACTATTAAAAGTTATGTTCACAGATCAGTTTTGGAGAACACATAAAATGCAGGCTCGTGTAGGAAAGATTAATGCTGCCTTCACGTGCTCTCGGATATTTGATAATTCCCACTTCTGAAGTCGTGATTTCGAGCTCATCGCATTCAAGTTTCGAAACTTGATGGTGTTAATGTGCTATTTTTACCTAGGGAACTCGAATTTACGATAATTCCCAGAGCACTTGAAGGCAGCATTACTGTAAGTGGTACAGGTAAAAGGATACAAAAACACTTTCTATTGTGGCTCGTTGGTCTAGGGGTATGATTCTCGCTTTGGGTGCGAGAGGTCCCGGGTTCAAATCCCGGACGAGCCCGTTGTTATTTTTCTTTCATTGTTAAAACCAACCCAGAATTCTCTAGTAACTCGGCGTAACACCTAGTGAAATGAAGGCAGTTAGCTTATCATTTAGACTGATGTGCTGCTAATAATGCAGTGGTCGTAGGTTCGAACTTCGTTATGGCGTTTATTTTTTTCAGCATTGTTCTTGGTGGTGTCAAAAATCTCTGTAAAGCGTAAAATAATAATGCTGCAGAAGCCGAAATAGCTCAGTTGGGAGAGAGTTAGATTGAAGATCTAAAGGTCCCTGGTTCGATTCCGGGTTTCGGCATATTAATTCTATATTGAGCTTTTGAACAGCTCTTCTAAACACAATTCGTGTCCATTTCACAGAGCCACCCTTGTCCTACCAAAGCAGACCGTAAGGGTCCATTAAGTAATGATTAGCACTCTATACTTGAAAACCAGTGATCCTTGCTTGTGTCAAGAAAAATTTATGGAATCCTCTTATATTTGAGCTGATGAAATCTAAAGAAGCTCTACCATGGGATCCCTCTGACAATTCCAAACAGTTTTGGGTAAAATAGCATTAAAAATAAACCCTCCACTGGCTGTCCACCTTTATTTCCAAGGGAGAGTGACTTACATTCCTAAGCCTGCTGGGCAACTGCCATCTCTTACAAGGTTCCATGGTGTAATGGTTAGCACTCTGGACTCTGAATCCAGCGATCCGAGTTCAAATCTCGGTGGGACCTTCTGTGGTGCTTTTGCACCACATGTGAGCAGAACCCAATCTTTTTAAGAACTTTTTAGTAACAACAATCATCAAGAGCTTGTTTATTGATTATCTTTGTACTATAATGTCTCCAGACTGTATGATTAGGATATGGTGTAAAAAAAAAATAAATAAATAAAAACTTCACTTAGAGAATGCAGGCATTGATCCTGCAACCTTCCCCTTGTGAAAAGGAAGGTCCATCATTTTGGGTTGTATGTTCAAATTAATTAAGGTAAGTTACCAAAAAAAACAAAAAACATAAAAAAGCAGTTACCATATAATCAAATAATTGAGCTTTTCCTGGTTTATCATTTATTCCAATAAATTTTCAATTTACTTTAGTTCACAAGTTTACTTTCATTTTACATTCAAGTAATGTGGTTGCTTAAAAATATGACCAATATATCTGCATGCAAATATGTTGTGCCACTACAGTGTCATGAATAAGGTACAAAATAAGTTCATGTTGCTTTTTTAAAAACCGAAAATGTACTGTTATTTTACTGTACATTATAATGACAATAATCAAAAATCATAATAATAATGACGAGACCTCACAGATACGTCATGGCTTTGCACCAGATGTGGGTAGGGTAACGAAGTACATTTACCCCATTACATATAGGCCTACTTGAGTAAATGTTTGGAAAATTTGTACTTTTAATCTGAGTACATTTCAAATGAAAAAAAAAACTGTACTTTTACTTCATTACGCTGGGCAACGTTCTTCTCATTTTATTATTTTAATGCAATACACGTTAAGAAATGCGTAGTTTATTATAGTTTATGTGAGCTTTGATATATGTTCCTGGTTTGGAAATTAAATTTTAATACAAATTTTGATCACAAAAACAAAAGAAATGCGTAGTTTATTCCAAGTCTCTTTTTGGGGGGCATGAGCGATGCCCCATTCATAAATTAATCACTCTTTTAAGTCTATTCGGTTAAAAAACTTGATCAAACAAGTTGGCAAAACTGTCTAAATTATTTGTTCTGTTTCCTGCATGCACTGAATTGTCTGAAGCAGTTTCTCATTCAAAGTTGTAACAGGAATTTTAAAAACATCAAGAGCGTTGGATGAAGTTGCCGTGGACATATAATCAATTGAAAGCAAATCTGCAAATGCATCCAATTGTTTGCTAGCAATTAAGATCTTTATTAGTTGAACAACTGCATATGCTGTCCGTGAACAATTCCACACGTATAGCTACATTCGATTACATTTCATAGAGGTAATACATTTTACAACCAAACAGATTATTACGCTAGGTACACGATACTACTCCACTATTACAAAGTATGACATTACCAAGTTTTTTGAACATATACCTTAATTTATAAATTAACTAAGCTACCATTGTTCACAGAGTCTGAAATGAACATCCTTTTAGTATAAAAACTATTCATTTTATTTAAAAGACATGATTGTGCAAATCATTTATAGTATGGGCAGATCCGTATTGAGCAGTCTTGGGGTTTTGTTTGGGTCCATCCCCTACCTACTTACAATTATCCTGACCACACAAAGTAAGCAACCTCATCCAAGTCCACTGGGTAATCAGTAAGGTATATGGGGCCTTTGTCAAAATACTCTCCCTTGTAACTTCTCCATCTGCCTGCAGGAAGGTATATATCTCTTTCTTGCTTGCCTGGTTCAAGAACAGGAGCCACCAGAAGGTCATCTCCTATAAGGAACTGAGAGTCAATTTTGTAAGCTGCTTCATCATCTGTAGCAATCCACCAAAGAGGGCGAATAATGGGATCCCCGGTGTACAGCACTTCCCCAGCAAGCTCCAGAACCCGAGGGGCTACAAGAGACTTGTGGAGAGCAGTGAACTTCTTGGCGATATTCACCACTTCATCATCATAGTGCCATGGTGGAAGTGAGAACTGCATGGCCGGCATGAAAGCTGAGAGCTCTAGCCAACGGATGTACAGCTCACGATCTGGAAGTCCAGTGAGGTTTGAATATGCATTTCCACCTATTATGTCTGGCAGAACAAACTGGTAGCCTAGAATGCTGATAGTAAGTACAGTTGGGATTATAGATTTGAGGCCTAGGGTGTATCCCCATAGAGAGTCACGGTCAATAATTCTGAAGAAGCAGGAGATGTTTTGAGATTGATAGCCCGACCGCAGCTCTGCACGGTCATTGAACGGTATTGCCATCTCAGTGTAGCGGCGGGTAAAAGTATTGGGATCCTGCAAAGGAACAAAGGTACTGAACTGCTGGGGTAAGTAACTTGTTTCTCCAGCATCAAACTTGAAAGATGCCACTCCATACTTGTTCTTGAGGGTGCGGAGTTTCAAGGCATACCAGTCCCGAGCTTCTGGATTTGTGAAATCCAAAATTCCGGCTATACCATTCCACCAACGCACCAAAGCGGGAAGCTGGCTATCAGGCACTCGTACAAACAGTCCTCGTTCGACTCCAACACCAAAATTGACAGAATTATAATTGACAAATGGATGAGTCCACAGGGTTACCTGGAAGCCATCTTCCCTTAGTTTTTGAAACATGGCTGAAGCATTGGGGAACTTGATAGGATCTAACTCAAACTCCCCATTGCCACTAGTAAATCTATCGTACAGCTCCAGGTGACTGCAGTTGAAGCCATTTTTTTGTATGTCAGATGCATATTTCAAAATTCTTTCTTGGTTGACTTCTTCTAGAGCTCTTGTAGACCACATCGGTTGTCTGAAGACAACTTCTGAGGGAACCTTATTGGGCTTGTTGAAATATCGGCGTACCATGTACTTGTGTATAGAGGTGATGTCAAGACCAACACAAACACGATAGCTGAGTGTCACATGATGGGGATTACCAGGGTCTGGCCTATAAGGGCTGTCATTGTATCGAGCTTGGAACCACAGAGTTCTGTTTGTTTCATCCCAGCCAAGATGAAAAGGAACAGAATCGTTAATTTTTATGGCTGTAGCATTGGAAGAAAGCCAGTAGCGCTCTAAGATACCACCAAACGCCTGATGATTGGAATGGATATCACCTGTAATGAAAGGTTTGGGTGTTTGATGTCCTTTTACAACTATTGGCCAATGCTGGGACCAAGTCTCCGCACCACCGTACCAATGTGATCCACTGCAGGACATGACGTGCTCCACCAACCGATGCTCCTCTAGCTCGTCCCAGCGCACACGATAGCACTCGACTGTGTCTTTAGGCTTTACTATTTCTATGAAGAAATTTATATTCCCTGCATTTGATTTGTCACAGGTGAGAATCTGTCCCTCTTTTGAACATGAGTCAAGATTAAGGGTTCCAGACCTAAAATGGACAATGAGAAACACTGTGACTCATAATCATAATTATGTAAATACAAGCATAAACAACAACATTTAAAAAAAAAAAATACCTGAATGCCATTTTGAAAATGACAACTCCAGCTTGGTTTCGGATGACAAAACCATCTTTCTTAAGGTCTAATCGTTCAGTCGTCAGACGGTTGGCCTTTTGAAGAGAAGCGTAGTAGTAGCACCATGCTACCATGGCAGCAAGAACCAGTATGACTCCGAGCGCACTTGCTGTTATCAACGGGCTGCTTGGTCTGCTTATTCTATTCCGCTTAGGTGGTGAATAACGGCTCATGGCACCGATGCCAATATCTCCAACGGTTGCTGATACAATCTGGTACATCTTCACAACACTCTTATGCATACAGCCTTCTGTAAAACGTTTCTAACTCATGAGCGGAACGCAGACTGTTTTAGGTGTACTGCACATGGGCTGCACGTGGTTGAAGCAGCAGCCGGCCAGGACAACTTGAAAATTGCCATGCCTAGACATATTGAGACAATTTAAAAGGAATAATATTTAAAAAAAATATGCATTACTTTTTTCATGCAAAAAATACAATGTTTGAAAATGATTTAGTATAGTCCAGGAACTTTAATGCAATTTATCATACATCTTTATGGTTCAACCAAAAATGAAGATTCTGTCATCATTAACTCATCCCTCAAGTCGTTCCAAACTTTCTTTCTTCTGTGGAACATCCTTTTTTTATGGAAGTCAATGGTAACAAAAAATTTAGTTACCAACATTATTCAAAATATCTTTGCTTGTATTCTTCAGAAGGAAAAAGTCAAACAGGTTTGGAACGACATGAGGGTGAGTAAATGATGAAGGAATTTTTAATGTTTGAGTGACCTATCCCTTGTAGCCATGATAAACTGCATGGGAAAATCCACAATTCTAAACATCTGTGAGCCACAAAAGCAGATTTAAGCTGTTGTTGTTACACTACAGCAGCTGAACAGTCCTCTAGGCATGTATTGAACATAGTTTCCAATACAGGGTTGTGATGTCCTGTAACAGGCACACTATGGATTTGATGGACATTTGCAACAGAATAAAAGTATCTGCTATAATGTAAACAATTGTGATTACAATTTCAAGGATGCGACTGTGGGAATTAGCAACTAGTTGTAGCAGTTCTAGTTTAGCATATTCATCCACATCACTCTTAGCACCAATCGCAGAAAGAAACACTTAGTGCTCTCTGACACTTGACAGATTAAAGTACAGTAACATTGCTGCTAGTTAACTAGATATTAAGTGTCTTGCAAATGATAATATTTCACGTTCATTCCAGTATATTAATTGAGAGCAGATTTATTTTTGATGTTATGGCACCTTAAATGCAATAAGCAATATATTTTCATCAGTTACTTACATTTTGTGTCGAGATGAGATAATGCGGAAGGAAATACTACAATACAAAACAATGAATATGTGAATATTTTACTTTCACTAAACAATTGTAGTTCCTATGTCCTCGCCTTGACGAACATCTTCTGAAACTGACACACAACTACGAAATTAAAGTTTTCATGAAAATCTTCAAGTGTTTTAAGAAATAACCTTACTCTGATAGCGACATTGGGACTGTCACTACACAATGCTCTTGCTTGAACGTTCATGAAAGCAAAATCAAGTTTGACCGGTTTGTGTGAATCATGGGTAATGTAGTATTGTGAGATGTGTGGTGGAAGTCTTTTATTTGATAAGAACATAAAACTCTACTTGAAAGCAAACACGAAATCTCTGTATATAGGTCAGAAAAATTTTTTTTAGTAGCATTGTTTGGAGTTTATAATTGTATTTACCCATAATTTAAACAAAAAAAACGTTTCAACCAGGTTTTGTATGTTCCATAACACACTTATTCCACTAGATGGCAGTGAATAATAAGAGGGGGAAAAGTCAAATAACTGATAAAATAAAAAGAGGACGGCTTCTCTTGAATTTCTAGAAGCTTTGATAAGAGATTGCAAGAGAATTTACAGTATTGTGATTCTGATGGGAATATACAAGCCCCGACAAAGACATTTTCATTTTTTAAAAGTAGTTTAATAAATGTAACATTGTGAGTGAGAATGTACTGTATACAACCCATGAGCTGAACTTTGTCATTAGTCCAAACAAGTTTTTACTCTGGACACTGTTCAGTGTAAAAACAAACAAGAAAACAATCACCTCAGCAAACAGAAACTAAAAATTGCTACCTAGCAGCATGCCGCTAAGCAATGTCAACACATTACAAAAGTTAAAAAGTATTTTCTGATATTCTCTAAACAAAATACACAAAAATAAGACAGTCCCCAAGCTGTCTCAAAGCTCAAAAAAACAATCGGGCTATATCAAGACTTATAGACACATCATACCACCTATAATAAGGAACAATGGAACGTGTGTCTTTCCATGTAGTCATGCATGGCCAGAATCAGCAGAACACTGTTGAGTCACAAACAAATGTTCTTTTCTCTGTCTCCCAGTCTCCCTGTCCCATGTGACACACAAACAAAAATATATCAGCCTGGGCCTCACTTAGTACTCAATTTCATTAAAATTTTCAGAGAAGCCTGAGTATGGGATGCTGTCTCCAGGATCTAGAGAAAGTGGGACAGAAAGAGAGAGTTAGGCACAGTATAAACACAATATGAGTCTTACAGGGTCCCATATTACTGCTGCCTCAGTAAAAAGAACCAGACAACTACAGTAACAGTATGTAGACAAACTCCACTGAGAACTGCACTAAAGAAACCACCTGCTCCCCCCACCTGCTGTTACTGCAATGCAGTCAACTGACCTCAGACAACCTACTGCAATACATCAAATAACAGAAATCAGAGGATGAGGCGATGCATGAATCACTGACACTTCCTGTTCAACCTTCAGGTTATGTATTTGAATTCACACACATCAGCACACAAGAAGACATTTATGTAACCATTTATATGAATTAAATTTTAGAGCATGAAATTGTGGGGCAATTATTACAATAAGATTTTCATGACATCACCGTGGCAGCTTCTCATCAAATCTTCTGTCCAATCGAATGCTCTCTAGAACCTTAAGTCCCGCCCCCTCCCTCCTACACTATAATATTAACAGACGCAGAAGTTGCGGCTGAAATCGGTCATTTGTTCACACATTTACTAGTTTCTATATGGTGAATGGCACATAGTGCAATATATAGAGCAGGGGTCAGCAATTAAGTTTAAAAAAAATTTCACCACTAGATGGCAGGCCAGAACATAGTCAAAGGATTATTTAAGAAATTAGGCTAATTGATGAAAAATGCAAATAGAACTGCCTGTGACAGACTGTTACAGTGTCTTTTGTAACTGGTAGTGAGCTGTTACTCTGTGTTAAATCCTATAGTAGGACAGTCATTAACAAAAACCCACATTTGTGTGGCGGTGTCCGGGTTTTACACTGGATAAATTAATAAAGCAGAGTAGTGACATGTAACCTGGCAAGTATCTTCATTCACCAACTTGCAACACAGACCGCCTTGCTAAAACACACATATGTGGGAGATGCGGAATGGATAAAAACAACTCAAAAAATAAAAGAGGACTTGAATAAGCCCATTAATGGCATGTTTGAGTCATGCTCGTAACAAACTATGTTTTATTTCCTCTTTCCATATTGCGAATAATAAATGAGTATCATTTTAATTAGCTTGTTACACAATGGAGCCTAACTTATTGTAATAATTATTTGATGTAGCCTACTTTTACACTCAGAATTATTCCTTGGCATCCTTGCGGTACTAAACTGCATTTTGTGAATGCAAAGCCAGTGTGTCTTATCTGCAAAGAAGTTGTCGCTGTTTTCAAAGAATATAATATTAGGGGCCGTTAACATGTCGCGTCTAAAAACACGTGGAAAGCGCGGCCGCACCTCTTTCCTTTCCAAAGCGCTTGCACTTTGCGGGTGTGGGCCAGATATTATCGCCTATTGCCGACCGCTGATATAAAGGATAGGAAACGATTCAGACAGTGTAATATGCTTTCCATTGATGCAAATAAAGTCACGTTAGTGTCAGCAGCGTGAGCACAGTCTGCTCCAGTCTAGAGACACGAGAGCACAGAGAAGATCGTACTTGCGACTGCGAGTCGGCACAGACCACAAAACGTTTGAACATATTTGAATTCTACAAACAATGCTATATTTTAAAGCAATATGGAGGAGATCTGGAGGAGAAACAGTTAGAGGTTATGAGGAAAATTGGGTTTTACAAGCTCAACGGCTCAATGGCCAAGCTGTGATCAGGGCGAAACGCTATTGGCTATTTTGAAAAAAGGGGAGCAGCTTCTATAACCCGCCCTGTCTTCCTGTTTCATTGGAAATTACGTCAACACAGTGAATAAAGCTGCGCATTCCAAGGCACTTCAGTGGGCCTTTAATATTTCAAATTTCATGTTGATCTTTTTTGGGGGTAATACAACTGTCCTGATATCTTAATAAAGAAAAAAATTGTATTAAAATAATGAAATTCTTGAAAAGAAATGTTTTTAAATAGTTTGGCATAATCTTATACTATATTATTATTGTTATTACTTGTGGTCCAACCAACCAAAAATGTACAACAGGAATTACATCACAGAGAAGACTCCTGCAGACCCTCATGACTGTCAAGGTCAATAACTCTCCTAAAATATCAGATAATTTCACCTTTTTATGACATGGCAGTCATTTAAAAAACTTTTTACTTAGAAAAATATATTTAAAAACTTTTTAAAATATATTTAAAAAAACATTGAATTGTCGATTTGGTACTAAACAGTTTTGTTGACTCACCTTTGCAAGGTCCTTTTTTAAACACAATATCATCGATTGCAATGTCACTCCTTACTGAGGATCCTCTGATGGCTTCAAACACAATCTGCAAACAATTAGGGGACACATGACTTTTCTCAGGCAAAAAAAGTAACACGATGATCTCCAAAGTGACACTCCATCAGTTTCCTGGCACTTCAAGTACCATCTTCTCAGTGATCAAATTGTTGCTTTGATATGGACATTATAAAAGATGTTTTTCAAAGACATTTTTCAACAAGAAAGGGAGTAAGAGTGTGTCTCTAACCCAATGCCTTGTGTAACACTCGTAATCCACTGTGGCTTTCATCCAGGACACACTTTGTTCTCCTTGTCTTGTCCAAAGCAATCTCTCCTTGTCCCCCTTATGCAGCAGGACGCTCAGGGTTCCAGTGCCTGAGCCATACATGTGGTAGAAGAAGATCAGACACTGAGGACCGCCTGAACCCCTCAGCTCAGTGGACATCAGTTGGGCTGACTGCTTGGGTAACATGTGAGATGCCTCAATGTACATGAAGTAGCCTTGAAGTCAGAGCAGGAAAGACTTAGTGTGTGACATCTCATGACATCAACAGGGTTAATAAAGCATTTCATGCAGAAGCATAAATCTGACTCACCTACCCCTAAGGTGTGGTCCCCCTTGGGTCCTGTGTAAGATGTGGGTGTCTGTCCCCTGATCCGCAACCAATGTCCTTTCTTAGCTTTCTTTTTCTGAGTGTATCCACAGTCCCCAGTTTCAAAGTTACAGTGTCCAGGAGGTGGATTTAAGGGTCCTAAACAGAGCACAAAAAGGGTGACCTGTTTTAGAATGGTAAAGTTTAGCCATTTTACCACATTATACGTGAGCGAAATGGTTAAAAGCTTGTCTATTTCTGTCCACCGCAGCCGACACTGCCCATTTAATGTCTATGTTTGTGAGGACAGATGTTCTCCATTGCCATGGAATATATGTCTATAAACAGAATATTTAAGAACCTTAGATGAGGGCCTTGCCCATTTCCTAAAGCCACATTGTTTAAATGTGCTCACAACTGACAAGTAACTTCTGCCAAGCAACCTGTAAGCGATAGAGTTTACCCTCTAATAGAAAAATCAGCTGCTTAAAACTTTTACAAGTCATGGGTTTCACTTCCATCAATTCAAACTGGGTCAAACACCATGTTCTTGTTTGGACAATTCTAAATATGGGGACAGGTTTAGACAAACCCCTTATAAGTCAATTTTATTAATAAAAGGGAAAAACAATACCTATCCAAGCAAAACTTTTCCTTCAAGCTTATATGAATGGAAAAGCACAGATTATTTCTTTGGTTGTTCTCCATTAAAGTGAGCATGTGGAAATAAGTACATGATAAATTCATTTATCAATTGAAATTTTCCAGCTATAGAGGATGTTTCACCACAACACCTTAGCACTATTCAGATCAGTAATTGTTTCTCAGAGTGATGTTGACTCTGTGATAAATATTAATATTTTTTGTATATTTATTAATATTTTAAACTAGCTTTTATTTTTATATTTTTAATTTTCACTTTAATTTTAGTAATTTTATGTGCTTTTTTATATTTCTATTTATCTTTAATGTATTTTTATTTCAATTTCATTTTTGTGATTTTAGAACTTCAACTTGTTTTATTTCAGTTAGTTCCAAGGCAAGGCAAGTTGTTCATGTAATATTTTATTTTATTTCAGCTTAATTTCAATTAATGAAAACAATTTTGTTGTTTTATAACAGCAGTCACATGGCAGTGGAGTATAATGATCATATAGTCAGAAAAGAAAAATATAAATTAATATTTGTATATAAAAATGAATATTAAATACAGTATTAGTAAATGTTAAATAAGTTGCTGCCATTATAATGGCCCATTTCAGTATGCAATGTGGCTCTCACTGGTGAAGCAGCAACATTAATTTGAATAATTTCAAAGCCTTCATTGTTTCAAAGAATGCACACAGTGCGACCATATGCCGCTTGGCAGTAGTCATAAATGATTTCCAATTCCTGTTTTTCATTTCAGAGATGTGGATTCAGATGGTACCACGTAACTCTGAAGTGTGTTTAAAAACAGTAGGTGATTAAGCTGGGAAATTTCTTGTGGGTGGTGGGAGGAAAAACGGCAATGAAACCAGTACCCCTGTAAAAGCTGGATTTAACTTACATCATGTAACACAATTACCATCCGAATAAGGCTTTTGTAGCTGTTCAAATGGTAGAAGTACCTGTAGTAACCCGACAGTCTCCAAGGGTCACTGAGATGTCATCGAGAGACACAAGTCCACAGTCCCAGAAGTTTCTGCAGATGCTGACAAATGCTACCTTAAAGGGAAGTTAATAAAAAGTTCCATAATAAAGCTAAAAATAGAGATATCATAGTTGAGAACTCCTATAATAAAGCACATAATTTTACTCAAGAACAAAACAAAAAAGGTAAATTACATATTCATTAAAGGTACAATATTTAAAGGCACAATATGTAAATTTCGCCATTAGAGGTTGCTTATACAAAACAAAGGCATAGCTTGATGATGCCTTGATTTCACAGAATAATGGGAGGTGTCTTCATGTCAGCTGGTGGAAAAGGTGTGGTTGAAAGCCGTTGGAGCGGAACAAGACGGCTGAAGCGATTGCTAATGAGAGACAAACGCGACACACGACACGGCTCGAGAGCAGTGGAGCTTTTATTATGCCGCAGATAAACGCTTCCGCTTCTTCCGGTCATGTGTATGTGGGGTAACGCAGAGCTGTTGTATCATATTAGATACATTTGTGTGTTGAAAGTTGTTATAATGTACTCTGTGCGTTCTCTCAGCAGCTGCTATTAGACACTTGTTGCACACTGCAGTAAGCTAGATCAATATTAGACATGGTAAAACATGGAACTCTCTGTAAATCAAGAAAACGAGATTTAAACAATAAGACTATATATCAATGATTAGTTTTCTGTCGATGAATGTATCCAAACAGTTGCTCACCTGTCTAATAAAACGCATCAAATGTTAAAGTGTCTTTGGTGTTTCCATGGTTTCTACAAAATAAAACCGGAAATCGAGGGTAACGTGGGTATGATGTCATTATAGGCGACGCACGGACACGGTCCGTGTCCTGGTTAAAATTGCTTATTTCTCTGGATTTAAACATTCTTGGAAACATTTGGGATAATATTTTAATCTAAAAATCTTACATATTGTGCCTTTAACTTTTTTTGTTCAAAATTAACAAAAGTTAAATAATGAGTCAATACATCATCAATCCTTCATCCAAAATGTGTTTTTGTCTTACCCTGATTCACTATAGTAAGCATATTAGTGTTTATATTTTAGACCTGACGGAATGGTTTTTACAGGAAATTGCCTACATATGTGTGTCTTGTCATATCTGTAAATAGAGAAAAGTTGCTCCGGCTACTTTGACGTGTCTATTGTGTGGGAGTGGAATAGGTTAGTTGTCACAATGAGCCAGAAAAGTTGACATGGAGCATGCTAAATCCCCAACCTCCGGAGAATCACAAGTTTAAAAAAAACAAAAAAACAAAGGCAAAAAGAAAATGCGACAGAGCTCGTAATAGAACAAGAATCAACATTAACTTGGATTTTCGGAGATGGCAAGAACTGAGGGATCTTAAAATGTAAAAGCAACATAGAGATGGTTTTTTATTATTCAACAGGATAGTAAGATATTTTATTGAACAGATAAATTGGCATGTGTAGCGCTCGAACAGAGTTCAATGTAAAGCATTATCGATTGTGAAGGGTCATTTCATTATGGTTGTTGCGCTGTGCTGGAATTTATTATCAAGGAAGTACCGTGTCTATTAATGGGTATAGCTACCGTAGCTAATGGGTAACACCTTCAGCTAGTCAGCTTGGGATCCTTTCCATCTAAACTGGTTAGCCTAGTAGTGAATGTTTTATGAGCAATAGCACAACCAAAATAATGTTCTTCCGCAAAATACATACAGTTTTGGTTTTTTTAACTGCTAAAGGGCCAAAAGTTATACAGTGTACATTTAAGAGTTACATGAATAGTCCTTTTTTTTTATATTATTTTAAAAGAGATATAATTCATAACCAAAGTTATTTGTGTTTAACATTTACAGAACTTAAACTCTGATTATTCAGTTTTTTCTCTTAAATGGGTTTGACATTTTGAGGAAGCACAAAATATTCCACAAATGGAAGCTCTAATAATGGGGTTTTGATGTGGTTTGCCTGTAGACAGACACTCCGTTCAAAAACAGTCTTGCTCTTCAGTTAACAGAACTGAGATCCCTGAGATTACAACAAGAATTCACAAGGGGTGACCCAAAGTGCAATACAAGATTTGTTAGGGCTTATCATTTGGAAGTGACAAGAAAATACTTTACTAAAATAAAGAAGTATTAAAACTGAATTTGTTCTTATTATTCAGGACAACGTCCTTCTATCACCTCTAATCTGAAGAACAGGTTCGAGTTACACTTAAACCTTCATGCTGTTCATCATCTCATAATTTACACAACTGTTCAAAATTTTGGGGTCCATAGGATTTTTAAATGTCTTTTAAAGTATTTTAAACACACCAATGCTGCATTTATTTGATCAAAAATACAGTAAAACCACAATATTGTGAAATATTATTACAATTTAAAATAACAGTTTTTCTATTTAAATACATATTAAAAGACGTTTATTCCTGTGATGGCTAAGCTGAATTTTCAGCATCATTACTCCAGTCTTCAGTGTCACATGATTCTTCAGATATAATTTTAATATGCTGATTTGGTGCTCAAGAAACTATTATTATCAATGCTGAAAACAGTTGTGCTTATTGAAATAGAAATCTTTTGTAACATTATAAACTGTCACTTTTGATCAACAGAACCCAGTCTTGAAGAAACACATATTTACCAACAATCCATTCATTTTACTCTTACCTTAGTAGGCATGGGCTTTAAGTAGGTGACTTCCACCTCTGTCCAGACATCTCTAGACCTCTCAGACACGGTCCAGATTTTCTCCTGAGCTATGTTGTTTTCATCATAGATATAGAGCGCCAGAGCATTATCTAATTTCATGAAGCCTTGCAAGGCATAGTAGAACCTGAGGCAGTATTTATGGTTCCCTGGTAGGGACGGTCCAAAAAGACGACCCATATACCCTGGACGAGAGGTATAACGAGTGTTGGTCAGCAGAAAAGACCCTGTGGATATAATGGACACACATAAGAGATATATACATTTTAAATGAACAGTCATATGATTTTCTTTGATAATATTAATAGTTATTTATTAGAATTCACTGATAAATTAGAATTTAATATGCATAAAGTAGAGGTAAAAAGAAACTCACTCATTAAAACAATTCCATTTAAATTAGCATACAAATATAATGTAGTAAATGTAAATATATGATATATGAGTATTGTCTAAAAGCATGGTTTTAACCACAAAGCATTACTGATCAAGCTTGTACACATTTTTTTGTCACAAATTTGGTGATTTGATGAAAAGAACAGTCTCACTTTCGCACCAGTGCCTGTGGTGTGATCACCGAAGCGGTAAACATTTGGTTTCACAGAGACCCTGTTCCACACTGAACCTCCGGTCTGTTCCTGATAATATTGACACAGCCCCTCCTCAAAGTCACAGTTTGCAACAGAGGGGTCAAACGCTGGCTCTGAAATGTGAATCACATCAAACAAAGTCAAAACATCTCCCACATGCACAGACTTTCTGTAAAATGTATGTAAAATGCTGACTAAAGGGAATATCGATGTGGTTGCTACATAACAGGACGACAACAAGAAAATTCCTTTTTAAACAGCCATTTGTGGTCTGGTTTAGGCTTTAGGGTACAAAACTGAAGGCCTCTCTGAAAAAAAATGGGACTACTTTCTATCCCAAAGTATATGATGGTGGAAAAATATATTTCTTGTTATTGAATATTGGTGAAGCAACATAATTTTTGTAAAGATAAGACATTTGTTTTGAATATAAAAGCAGATTTATTCAAGGGGGCTTTTTACCCTAAATGCTACCTTTCACTTAACTGACAAATTATTGATTAATTGAAAATCATAAATATGTTTTTTTATTCTCTCACAGTATATGTGATCATTTCTTCAATTCTCATTATCTACATAAATCAGAAATATAAAAAAAAATATATATATATATATATATTGGCCTACATGTTAGATCAAATTACAACCTGATCTCACGGGAGAGCATAACTATTTTAAGAGATGCCGATTTTGTATGAATTCATACAATGTAAATCGTATGAAAACATATGTTTGTTTGTTTTTTGTTGTTTTTTGTTTGCTTTTTTTAAAGTATGAAGGTCCGCCACTAAACATAACCCTCAGTTGGGCGTACACAGATCATTCAAACCATACGAATGAGATCGTATGACTTTAAACGAATTAGCCACCAATTCACCAAAACGTAAAATAGTTACGAATTGCCATGAGATTGTGTTGCAAATTAACCTCAAATTAAACTTTACATATTGCATGTAATGACCTCATAGATCAGGATTTTGCAGTGCAGAGCAATAAGCACGTGTTCAAGAAAGTGCGATGGTGGTTTTTGATACACAGCTTAATACTGTGTGTCGTTACCTGGATGATCTACGTTTTTTTTGTTTTGTTTTGTTTTGTTTTTTGTGATGGTTGTTCAGGAGTCCCTTGTTTGTCCTGAGCAGTTAAACTGAGCTCTGTTCTTCAGAAAAATCCTCCAGGTCCCAAAAATTCTTTAGTTCTCCGGTATCTTTTGCATGTTTGAACCCTTTCCAGCAGTGATATGATTTTGATCCATCTTTTCACACTGAGGACAATTGAGGGACTCATACACAAAGGTTCAAACATTCACTTATGCTCCAGAAGGAAACACGATGCATTTAAAAACAGTCGTAGATCATCCAGGTAACCACACACAGTATTAAGAATGGTTCCCAAACTTTTGAACTGTGTTATTTGAATAAATTCAGCTATTTTTTTGTCTTGTGGACTACATGTAAAGATCTTAATAAAAAAATAACATGCATTTTGTAAGATCTCTCTTATTTTGTTAAAATTATTCACATTTTCACAGATTCTGCAAGTGGTTTCCATACTTTTTCATGCAACTGTAGTGTGTGTACAGAATGCCAATCAAACTTGCTAGTGGTTTCAAGCTCTGTAAACAGCTGTATTGTGATGTTTGGGATTACGCACAGTTGCATAAGGCATGCTAGTGCTTATTATACAACAGAACCGCACTGACCTGTCTCTGTGTGACAAAACTCTGATGAGAAAGAAATGTCATCCAGAGCAACATATCCACCACGGGCACTGTTGAACGCCACCTCAAACACCACCTAGTAAACCAAATACACCAATCAATCTAAATTAGACAAATTACATGCCCAAAATAAAGGGAACAATAGTCCCCAAAAGGATTCATTCATTTTGAAAACTTAAAAAGTTTTATATTGATTTAGTTTGTAACTCAGTGTAAAAGTAATTAAAAACACTACACGGTTCAAAGGGTAGTGCATTAGTAACACTTCAGACAGTGAACTCATCTGCTGGAGAGAATCTCCAGACTCCACACACACTCCCACTCTCATTATTTACATTGTCTCCCAGAGTTGGCTGCTCACACTCAAACATGGCAGCCACAGCGCTAGCTCTCCACTTCATGTTTACACTATTCCTACAGATGCAAAATATACACTCTTTTCTCCCCAGCACAGAGATGACGTTATGTATGGTTTGAAATAGATCACACTTTGAACTATATTTGGAAATTACCAAAGATATCTCTTACAGTTCATAATCAAAGCAGTTTTGATTACATTTATATGGTCAGTTTTCAGTAAAACTATCCATACTTGATTTGGTTATACTGTATATAATATATACGATATACTAAAATATACACTAAAACACTTACTGACCCCAAACTTTTGAATGGTATAGAGTTTTTTTTTATTATTATTATTATTTTTTGGGCAAAAATAAATACTGCATTAAATTGGTCAATAACAGTAAAGACTATTTACAGAGAGTGTGTGAGTGTGTGTGTATGTGTGTGTTTCTATTCAAAGAATATTGAAGAAAGCAACTGTTTTCAACAATAATAGGAAATATTTATTTATCACCAAATCAGCATATTAGAATGTTTTCTTAAGGATCATGTGACACTGAAGACTGGAGTAATGGCCTCTGAAAATTCAGCAAAATATTTCAAAATCTTACCAACCCTAAACTTTTTAATGATAGTATATATTCCAATTAGTTATGAATGTCAAAATGTGAATATTAGTCTAAGTTAGTGACATTCTTTACTAACTGAATGTGCATTAACTAATATTTGCTAATCCTATTATTGATAAATATTACAAAAGTGTTAGCCATTTATCTACTGGTGTTCAAAATATATTTATATAGGGGGTGTAAAGAACCCGTCAAAGAACATTAATTATTATAATATAATATAATTGTTTGACTTAAACTTGCCATCTATAATATGACACGAGTCTGTACAACGTCTTATATATGTTAACCATGTAATAAAAGAAGGCCCCTTTTATAAATAGGTGCTGGTTTTGTTAGGATAGTGTTCTTCCGTATACATGTGGGATTACAGCTCTTAAGCCATTAACGTGTATTTGCAAATGGCTTTAGTATATTGCAGGTAGTTAAAACTTCTAAGATATAATAAGTAGACATACCATCTCTTCTAAACAAAAGCTTACATATGGATAGTGTCAACATGTGAATGTACTTTATTGCAGTACAGTACATTACAAATACCTGTTGTACAGTACAAATACCTGTTGAGTTTAATTTTACTTTATAAGAGACTATTTTAAATTAACATTAAGTTGGGTGCCAGTAGATTTGTTTAAAATGGATTTTTATTTTCTGATGGAAACTAAATGCACTTAACTTAAAAAACATGCATCTTTGAAAATGTTTTTTTCTGTTCTGTTGCCGTATAGTTTATATTTGAACTGAAGTAGTGTTTTTGTTGGCTTCTCTAATGTCACCATGCTGTCCCTCAAAATTGCGTAATGCAGTGATACTTAAAAACATCACTGACCTCTAAAGGATGTGGTGCCTTAATATCCACTTGCACTAACTTCCAATTTGAAGTTGCATACACATCAGGTCTCCATATCTCTTCATAGTGGCCCAGCTGGTCCTTAGTGAAGACTGAGAAGAAATTCCCAATAGCTTGGTTCCTTTGATAGTAAAAGGACAAGCATCCTGCCATTGAAGTGGTAGTCATTGGCGACACCAACTTGGCCACCTCCTGGAACCTTTTGGCATAAACTGAGTCCACATACATGTAGTGACCTAGTTCAGAGTGGAGAAATTAAACAAAGGATGGATTCACAAAGCACATTCCTCAGGGTAAGAGAATAAGCAAGCTCCAAACCAAGAGAATTGTGGGTTGAGAAAAGCTATGGTCTTGTTGGAGAGCCTGGAATGATTCATTCCAGCTCTTGACCTTTTATGCAGTATGAAGCTGTTCCGTCAGTCTGTATTACCTCTCTCATTGTTCATGGTGTGGTCATCTGGAAGGTTTGACTGAGGGTCGCGGGCCAAACTCCCACCCACATACCAGTTCACATTGGGATTCCACTGATTACTGTAGCCACACAAGTGATGCTCCTCAAAGTTGCACTCTAAAACAGACATTAAACATTATTATTATGAAATCAGAAGACTTGGAATGTAGCACGTATATGTAATGGACTGCTGTTACTGTAATTGTAAATGTTTTTAGAGTTGCAAAACAGCTACAATCACCATCCTCTCATCCCTTATACATTTCATGAATGAAATCAAATGGGTTGGGAGCAACATTAGTATTTTGGAGTAATATCACTTTTTTTATTTT
>RJVU01049572.1:321508-349438 GCA_003731715.1 Anabarilius grahami
TACTTTGAGCATCATCAATGAATAACAACAACAACAAAAAATTAACTGACCTTTTTGTAGGTTCTGTAATTTTTGCATATATATATATGGGTTGCAAAAAGCCTTTAGACTTTCAAAGTAGGGCATTGCAAAAAAATAAAAAAAACATAAATAAACTACTTAATTAGCATAATAAGGTGTTCCTGCACAAAGTTTGGATTTTACAATGTGGCCTATTGTACTGGTTAAGACTATAAAATTTGAAGACTTACCTATACAGTATCCAGGGATGATGTGTATTTCAAAAATAGCAACGCTATTGCCCATTCCTGTGCTGGGTTTGGCCTCAAATAATAGCTAAATGTCAAAAAGTATTAAACAAAGAGAAATGAAACCATTTGGGCTGCAACAGTTAAATATGCACCAATTGCTATCAATTCAACTGACAAAAATGTTTATTTTATTATCCAAAACCTTTAAAACAATCTTTATCTAACTCATTATGACAGGGTACAACCTCTTCACTCTCTTTCGGTGATTCTATAAATCATAAATCAAACAGCTTCAGTTTTACACACTGTCTAATTTTAGAGTAAATATAACGTCAGAAAGTTTACTTCATACATCTCAAGTCAAAATTAGCGTAATAGATTCACTTTCTTTCCAGTCATAATTCATAACATTTGTTATTAAACAAAGTCAATTTCTATTCTTTTGTGCTTTGCTATTCCTTACCCTCAGTCTATCTTTCCAAATGTAATTCCCAGAAACACAGAATTACTGTTAGTGTAGTAAAATAGCACAAGTGCTTGCCTGATCAAGGGAGAGGCGTATCCACAATAGTATTTACAAAGGGCTCTTTTCTTCACTCAGCTCCACTCAAACCCTCTTTTAAGCTAAAGGCCCTCTAGCAAACTATGAATAGTCTTGACTAAATTATTTCACACACACAACCCCCTCGTTTCCTTACTTTGCATTCAAACACAGTGACTGTGCCATGTCAGGCAGATACCTGGTAAGCCCCAGACATATTACGAAGGTCCACGCTGGCAATGAGCCAACTGTCTGAGGGTCTATCCACCGTCCATAACATGTAGTCAAAGTTCTCGCCCTCGGGTCGTAAATGCAGTTGAAGAGAGCCTGATCCTGAGATCTGATAGACCAACCGCATACAGCTCCAGTCTCTGAGCTCCAGCTCTGGGCTGACCAGGACAAACTTTTCTTTCTCACCAGAAGATGATGGATCTGCTGTGATGAAGCGACCTGAAAGAATCAGAAGAGTCATAATTTCAATACTGGTGAGAACATTTGTGCAGAAACGCATGCATTATGTCATAAGTCTAAGAACAGAAAAGAAACACTTCAAAAATGTAAAAGAAGTTTATAGTTAATGATTGTTTACATTCAGTTCTGTTATTTTCAATGGAGGATATAACAATGGATCTGGATTTTCTAAAGCCAAGTCAATCTAATGATCCAGGGTCTCACAGGGTCATCAGTAATGAACAGAAACCTCTTAAAAAAAACATAAATAAAATGAATTTCACCATTTTAAACTGTGTGTCAAAAAACAGGTGTGATCTGTATCAGGTTTCTACAAAATGAAGTGCATGCAATCACAGCAAATGAAGACTCAATGGAGACTCAAGTGTTAATTTAACAGTCTATTTAATCTTCTGACTTTAACAAAGAGACTGTTTAGAGCACAGAAATAGGTTACGTTCACATTTAAACAGTTTATTAAAGAAGAAATATCAGCTGTCAGAAGTAAAGTAATCATATACGTTGTGAACGTATCCAATTTCCTCTTGTTTCATTTGCATCAAACCTCGACATAATGTAAGAGTGTGTTTGCTGCTGTTAGCTTCAGTGATCTCTGATAACTCCAGATGTTCTCATGGTGATTCATTCCAGGTGCCAGATAAAAATGATGCCTTTTTTTCTTCTCTCTTCAAGACCTCTTGCAAAAACATACTAATTATCTACACTTTGGTTTGGCCCTTTTTTGGGATCTCATATATTTAGTCCATGAGCAAATGCCAATCGTTAAAATCCCATTTCTCCGGCCATGACATCAGCTTCTGAGGTAGGTGTTTAAAATAGTGAAGTCATGTCTTTTGTAAGGTCCACTGAATTTAGTCCCCATTTTGTGGAAACACAATAAATTCACAATGAACCACAAAGTAGTCTTAACAAAAACACACAGTCAATGTATTAGCACAGTCACAAGGTCAGCATTTTCAGCGATGGTTGCAAACATGAGAAATAAATGGCTGTTTTTTTATCACAAGCAGTTAATGTTTACAGTTTTTCTCAATTGCTAACACACAATTCATGAAACAATTGACCATTTTCTCACAACCATAAACACAATCTCATAACTACACACCAACTTGTACAAACCTCAAACTTCCACGTCAAAATCAAATATTTCAGACGTAAAAAACGTATTTCACTTCTGTCAAAATCAAACTTTGGGCTCAGATGACACACAAAACCTGCAAATACACAGACTACTTTCCTGCCCAGTGAACACTAGTGAGATCAATTCATAACACTGTAACAAAAACCTCTTATTGGGATTTGGCAGCTTAGTGTCTTTTACAGTGTACAACATAAATGAACGGGTGCAGATGANAAAAACGTATTCACTTCTGTCAAAATCAAACTTTGGGCTCAGATGACACACAAAACCTGCAAATACACAGACTACTTTCCTGCCCAGTGAACACTAGTGAGATCAATTCATAACACTGTAACAAAAACCTCTTATTGGGATTTGGCAGCTTAGTGTCTTTTACAGTGTACAACATAAATGAACGGGTGCAGATGAAGTAAACTGCAACAATGAGCTTTAGGAAAAATTATTTTCATTTTGACTACTGTAAAGTGATCTTACAGGAGATGAAAGTAGATGAAGAAGTTGATCTTACAAGAGAAGAAAAGGTCAAAAATAGGTCAAAAATGTAAAGAACTAAATATGAACTGTATGCAACACAGTACAGTATACTGTCAATTACAGTAATACATAAATAAAGAAATAAATTTGCCATCATCTGCACCTTCAGCCAAATTTCATTACAGTATACAGTACTATAGCAGTTTCTTGGTCTTCTGACAAAAGACTTTCTCTACCTTCCTAAGGGAGTCGTCTCTCAGTTCTGCAAAAATACAGCACATGTATTTGAGGGTGTATATGTGCTACAGTTTACTGGACACAGAATAGTGAAATTTCTCTCATATAAAGTACTGTTACTGTGTACTGTAATTATACTGTATGTGTAAGTAGTATAAAACCCTGTCGATGATTCTAGGATGCAATTTCTAAAGCACAATCACCTGTGCTCCTGTTTACATTATCCCGAGATTCTGATTGATGTGTCATCATTTTTGCTACTGAATGTTTACTGATGGATAAATGTGTGCTAGTTGAGTTCACATAGTGACACGAGTTAATTATAATTATGTGTTTGTGTTTTCTGAATGAGAACATGGTCAAACCATTGTAAAATAAGGGCATTTTGTGTAGAGTTTTGCAGAAAACATTAAGAAAATTGGAATGTGTGTGAATGTGTTTTGAGAAATGTGTCTTTGTTTTGAGAATTAAATATAAATGGTTTGGGAAATCGTGCCAAATGAATCAGTTATAGTGTGTTAGCAATCAAGAAAAACTGTAAAGAAAACAAACTCAAAATAACACTTAGAATACAAGATACCAAAACAAGTCAAGCAGAACAACCAACATAACCTAGATGAGAACGGACAATGAACTGAACAAACTAATCAATGAAATAGAGAACAGGTGCAGATCATAATCAATCAATAAAAAACCAATAAGGAAACAAAACTCAGAGCCGGTCCACACAAAGACACGTTTAGATGTATACGTTCAGATGGATCTGGTGTTTTGGGAGCCTGAAACCGCTATTTTTTTTAAACCAGGTCCCAGAGTGGATAAATATGAAAACGACACCCTTGCGTTTTAATGCATACGACCAATCCGTATATGTAGTGAAGTGTCGACCCTAGTCAGACACCGCTACGTCACGTAACAGCAACAACAATAGCAGACTATATGCTTGTGTTTGTGCCGCAGAAGCTACTGAGCCTATTAGCTTTACTAAAGTAAAGCTTTATTTCTAAGCATTACTAAAGTTTGTATACAGCGCACAAGGTTTATGCGCATGCTCCAAGTCTTATTCTCTATTTTTAGTGCATCTCTGTGGCAGAATAACAGCACCACATTCTGGCATGTATACTACATCGTTTTGAGTCGGGTTTCAGTGGTTTCGTGTGTATGCAGATATTTCTTGAGATGAGGAAAAAAAAAAATGGAAAGGGAAAGCTCTGGCTTAGTGTGGATGTAGCCTCAAACACAGGAACCTGAAACAGACATTAAACCCAAAATACCAATACCCGTAACAAGCATACAGCTGAACATTGAAAACTAGTATAGGGCAACATACTTCATAACTACATTTTAACTAATAAAGGGGAAAGAGTTGATGTCATTGACCTATGTGGCTTACAACACACTATAAAAAAGTTCCAGGTGACTCAAAATGCTTCTGTAACGAGTTGCAGAGTTCACCCAAAAATGAAAATTCTGTCAAATGAAGCCTTAGGTTAATTCATTAAGATTAGGGTTTCAATCGTCCACGTCTACCAGGTATATTGTTGAAAATACTAACCTAACACAATTTAACAAATTTTGGTGTAGCTTCAATGAACTTTCTGGAAGTTGTGATTTTAAGTTAGTTCAATATGTGTCGTAGATGCAGACAACTTTTACTTGCTCCAGCACACAGTAGAGTTCGTATCCCGGCTCATTCTCCTTTCTCATCCCACCTCCCCCTTTCTCTCTCTCTTATTTTGCTTTCTGTCTACTCTCCAACTGTCCAGTCTAAATAAAGCCAAAAGACCAAACATAAATCTAAAAACAAATATTTTAGATTGACTCAACTACAATTCTTATTTTTTATGGAAGCATTTTCCCCTCTACCTCGCAATGGCATCTCTGATAACATGTGCACCGATGTGAAGGCAGGATAAAACTCCCCAAAAACAAAGGTGTAAAGTACTTGAGTAAATGTAATTAGTTACTGTACTTAAGTATCTTTTTGGCTACTTTGTAGTTGTACTGAGTATCAAAGATATCGGCAACTTTTACTCTCTACTTGACTACATTTTTGAGCAAGTAAATGTACTTTTTACTCCACTACATTTGTGATGAGTAATGCAATTACAAATTACATTTTTCATGGCAGCTAACTTTTACTGCAGCAGTTTGTTTTTGATATAAAGAAGCGATATCGCCATCTAAGGTCATTGAAGCTACTATATCTTGTGCGTTTTGCCTTCACTCCCCCAAAACTTGTCAACAAGGCAGGCGTTTGATTCATTAGATGAGGAAATGACTGCAGCCACTGATGAGGCCGAAACCAGCACATACATGTTTTGAAGGATATTTGTTTATATGGCCTTTTTGTGCACTTGAGCTTAACTGAGACTTGAGAGTTTGTAGACGTTTAAAAGGTTGTTGTGTCGACCTTGATTTATTGCAACATTGAGGTGTTCAGTTTTATTTTGATTTTAGAAAATAAACTTGATTTCTCATCTTACAAATCAATTTTTTCTTATTTTCACTGGCATGTCTCTCAGGTGTTGAGGACTAGAGCATCTCTGAGCCTACATTCAGTACGAGTAAAATACTTAAGTACTGTTAAAATCAGATACTTTAAGACTTTTCCTCAAGTTGTATTGGAATTGGTGACTTGTAACTTGCAGTGGAGTCATTTTCGATGTAAGGTATCTGTACTTTTACTCAAGTATGGTTTTCAGGTACTCTTTACACCTCTGCCCAAAAACCTGTCCCTCACATGAGAGCGCAATCATTAACAAACGACGAATGATCCATCCAATGATCCCATCAATTCCCAATAGACAAAATCATCACCCGCTGCATATTTTAATAAAATATTATCCATTAAAGTAACAAACCATGCAAGCCATAACATTTCTAGAGGCAATAATAAGTAGTGGGGAAAATTACTCTGCACATTTTTTTTTCCCAACATGAGAGAGGCTTTTAGTAAAGAAACAAATAATGAATAAAGTGCAATTCTCATTAAACACTCAAAACTCACTGCAGCAGCTGTTATTCAGTAAGTGTGAAGGAGATCTGGCTGGAAGTAGCCCACCTCCTTCTGATTCTTCATAAAAATGGTTAAAAGTTTACATGAACTCTGTGAATGTCTGCTGTGCATCTTCAAACGCCTAAATGATTTCTACAGCTGCCGAAAATGGCAGGAGAAACAAGGTTAGCAGATCTCCACATTCAGTTGTTTCTCATCATTTCCATCTCAGCTCCTTCTGGAAATGTTTTTTCTTACATTTATAGTTTTTTGGCTGCATAAATATTTAAAAAAAAAGATAAATACACTAAATTGTATTACTTTCTATGCTTTAATAATAGCAAAGAGTGGGCACATTGATACACAGTAAGCATATGCCTATCTTTTTATAAAATAACAGAAAAGTTACATGGCAAATAGATCATAATCTGCATTCATTCATTAAAAGTTTAGTAAAGTTCCTTCATTTTCCTAAAACTAAGAAGTCTGTCTCTGCTGTGTTTCCACTACAAAGTCAGTGTTGTCTAGGAAACCAAACAGAGACACACATTTGTTGCCAAGTCTTGTTTTATTGACCTGTGGGGAAAAACTCCACAAGCAGGAGACAGTTGTCAACCAGACAACTGCCCACGGTATGTTCACTGGATTACACTTCTTTCATCATACTTCAGTTAACAGTCATTCTAAAGCATCTTCTCTGTTTTCCCCACAGCTGAGCCCATCCAGATGTTCACCAGCCATCATAGTTTTTGGCAGAGGACAGAAACAAAAGTTAAGCAATGAAAACAAAGCTTATTTTTAGAACAGAGCACAAACGGTTACGGAAAGCTCTCGTGCTCAAAGCACAATAATATTAAGGTAAATACAAATACAAGTAACATACAAGAAAAAAAAAAAGTATGACAGCTGTCCTGCAACATGCATCTCTTGTGAGATGTTGAGTTGAGAAGAGTTATAGCATGCATGATCTGTGAAGCATCTCTGGCCAGTGTGCATCATAAAGGCCAATTAATAATCTACGGAAATCCTTAGTTCTGATGAATAGAGATCAGATAAAGTCCTGTCATGTAGAGCAGGCTCACTCGAAGAAGTGCAGATGTGCAACGGCTAATCCTTAAACACTGAAGAAAGTAGGGCAGCACTTTTTATATAAATCCTGCATAATGATGCATTTCAATACAGTCACAATTCCTTAACCAGTTTTAACCTAAATTAAAGTATACAGGGTGCACCATGTGGTAACCAGGTACCCATGTTACCAGTACTTATGAACAGATGCTCCGTATATATAGCCAAAAATTTGATTTGTAATTTGATATTTAAAATTTGATTGGCTGCTGATGGTCGTTTTTGTTGATTTGCACAATTGATTTTTCATGGCTTGATTAGCACTTGCCCTGAGAAGACACGTCAAATTGAATTTTCCTTGATCAAACAAATTGGCATGTATCCTCAGAATGTCTTGTTGTCTGTGGTGGTCAGATTTAATTGATTTATATCTTCAAAATGCTTTGAAAAATCAAATAATTATTTTTGTCATGAGGGTCTTGGAACAATGTGTGCCAAGCTTTATATGCTTGCATTTTGTATGCTCTTTTCCAAATATTAGACTAAAGAAAATGTGAATCTGCACATTTCCACTACATTATGCGCATTATATCTATTGTCGTGATGGAACCCATTGCTTCAGAGAGCTATTTGTGTTTTTGGACATTGTTTTATTAAATGCTGTGAGGAGACGCAGAAGAATTGATGAAATATCTCACATTGGGGCTTAAACAGCTGCTGTGCCCATACGCCAGTGAGGCAACCTCTGTATATAGCCGACCTGCAAGTGCCCGCGCACAAATGACTATGGCTAGAGTTTAAACTTTCAAATTCCAAATGAATGTCAAGGGAAGAATTGTGTGCCTAATTTTTGTTGGGCCTAATGCACAATGCCATGATGTTTTACATGCACAAATGGTCACAACACGTCATCACTATGCGAATAAAATGTTTCCATAATCTTAATGAGCATTTGAACTAAAACAAAACTCAAGATAATCGGCAACTAGCACATTAAGGCCCCATTTACACTAGTGCGTTTTTATTTTAAAACGGCGTTTTAAAATGAAAACGATTCTCATCTACACTGCCGTTTCCACAGCGTTTCAGAAACGATCTCCGTCTACACTACACGGCCGAAAACGCATGTCTCATGACCGTTCATGCACACTAGGCATGCGCGTACAAGTGTAAACAGTTGCCTCTTGCGCATGTAGGCAGCTGCAGTATTAAAAAGTGCAGACTTTAACTGCACAATGGCTGCTAAAAATTACAACAAAGCCAGCAAAGATAAGATTGCAGTTCAGTCTCCATGTTATTGTTTACACGGTTGTCAAGGATACGCAGAGCGAACGTGGGCAGCCACGCCATCGTTTTCAAAAGTCTCCGTTTTAGTCCGTTTATACAGAAACACAACCCCAGCGTTTTCAAACTAAAAAGGTGTCTGCAGCGTTTTCAAAAATCTCCGTTTTCGAGGTTCGAAAACACTGGCGTAGTATAAAGACAGACGTAACCGTAGCAAAACGTATGCGTTTTAAAACGAAAACGCACTAGTGTAAACAGGGCCTAAATGTCAATGTTAATTTGGAGACCCAGTTTACACTAGTGCGTTTTTGTTTTGTCTACACTACTCGACGGAAAACGCATGTCACATGACCGTTCATGCACACTAGGCATGCGTGTACAAGTGTAAACAGTTGCCTCTTTCTCATGTAGGCAGCTGCAGTATTAAAAAATGCAGAGTTTAACTGCACAATGGCTGCTAAAAAAGACAACAAAGCCAGCAAAGATTGCAGTTCAGTCTCCATGTTATTGTTTAGACGGTCGTCAAGGAGCGAATGTGGGCAGCCATGCCATCGATTTCAAAACACTACGTTTTGGTCAGTGTACACTAAAACGCAACCCCAGTGTTTTTAAACTAAAACGGGCTCTGCAGCATTTTCGAAAGTCATCTTGAGACTACGGTAATTACGAATGGCGTGAGCACAGCATAATGGTGTGTTCAAGTCCTCCTGGGAAGTTTGTATTTACAAGTTCATCGTAAACAGGACTTCCCAACTCAGGTGCTTTCAAGTCACTTTCATTGGAGCAAGATGGTGGTGTACCTTCTCTTAACAAACTACACAAAAATACAGCAAGGTTTTTAAACTACTTCTAAAAAAAATGAACGAAGAATGTGCATCGGGTGTGTTTTGCTTTTTCAATTAAGTGAAGTGTGACCAAGTATAGTGACCCATACTCGGAATTTGTACTGCATTTCACCCATCTAAGTGCACACACACAGCAGTGAGTGTTATAAACACACAAACACACTGTGAACCCACACCCGGTGCAGTGGGCAGACATTTTTGCTCTGGCGCCCAGGGAGCGTTTGGGGGTTAGGTGCTTTGCTCAAGGGAACCGTGGAAGAGAGCGCTGTTCATTCAGTCCCCCCACCTACATTTCCTGCCAGTTACTGAGACTCAAACCCACAACCTTCGGGTTACAAGTCCAACTCTCTAACCATTAGGCCACAAATTAATTTATAAAGCCACAGTAAACTTTATCGTTACATATTATATTGTTATATTACAATGAATTATATTTTGTACAGGCAATTAGCTTATTTTGTTGTAAATTAAAGCCCTAACAAGTATTGTAGTATTCCGCCACGTTTCTCACTGACACGCCCCCAAATCGTAAAGATCGGGGCTTAAAGAAAATCCCCAGCTTCCCACTCGTATTTACAACTTTGTGGTGGCGTTCATGTGCATTCAACTCGTAAATTTTTCCAACATGACTTAAAGGGTTAGTTCACCCAAAAATTTAAATAATGTCATTAATTACTCACCCTCATGTCTTTCTACACCCGTAAGATCTTCGTTCATCTTCGGAACACAAATTAAGATATTTTTGATGAAATCCGATGGCTCAGCGAGGCTTGCATAAACAGCAATGGTACTTCCTCTCTCAAGATCCATAAAGGTACTAAAAACATATTTAAATCAGTTCATGTAACGACTTTTCACAATATCTAGTGCTGGCCGATTTCATAACACTGCTTTTTGAAGCTTTAGAGCTTTACGAATCAAATCAGTGGATCGGAGCGCCAAAGTCACGTGATTTCAACAGTTTGGCGGTTTGATACGCGATCCGAATCACTGATTCGACTCAAAAGATTCATAACACTCTTAAGCAGTGTTTTGAAATCGGCCATCACTAGATATTGTTAAAAAGTCATTTTTGGTTTTTTGGCGCACAAAAATATTCTCGTCGCTTTATAATATTAAGATAGAACCACTGAACTCACATGAACTGATTTAAATATGTTTTTAGTACCTTTATGGATCTTGAGAGAGGAAGTACCATTGCTGTCTATGCAGGCCTCGCTGAGCCATCGGATTTCATCAAAAATATCTTAATTTGTGTTCCAAAGATGAATGAAGGTCTTACAGGTGTAGAACGACATGAGGGTGAGTAATAAATGACATTATTTTCATTTTTGGGTGAACTAACCCTTTAAACTCACCAAAAAAACGCAAATGTAGGCTACATATTGTAGCGCCATCTAGTGTCCGATGTGTGGTGGTGGGTGCCTGAGAAATGTGAAGCCTAATGATTTTGGAAACATCTTAAGTTTGAGGCGTCTACAAGTTGGGGTCTCTGGTGACCAGGCACTTTCAGGGCAGAAAAAGAATAACTGGCAAAACAGTACTACATATAAAAGTCCTTGGACCCCTCTCATACCTTCCTCGTTGATGGTCCAGGCAGCATAAGCGGGATCAGACGTGTAGCCGCAGCTGTCCGCGTCGAAACTGCAGGAGCCGCGCAAAATCTGCGTCTGAGCCCGCGTCAGAACAGCGACTGCTGAGGATGACATAACATCAGATAAGCACTAAACTATACCATCTTAACGAGAATAAACTCGCACTGTTAGCGAAAATAAATGTGCAAAATGTCAATTCAGCAACGAACAAGTCCACGTTGATGCAACAGATAAAACTTGCACCAATGCATAGACGCATGCAAACAGTTTTTCCATTAAGAAAAGTGATGACCTACCCAGAAGGGTGGAGAAGTGAAGCAAACTCATGGCAAAAGTTGCAGAGATGCTGGAGTGGAAGAGTGAAGGTCCACTAACGCAGATTGCGTACGGCAGCTTGAGCACACAGCGCACTGCGACCGCTGCATTCACTCTCCATGCTTTGACTCTGGCAGTGCTCAACAGACAGTGGGAGGAGGGAGTGGTTGTTGAGGTTTCTATTTCAGAACAGGCAATGGATCTCCCTTAGGTAAGGAGTTTGCCGCTGTGTAAACGTCTGCAGAAATGCTTTGATGGCCTTAAATTACTCAAATAGTCTGTATAGCATTAAATGGTGTTTAACAACAGTGAGGTTTGAATTGCATGTTTAATAAGTGAGTTACTCTGTGTTGATATATATCAACACGTAAAGTATGTCATGAACAATTTCAGGACAATTTCTAATCTCATTTCTGGAGTGGGGATGTCATTTTACTCATTTTCCTTGAAATAAATTAGCATGAGATCATGGAACGAAAATAGAGATTCATCTTATTGAAGTAAACTGTACCAAACCACTGTAAGGTCAGACAGTACCAGTAAGTGGTTCATGAACTGGTCTGGTGGAGTTAAAAGCAACAAAGTCATTTTGTTTAAAATAAAATGTACACTGTACACGGTGGGAATGGGATTTTATGTTAGGAACACTGTCTTCTATTTAATTTGCCTAATAAAAGTGGAATGGTTAACAACAGAGATCCAGCTGCAGGCTTTCAACAATCCTGTTGTTCACGAGGCTGTTGCTTTTTACAATAATATCCTTGCAGGCACAAGATCCACAGAGCAGCAAATCCATGGCATATGCACAAGGATTGTGATAATTCCCATAGGGATCATAACTCACCTAGTGTGAAGCTTTGTCCTCCGTGTAGAGGTTTACTGTTAATATAACATCCAACATCTCCAAAACAAAGAGAAAGGAAAAAAGAAGGAAAGAAACAATTAGTTTAAATATTGTGGGAAAATATGTTCCTATGATGATCACTCCAACATGAACACCTCACACCTGTGTTGTGTTGGTGCTGGAGGTGCAGTTTTTTATGTTCACTGACAGGACTGGATCTGATTTGTGCAGCTATGCAGGACGATTCACTGTTTACAGTGTTTGCACTCCACATATAAACACATGCCACTGCATCTAAGAAATATTTATTGATTTCATATGACCTTTTTTATTATTTGAGTATTTACTCAAGTATAAATTTCATCCTTAAGCTCATATTGTACCAGTGTTATTATTAACTAAAAATAAAAACTATTAAAAATAGTTTCTATTTAAATAAAACTGAATGTAGATAGATAGATAAATACACTGAACAAAATTATAAATGCAACACATTTGTTTTTGCCCCCATTTTTCATGACCTGAACTCAAAGAGCTAAGACTTTTTCTAGGTAAACAAATGCCTATTTCTCTCAAATATTGTTTACAAATCTGTCTAAATCTGTGGTAGTGAGCACTTCTCCTTTGCCGAGATAATCCATCCACCTCACAGGTGTGGTATATCAAGATGATTAGACAGCATGATTATTGCACAGGTGTGCCTTAGGCTGGCCACAATAAAAGGCCACTCTAATATGTGCAGTTTTATCACACAGCACAATGCCACAGATGTTCGCAAGTTTTGAGGGAGCGTGCAATTGGCATGCTGACTGCAGGAATGTCTACCAGAGCTGTTGCCTGTGAATTGAATGTTCATTTCTCTACCATAAGCCGTCTCCAAAGGCGTTTCGGAGAATTTGGCAGTACATCCAACCGGCCTCACAACCGCAGACCACGTGAAACCACACTAGCCCAGGACCTCCACATCCAGCATCTTCACCTCCAAGATCGTCTGAGACCAGTCACCTGGACAGCTGCTGCAACAATTGGTTTGGATAACCAAAGAATTTCTGCACAAACTGTCATAAACCGTCTCAGGGAAGCTCATCTGCATGCTCGTCGTCCTCATCGGGTCTCGACCTGACTGCAGTTCGTCGTCGTAACTTACTTGAATGGGCAAATGCTCACATTCGATGGCGTCTGGCACTTCGGAGAGGTGTTCTCTTCACGGATGAAGGAGGAGAAGAAGATGTGTTGCACTGCGTGAGGCAAATGGTGGTCACACCAGATACTGACTGGTTTTTGGACCCCCCCGGACCCGCCCAATACAGTAAAATTGCACATTTTAGAGTGGCCTTTTATTGTGGCCAGCCTAAGGCACACCTGTGCAATAATCATCCTGTCTAATCAGCATCTTGATATGCCACACCTGTGAGGTGGATGGATTATCTCGGCAAAGGAGAAGTGCTCACTAACACAGATTTAGACAGATTTGTGAACAATATTTTAAAGAAATTGGCCTTTTGTGTACATAGAAAAAGTCTTAGATCTTTGAGTTCAGCTCATGAAAAATGGGGGCAAAAACAAAAGTGTTTTGTTCAGTATAGATAGATCGTTTTTTAAGTGACGTGACGTGTACAATCAAAAATGATTTTACGATACTGTTCAGTTTATTTAATTAAATTTCATTTAACACCATTGTATTAGGTTTCTCATTCAAACACACATTGCATTGTGTTAAATAAACTGACTTGAAACAGTTGCGTTTTGGCTCAACTCAATATTTTCATTTTTAAAGGACATGTTTCAATTAAGTAGGCCAAAAATAACATTTGATGATTGTTCAATTTACTTAAGTGAATGAAGTTAATCCAACACGATTCTTTTGAGTGGAGAGTACATAAATGATTTTAGTTGTGTTAAAATAGCATTATAGATACTAGGAACAGGATTTCCCCTCACCATCATGCTTTGCACAGGGAGAGTAAATGTTGTTATGGCGTTAGCGTCAGTTCTGGCAGGTCACATCAGTCAAACTCGCATCAGCTGACTCCCAGGTGACTCTACCTATAGGAATGCGATGCCTATCACGGCATCCATATAACTCCTCAGTATTATTAGCAGCTATCGCATTTCTCAGGAGCTAATTACCCTCCTCCATCCCCAGCATCTCTTCAGTCAGGATTGGCCTTATGATTCCCCTGAATCAGACTAATTCTTGAAATATGTGTACATGTTAAATTATTGACATTAATGATATCTGCATATGTTGGTTCTATTCTGTTTACCCTAAGTGGGGTTATTGCTGTTCTCCCTGCTCTTATCCATGCTGGGCTGCATGGATGCGCAGGGAGTTCTTACTTAGAACAAACTCTATGCATTATCAATCGTATTTGACGATAGTGGTCCTGACAGAAAACATGTTATTTTATGCGTTTTTTTCATCAAGATGGAAAAAAAACATTAACAAAATGAAGACTTGTTAATGTTTAATGTTCTTGTTCATATTTAAAAGAGTTTCTGCTATGTTAGTGTTTTTGGAGGTTACCATTGTGGTGAAGTGTAGAGCATGTGCTTGTGGTGAGGATCTGCTAATCAAAGTTGTTTTAATAATAAAAAAAATAACTTCTTTGGGCATGCCATGGATGTAACAAAAACGTCTTCTGGCTAACATCTAACAAAAAGAGTCTTTACAGAGTAAAGATTTTGTAAAAGGTTTTCTTGTAACATTTATAAATGTTGTAAAAAAATTGTTCTTCAACACATTCACTAAATAAATCAAACTGGATTACTTGTTTTAATTTTTGTTTGATATTAAATTTAGGATAACTTAATAGTTTTGGACAAAATTAAGAATGTTAACCTGATTCAGCTAAATGGCATTGAATTAACCTTATGTAATAAACTTAAGTTTAATGAAATAAACAATGTTAATTAAATGCATGGAATTAAATGCCCAGTTACATGGAAACTGTTGACATAAAAAGTTAAGTAAATCCAACGTATAATTTTTTTCAATGTAGCCAAGTATGGTGTCCCATACTTGGAATGTGTGCTCTGCATTTCACCCATCCAAGTGCACACACAGCAGTGAGAATTGAATGCACACACACTGTGAACACACACCCGGAGCATTGGGCAGCCAAATCTGTCTAAATCTGTGTTAGTGAGCACTTCCCCTTTGCCGAGATAGTCCATCCACCTCACAGGTGTGCAGTGTTGGGGAGTAACGGAATACATGTACCGGCGTTACGTATTCAGAATACAAATTATGAGTAACTGTATTCCGTTACAGTTACAATTTAAATAGTTGGTATTTAGAATACAGTTACATTGTTGAAATCAATGGATTACATGAGGATACTTCTCTGTTTCACAATCTCTAAATAACGTTTATATATATATATAAATTTTTTTAAAATAAATTAAGGCAACTTCATGCATTTCCCAGAAGCCCCAATATAAAAACGAAAAAATGCGCGGTTTGCGTGATCAGTCACATGGAGTCGGAAGAGGAGCAGCGGGAGCTCAGCTACAGGTAGAGATGGAGCCGAAACAGAGCCNTGTGTACAGATCCTTGCAACATGGGGCCGTGCATTATCATGCTGCAACATGAGGTGATGGTCGTGGATGAATGGCACAACATTGGGCCTCAGGATCTCGTCACGGTATCTCTGTGCATTCAAAATGCCATCAATAAAATGCACCTGTGTTCGTTGTCCATAACCCCTCCGCCACCATGGGCCACTCGATCCATAACTTTGACATCAGCAAACCGCTCACCCACGCAACGCCATACACGCTGTCTGCCATCTGCCCTGTACAGTGAAAAACGGGATGCATCCGTGAAGAGAACACCTCTCCAAAGTGCCAGACGTCATCGAATGTGAGCATTTGTTCACTCAAGTCGGTTACGACGACGAACTGCAGTCAGGACGAGACCCCGATGAGGACGACGAGCATGCAGATGAGCTTCCCTGAGACGGTTTCTGACAGTTTGTGCAGAAATTCTTTGGTTATGCAAACCAATTGTTGCAGCAGCTGTCCAGGTGACTGGTCTCAGACGATCTTTGAGGGGAAGATGCTGGATGTGGAGGTCCTGGGCTGGTGTGGTTACACATGGTCTGCGGTTGTGAGGCCGGTTGGATGTACTGCCAAATTCTCCGAAACGCCTTTGGAGACGGCTTATGCAAGATAAATGAACATTCAATTCACGGGCAACAGCTCTGGTGGACATTCCTGCAGTCAGCATGCCAATTGCACGCTCCCTCAAAACTTGCGACATCTGTGGCATTGTGCTGTGTGATAAAACTGCACATTTTAGAGTGGCCTTTTATTGTGGCCAGCCTAAGGCACACCTGTGCAATAATCATCCTGTCTAATCATCTTGATATGCCACACCTGTGAGGTGGATGGATTATCTCGGCAAAGGAGAAGTGCTCACTACCACAGATTTAGACAGATTTGTGAACAATATTTGAGAGAAATAGGCATTTGTGTACATAGAAAAAGTCTTAGATCTTTTAGTTCAGCTCATGAAGAATGGGGGCAAAAGTGTTGCATTTATAATTTTGCTCAGTGTAGATAGATAGATAGATAAATAGATAGCAAGGGATGATCCATTTTTAGAAATTATGAACTAGTTCTTCAAACACTATAACTCAAGATCAAGTCATTGCAGCCGGTATGTATTGACAGTTCAGACAGATCACTGAGTAAATTGTACACACAACACAGAAGCAATGTAAAATTATTTATTGTAAACTACTATCAGATTAAGAATAATGTGTCATTTCTTACTCTTTTCTCTCTCTCTCTCTCTCTCTCTCGACATGTTCGTCGCCACGCAGAGAGTGAGTTTGGACTGTGTTCTGTAAATTTCCCCTCATTCAGGAAGCCCTCTCTCAGGCAGTCCTGTGTGAAGATCCTGGGTTTTTCACTAACCATGTGTTTAGCTTGGAGGACTGCACTTTTCCACACACAGCCTGGAGAACAGGAATGATGGGATTGCTGGAGGATGAATTCTCCACTAACCATAAAAACCAGCAGATCCTTGTTCCAGAAAATAACACTAAACAGGATATGAAATGTGTCTAAAAGTGTTATTTATATATATCAAATAAATAAACAGAATGTAGAAGCCAAGTAAAGATTTGCCACACATTGTGTTAAAAAGTCACATTCATAAATTGTATTACATTAAGAGCATCACTGTTAGATCAACATGAGATTCTGACACATTAATAGCATTATCTAGTTATTTATTGATGATAAAACAGATGCTTGCCTTCATGTTTATTGTGTTGCCACTGGCAGATCTTCACGGCAGTAAAGAAAGGCATGTGGTCAGGATAGTCAGTCCAATAGTGAACTATGACACTGCAATTAACTCCAATACCATACAGCCAACAAACATGTATAAAGGCAGATTTTTGATTTTAGGGGCTGGGATATCTCCATAAAGGATGAATTTAGGTTAAAGATATAGTGTACACCCATGTCTGCATGGTAGCTTACAAAACCAACTAATGGCTCACCTTGTGGCTTCCTATTTGATTGGCATGGAAAAGTTTCTCTCTCACAGAGCAGTTGGTAGACCCAATTGCTGGAGGCTTGATGCCTAGTCATTTCTTGTTGCCAAAGCATATGGAGCTGAATTACTGGGTATTTGATGCAGCTGTTGAGCTCACAAACCATAAGAAGTTCCTTGTACAAAAATCACCATAACATCATTAGACACATTTTCTTCCAATGCTGTCAAACGACACAGAGAGGTGTGAGGCAGATGTTGATGTTTCAATACCTTGATTGCTGCACATTTATTAACAGAGTCAGCTGGTTATTAACAGCTGGTTACTGTTTAAATTGATTACATGTTATTTACACAATGGAAGTATTTTTTCAAAATTTATTGATTTTCCCTAAATAATCTCTTCTTTTACATTTTTTAATTCTAAAAAAGCTTACCACTTTTATACATTCAAAAAGTTATATACGCTCATTTAAAAAAATAAAATAAAATTACATTTTAATGTTTGTTAAAAAAAATGTATGTGTTGTTTAAATTTACATTTTACATTAACTGTGAGCTTTATCAACTTATTAGCTTTTCAATTTACAAACCCCCTGCAATTCCTTCACAAACTCCAGTTTAGGAAACCCTGAAGTAATGTAGTATAATGTTTAATGGAATTCATGTTGATGATAACAAAACAAAAATGAATATTCTATTTTCTTTCTCTTTGCATTTATCAATATAGTACACATTTAACGTATTCAAATGAATGTGAAAAAAAAAGTTCAAAAGTAATCGAAAAGTAGTCTTAATTAAAAGTAGATTATAACACCTAAAATGTGTAATTAGTAAACGCTGCATTACAATTTTCATCATGTAATTTGAAATCAGTAACAAATAGCAATTTATAAGCAGTCTACCCAGGGCTGCCTGTATTTCTGCTAAGAAAAAAATAGTCCATTATGTACAAAACAATTGGCCCAGCAACTAAAAAAAAAAGTCGCTGTTTGGATTTTAATAGGCAAATACTTAAGAATCTATGAATGGATCATTATAACAGTGATTATTATGTTTCTAGCATGTTATATGTTTGGCAATGCTTCTTTTAACCCTAAAAGATGGAGAATTATTGGGAGGGAGCATGAAGAATCATTTTCACTCATGAATTGGCACTGACCTTAACCTTAGTGTAAGTTTTTGGGATGTGCTGGAGGAGACTTTACAGAGTGCTCACCTCTTGCATTGTCAATTCAAGATCTTGACCAAAAATGTATGCACCTCTTGATGAAAATAACATCACAACATTTATTTTTGGTCAAGATCTTGTATTGACAATGCAAGAGGTGAGCACTCTGTAAAGTCTCCTCCAGCACATCCCAAAAACCAATTCATGTGTGAAAATGATTCTTCATGCTCCCTTCCAACAATTCTTTCACAGTTTGAGCCTGATGAATCTTAACACTGTCATCCTGGAATATGGCCATGATACATCTTAATACATGGTTGTTTAAGAAATGAAAAGCTACAAGCTCTATCTTGTTTTGGGGTTAAATGAACCGTTGCCAAACATATAACATGCAAGAAAAATAATAATCTCTGTAATAATGATTCCATCCATAGACGTTTAAGTATTTGCCAAATAAAATCCAAACAGCGACTTTTTTTTTGGCCGGGCAGTGTATGAAATGTACGGAGCCCTGGACAAGGTAGGCTAAATCGTAGGCTAAATAGTTTGCACGATTTATTAATTTGTTCCCTCAATTGACTAAAACGTGTGCATGATTTAGTAAATCGAGGGAATGAATTAGTAAGTCATGTACACGATTTAGTAAACTGTGCGCACAATTATAAAAGTTTTTCTTGCATGTCATGTGCAGGGCTCCATAGAAATGAGAGTCCACATTTTCATTAACACGGACGAGCAGCCTGCTATAACATTTGCATGCTAAATTCCATGACCAATCAGAAGAACCAGAGAGCCATGTAATAAATTAATTAATGTTAATGATTTAATTGGCCTAAATTAAATAATTACCATCTCTTTGCATCTCTTAAAAGACAATTTGACCTTTCAAACCCTGTGATCCATGAGTCAAAACTTGCTTAAAGGAATCCATAACTCTTACTCACGCGCCAATTGGTCTTCAAGCTAAAATCTGTCTCATGGCATTCTCATGTGTCATTGCAGTTTGTTGGTGTCAATGTAAACTGTAAATCTTCTCAAAAGAACAACTGATCCAAACTGACAGATTCCACAGAGAGTCAGACTATAATTAAATGTGTGTGTCTTTCATTTGTGTAAACCACAAAAGGTGGTTTAGCAACAGAGCTTTGGATGGTTTGTTTAGTCATATCAAGAAAATTAGAAGATCTGCACAGTTTCTGGTAGCTCAGAATTCAGTTTTAGGTCTTCCTTATCATATTACATTAATACTCTATTGATGACATCCAAGGTGCTTTGGAACACTTGGATCATCACACATTTCTCCTATTTTACATGTCCTCATTCACTTGTAAAAGGTAAAACATGCCAATTCAGTTGGGAGATGGAAACAGACAGTGAGCAGCACTGGAAATGAACACAATTTTCCCTCAGTTTCTGCACTTACCTCATTTCACCTTTAAGCAAAACTGAACTAAAGACAGTCTAAAATGTAGTACATGAACTCAAACCATTAATTTCATCATACACAATACGTTACCATCGAACATAGGTCAATCTAATTGCATAATTCAAATGATACTGCTGTAAAAGTTAAGGCAATCGTATTAGTAAGCAAAAAAGGGGTTCATTTTCTATTGTCAATAGTGTAGCAATTTCTGAAGCACAGCTCAAACAGAAGTCATTTCCAAACAAAGAGGCTTTCTGTTTGTCAATGCCAACCCATTATGAAATCGGCATGGGAAAACCTTTCACCCACACTCGAAAAACTATTGAAATGAATGGAGTTTTCGAAAACTCACCTAACAATAGTAAAATTTGACCGCACCTTTGGAGTAAAAACATAGATCATCAGGTAAGTCTCAGAAGTTGTATTTGTAATATATAATCCTTAAAAATAACAACTTAATATTTTAAGTGTATATTAGAACAGTGAAACATAAACTCCTCCAGTGATTAATGAAGGTGATATGACTTCTAAATGGAGACATTGATTTATACAGGTAAATGTGTAAAGTTATGCACCTTGAAACAGTTATCGCATACAATGCCTCCAAAAGGCAGACATGCTAGCCTTATGTGCGTCACTCAGGATACTGTGGTTGTCTCCACTGTAATATTGTGCCTTTCTCTGGTAGTGGAAAATGATGTCATGCTTCTCAGTGAGTTGTATCACAACAAATCTGCCATAGCAACAAAAGGTCTGTGCCATTTTTTAGTTATCGAAGCCCTAAGCCACAGGAAATGTGAAGTAAAAACCTTGCATATGTCTGGAAAGAGAACAAGATCCTCCTTGAATTAAAATTGTGTAAAGATAATGTAAAGACCAGTGGCTTAGACAATGTTGTTTTTTGAGATCATGCTGAAGCTTTCATTTATTAAATGGGTTTAATTAAACCTCATGCAGAAAAGACTCATGCAGAAATTGCATGTCATGCACAAAAGAGGTTTTTAGGTCACTACTTAACTTCAATCCCCCTAAATATCACCAAGTGTTTCTACCCCATTGCAGCTGATTTGTCAGCTGTATGGTGCCTTCTGAAATCAGGCTTCCTGTTAATTGTGGGCTTGATTGGTATCTATTTACTGCAATGTATATAAGCAATAAGGTACGAGAGGCTGTGCTGTATTGTGAATAAGTCATTGCTGAAGGGCGTTGTTAGGCACGACATGAAGCAGTGACTTATTCACTACAGCACTACCCTTGAGTACCTTTTTGCTTTTATAAAACGGTTACAACACAATACAAATATTAAAGTCAAAAATATGTATCAATGCAATTTTCATTAAGTAAACTTTCACTAAAAGCCTTCCTTCCACCAGAAAAAATAGTCCCTGACCATGAACAGCAACAGAAGTTATATTATTACTCCATTAGATGTCAAGACTGTCTTTATGAGTGTGTCACTCAGTAGCGAAGGCTTTTACATTGAAAAGACTTATAAGACGCAACTGACAAATGCTTTGACTAGCGCTGTCAGTCACGGGAAAACCCTTTAAATGTTAAAAGGACAAGATGATACATCGGACATTTAAACAGATTTTTTATTATGAACATAGGACTGCTCACTCGATCTCTTTCTCACAATATTCTTCTAACATTACATAATACAATAAGCTTCAATGAAAAATATCAATAAGAACAAACAGTTTACATTGCTAAGAGCGGTTGCTTAGGGTGTTGTGTATACTGTCAGAAAAAAGGTACGGTGCTTGTCACTGGGGCAGTACCCTAAGGTACAAAGGTAAAAAGGTACTAATATGTACTTTTACAGTACTAATATGTACCTTTAGGGTACAAATATGCACTTTTAAAGTACTAAAATGTACCTTTAAGGTACTAATATGCACCATTTAGGGGTAAGTAAAGTACAAAGATGTACCTTTTCACTTTTGTACCTTAGGGTACTGCCCCAGTGACAGCGCCATACCTTTTTTTCTGACAGCGTAGTGATACACAGAACCGTTGGGTGAAGCGGTGAATAAAACACAGCTATTGTGTTTCTGTCATCAGAATCAATGACAGAAACTAACCGTTTCATAAAGCAGAACACAGGACACAATCTTCACTCATTATATGATCACTGACCAGTTACCCCCAAAACATTTGCATTAAGTTAAACACATTATGCTGACAGCTCCGCAAATTCATGGTTGCTTGTTTTTCTGTGAATAGCCTACAAATGAACACAGGAAATTCCCTCTTCAGTTCTCCATATCTCTATTTCCCGTTCAAAATGAGAAGAAGCTTTGGGAGAAACTTTTTTTGAAGTGTACACTGTCCCTTGGGGCTCAAAGGTAAGCTCCACAGGGCACTGTCCTATTAAGGGAATGAAAGAGCGAAGTACACATAAGGTAGTAGTTGTGAGGAAAGGAAACACAGCCTTGAGATAAATAAAGATATAACATCAGTTTAATGGTCCTGTAATCAGTGACCCTCAGTTGCATCATCTTTAAACACAACAAACCAGGGAAAGATCTGGTCACAGAGAGCAAATGAAACTTTTTTGTTGTTAAATATTTACAAATAATTTTGTGATTTTCCATAGGTGAGAGAAATAATGGACTTAATACCAATTGGTATAATGACTTGGGGGGGAAATAATCCAATTCATATTCATTCCCTGAAATGAGTGTCCCAATGCATCACTCATCACACACAGGAGATGATTCAAATCAGTAAAATCTATTAAGGTTAAAGGGTTAGTTCACCCAAAAATAAAATTCTGTCATTTATTACTTACCCTGATGCCGTTCCACACCCGTAAGACCTTCGTTCACCTTCAAAACACAAATTAAGATATTTTAGTTGAAATCCGATGGCTCCGTGAGGCCTTCATAGGGAGCAATGACATTTCCTCTCTCAAGATCCATAAAGGTACTAATCATGTGAGTACAGTGGTTCAATATTAATATTATAAAGCGACGAGAATATTTTTGGTGCGCCAAAAAAACCAAAATAACGACTTATTTAGTGATGGCCCATTTCAAAACACTGCTTCAGGAAGCATCGGAGCACAAATGAATCAGCGTATCGAATCATGATTCGGATCGCGTGTCAAACTGCCAACGGCTGAAATCCCGTGACTTTGTCGCTCCGAACAGCAGATTCGATACACTGATTCATTGTGCTCCGATGCTTCCTGAAGCTGTGTTTTGAAATCGGCCATCACTAAATAAGTCGTTATTTTGTTTTTTTGGCTCTCCAAAAATATTCTCGTCGCTTTATAATATTAATATCGAACCACTGTACTCACATGAACCGATTTTTGGGTGAACTAACCCTTTAAGATAAAAGCAAAACTTTACAGATGAAGTTCAGTCATTCTGTTGTGATGATTCAGTACTGCTGTGTTGAGATGCTGGATCTTTTCGAAATCCAGATTGAAATATTAGTCTTAATTCATACTATTTATCATACTGATTACTTAAAGTGCTAGATTACATTTCATAATTAATCATGCAACAACTTCTGCAAATATTGACCCGAAAGCAAAGCCAAAAGAAATGTGTCAGTGAAACTGCATCTTCTGGATCACGGTGAACTCTTGTTACCTATTGTGTAACGAGTGGAACATGTTTATAAAAAACCTTCTGTGAGTATTTAAATAGTTGTGACTGCTATGATGATAAACACTTCATCCTGTTTCTCCAACATCAGGAAAACTTCACTTTCCCCGTTTCTTTTAGTGAGAATGACAAGCCAACACCAAATACAAAATTCAGTAAATAAAACTACATAAACTAGTTAGCTTAGCTTTACAATTTAAATAGTTAGTCTGTTTATAAAATGCAAAATATATCTATTCACGGGGTAACACAAGTCACTTTAATGTTTTGTAGAGCCTTTTTTATCATGTTATATCAAGTACTGGTATGTAGGCTACTCATCTGCTGAACACAAACTGTCATGATGAAATACACAGTCAAGAGTAATTCAGTTCTGTTCCAGATTACCATCTCAACACACCAGACCCAGACCAAAAACCACATGTCTCCCTCTACTGGTATTCACTGTAACATCAGTCTGGTATTCACTGTAACATCAGTCTGGTACCTAATAACAACACGCATATGTAGGTAAAATGGGAAAGTTAGTGTGTAATGTACTGATTCTAAATCCAACAGTTTGTGGGGATGAGGTGTGAAGCAGTCTTAATTGTTTGCATGCAAACTAGGACTAATGAACAAACCTTTAAGAATATAATATAATGATTATTTCAAGTTATTGAAGAAAGAAATCATAAGTGTTTTCCATATTACTATAAATAAAAGAGCCTATTATTTTTTATTACCAAATCAGTATTAGTAACCTACCATTTGGCTTGTTCTCTCTGTATAGCAGTAACCTGCGATGGCCTGATATATCATGACTTTGACTTTGTCTCGATTAGAAGGCATAATAAATTAAATTTCATATTTGATTTGATATTTGATTTGGATGGAAAAGAAAATAGAAATACTTAAATGGTGACTTTGGTTGGTTCTTTCCTTGAGTTGGTTTGGTTTCCTATCTTGTCATTTTCTCAATGCTTCCATCCATATCATAAAAGACCTTATGGCAAGCTGTTTTGACTTTTATTCATTCTCAGGATGTGAATTTTTGATGTCAACAATTCAATTCTTGATATCAACAATTCCATTTTCACCAGTTAAAATGAATCAAGAATTACATTTCCACTATTAAAAGCTAGAATTCTTGATATCTGTAATTGTATTTTCACTATTGATATCAAGAATTGATTTCTTACTAGTTGAAATTCCAATTTCACATATCAGAAATACAATTCTTACTAGTAAAAATCGTTATTTTTGATATCAAGAATTTAATTGGCACTAGTTGAAACATCAGTTCTTGATATCAACAATTGAATTGCTAGTAAAAATGTTAATTTTTAATATCTGAAAATGTATTTCTGATATCAATATAATTTCAGATGGCTTTTTTACTTGTAACAATCACATTACACGTTACTTGTATAGCAATTCAATTGTTGATATCAAGAATAGATATTTTTACTAGTTACAAAGTAATTAATGATATCAAAAATTATGATTTTTACTACTAAGAATTGTATTTCTGATATGTGAAAGTGGAATTTAAACTAGTAAATAATAAATTCTTGATATCAACAATTGAATTTGAATGGCAGCCAATTAGATATCAAGAATTCTAGTTTTTACTAGTGGAAATGTAATTCTTGATATCAAAAATGAGCATTTTAACTAGTGAGAATTGAATTATTGATATCAAGAATTAACATTGTTACTAGTGGAAATGTAATTCCTGATATCAAGAATTCATATCCTGAGAATGAATATGTCAAACGGCTTGCCATATTTTACGAATAAATCCACATTTCATTCTCTTTGAAAAGTGTCGAATCAAATGCCTCTGCGCATACGTTTAAATACGCATAATTTTAAATTCTGTATTATGACAAAGCCAGATAATTTCCTAATTTTGCATAGCAACTATGACCGCTTTATGGTTACTAAGGTAACTTTTCTCTAGCGCTGACTGGGAAATGTCCCGGATGAGGTTGAGTCACCCGCGTTGACGTCACTCGAGCTCTGAAAATGGCTGAGTCGGAAGAGGAGGTGGATGTCTTGGTCCAGAGAGTTGTGAAAGATATCAATAACGCCTTCAAAAGAAACCCGAACATGTACGTATGTGAAGTCGCATTGTTGTTTATCACGCGGTCGTCTAGTTGAATCCTTACAGTGGTTTATAGCCTCGCGCTCAGCCGCAGGGAGAACATAGTGCAGCAGCCTGTGTAACTTGCGCAGGCAGTGGCTGGCTAACTGGCTGCTAACCAGCTCTAACCCGCTGGCGCCCGGCGCAGGCCAGCAGCAGGTAGAGCTCAGCTCACCAAGCCTCACTTCTAGACCAGGTCGTGTGAAATGTGTCTGGGTTATCTGTTTAACTGCTCCGTTCAGACCCAGAAAGTTTTTCTGAGTGAAACGCGAAGTGTGCATGCTTGTCATGTTGTAGCTGGTACTGTGGGTGTTTCTATCAGTTACTCGCTGGTCAGTAACTGGAGGGCGTAACGAGCGATAAAACATTTTACGTTACATTTGTTGTCATTATTCTCAATAATTGCCAATTTCCTTTTCCTTTTTTTTTTTTTTTACTGGTATTTGGAGTGAGAGATTCAATGGTTTCATCATTGTGGCTCTTATGTATCCAAACACATCACTTTTGTCCACATATGAGACATATCTGACCGTCTGTCTTTTTAAATGTTGCCTTCAGTGCAGTTGTTATTTATCTGTGTGTTGGGTCTGTTTGTTCTATATTTGAAGGTCAGTGCCCTGTCCCAGTGGTTTTTTCTCACCCTTCTCTTATGACACTCTTGTTTCTCTGCCAGAGGTACATCTGTAATGACTCAGTGTCAGCTGAGATGTTTGGTGCTTTATGCATTGCTGTTTGCCTTCAGCTCCTTAGTATTTAGCAGAGTCTCTTAAAAATAGCCCTGTGTGACGTGTTCTTCTTTTATCTTTTAAAATATCTTCACAGTGATGAAATTGGCCTCATTCCGTGCCCCGAAGCCCGATACAACCGAAGCCCCATCGTCCTGGTGGAGAATAAGCTGGGAGTGGAGAGCTGGTGTGTCAAGTTTCTGCTGCCCTATGTGCATAATAAACTCCTGCTCTACAGGCAGAGAAAGCAGTGGCTCGACCGGGAAGGTAGGACCAAGGTTTATTGGGTTAGATTGTTCAGCCGGCTCACATTGCTGTGACCTTAGTCTTTATTAAAAGATGGCTGTTCCTACAACAGTTCAGACCAGCCAGCGTTGCTGAAAAACTGATTTCTTTCTCCTTCTCTTCAAGCACTGGTAGATATAACCTGCACATTGCTTCTCTTAAACCCAGATTTTACCACTGCGTGGAATGTCAGGTACATTTTCATTGTATTTCATGTTTGTGTTACCTGAAGAAAAAAAAAACACTACCAAACTAACCCTTAATATATTTTTTTGAATGATTATATGCACATCTATGGTATTTCTTTAGAAGTTCTCTCTATTGATGTTCAGAATTCAGTGTCATTTTATTGCACTGAATGTGTCATCATTGTTGCTATTTTTAGAGAGTTCTGTCTAATTTGGGACATCAAAAGACTGCTGCTACATTGAACTGTAAATGTGACTTCTTCATAATTTCAGAGATAGGGAGCAATTATTTCCACAAATTCACTGCTTTTTCTTTGGTAACATTTAGTTTTGCACAGGAAACGCTCTATGGATATTTAACGCATGCCTGGTTTAAGAATTTCAGCTTTAGTATTATTTACTTGGATTTTTGCATAAAAATATTGGCTGAGTGTCTTTAAGCTAATGTTGCGTGGAAGAAACAGATCGTCCAGAAGGTGGTGCTGTACTTTTCTTTTTTTTTTATGGTTGTTTTGATTTGCATGTCTTTGTGAATTCATCTGGGTATTGATGAACTTATATGTTTTGTAGGAAAGAGCTCCTCCAGTGTGGCGTGTTAAACCCAGAGAAGGACCTTTACCTGGGCAAACTAGCACTATCTAAACATCCTAAAAGCCCAGAGACATGGATACACAGGTTAGAGGATTTAAAAAATGTAGCCATGAATGTCATTATCTTAAATCAGGGCCCACAATGTCATATCACAAGATGGCTGAAAAAATAGGAAAAGCATATCTTAATTTCTGTTCTATTTATATTCATTTATAATTTTGCT
>RJVU01049572.1:349564-405762 GCA_003731715.1 Anabarilius grahami
CGGCCCACAGCCATCAATTAAGTTTGATTTTTGGCTTTTCATAATAAAATGTTTGGGCATCCATGTCTTACAAATGTAAACAAAATGTAATTTATTTTTTTTGTAACTGAATAAATATAGCATAAATATGAAATTCAGTGAAGTCACCTGCTTTAGTGCACTGAGGGTTTATTGTGTGGCTATCCAATATGTTCTGCTTTTAATGTATAGTTACATGAGGTCTTTTAAAATATTAAATATGACACATTATGGAAGTGCTGCATTCTGCACCCTTTAAGTGACCTATTTACTTTGAGTCTGAATTTTCAAATAGTGATATATATAAAAAAACTAATAATAAATTAAGCATTAAGAAATTAATAATGGAATAGTTTGATGCGCTGTACCGGAAAATGTGCTCTGCTTTCATGTAGCTGAATTTGTGTGCAAGAGACTTTGCTCTCAAACTAGCTGAAACGAAAGCAGTGGCCAGGGGACCATGAAATGAAACAGTCTGCAATTGCAGACCTCTTGCAACATGTCAACAATGGCACCGACTAAAGCAGAATTTCATCACTACTGCTAGGACAAGGGCAAACCCCTTTATGTGGATCCCTGGAAGACTAATAAATACCCGTAGCTTGTGAAACTGATAAGACCAAGAACTTATATGTACCTGCAGGACACATCGGAGCTGTCAGATATTATGCAAATAAGTACTTAAATTCAGATTTTTACAATTCACTATGTCTGTTTGGATCAGGTTATTGTCTGCAGTAGGGTTGTCAAAAGTACCAACTTTGGTACCAAGTCGGTACTGAAATTTAAAAAATGTGACGATACCAGCATTTCCCTCTAGCATTTTGAGCGCTGTTGAACGGATTCTTAAATACCTCTGATTGACCATTGTGTTTACGTGCTCAACAGATATGTCTGTGGTTGGCTACAATGATCAACACTTCAAAAACATGTTGTAAATAGACATCTTTGACACTCTTCATCGAGCACTTACAGATGCACATGGGAGCAATGCTATCGGAAATTTGATAATTCCCACTTCTGAAGTCGTGATTACGAGCTTATCGCATTCAAGTTTCGATATGAGAGGGCATTCATGTGCAATTTTTACCTATTAAACTCGTATTTACGATAATTCTGAGAGCACGTGGCCAATCAGAGTCATATCTGTTGAGCGCGTGAATACAATGGCCAATCAGAGGTGTGTAAGAATTTGTTCAACAGCGTTTAAAAGGCTAGAGGAAACTGCTGGTATCGTCACACTTAAAATTTTACTACTGACTTGGTACCTAAAGCCAGTACTTTTGACAACAGTAGTCTGCAGATAATATTGAGCCGTCAGATCCCCCAGGATGCTTAGGAGCCTCACACTATCTACACTAGACGCGACCATTGTCGCTCGCATCGCAACAGCTAAAGGCTTTCTACACTGGATGTGACAAAGCACCCATTGCAGAGCATTTGTCCTTCATGTCAGTACGTCATAAATGGAACGAGGCATCAGTTTACTTTAAGAGATTTGTCGCTCGCGTCACGCCGCATCCATTGTGGACAACATCACTGATTATAACTGGTTCTATTGTCTTTTGTCGTGCCGCTCATGTCCGGTGTAGACACAGTGTCAGAGTGCTGAGATAATCTGGGCCAAATTAGAACTGTCATGAAAGAGAATTCTTTTTTTTTTAAATTATTTTCCTAATAAATATAACCATAAGCATGTTACATTTCTTGTGCATCCAGACATATGCTTATTATTAATTTGCTGAATTTGTTGTGTTGTGGGCAAAGGCGCTGGGTGTTGGAGCAGCTACAGAAGGAGTGCTCTTCCTCTGGACAAGAACTGAAGGATCAGGCTGAACCCAGAGGAGACGCTGTGAGGAGGAGACAGTGCGAGCGGTTGCAGAGAGTCTTGCAGGAGGAGATGAGGGTCTGTACAGATGCAGCAGGCCGTTACCCCAGCAACTACAATGCCTGGTCCCATCGCATCTGGGTATTGCAAAACATGGCTAAAGGTAGTCTGAAGGTAGGCCGTTTCAGTCCACTGCGACTACGTCTGTGTAATTCATCAAAATGACTGAAAACCTGTGTCTGTTAGATGTTGCTTTGTTTGCGTACATCTCAAAGATTAGATTAGTCTTGGATTACTTTAAGGAATGATGGATTACACTGACCCATTATCAGTTGTGTTACAAGGAAAGCAACATGACATGGTTCTTTATGATGTTGATAAATCTACCTGAGCATTTGATTATCTTGATACCTTTCTTTTCCACTTGAATTAACTTGGGAAGAGACCTGATTACAGATGCCACAGTTTTCTGTCTTTTTAGCTTTAATTTTTTTTTTTTTTTTCAGAGAGAGCTGAGTGCTGTTAGTCAGAAGAGCTTATTGGCTCTTAGGGGGTCACTAAGTGCCAGACCTTTGATGTGTGCTTATCCTTTCTTAATTGGATACGAAATTAGGCAAATGTTATAGGGCTCAATCCAAGCAAAAGGCCCTCATATAAAAAGGATGAGCCTGTAGATTTAATGATCCAGGACTAAACAGACTTGAACCAGTCTGAGCCATTCATAGGCTATTTCAGGAGTAATTGGGTTATTGCGGCTGTCGTCTTACATTTCTGCATGTCTTGTTTGGAACTGTGTTTCTTAGTCTGAATTTCCATCCCAGATCTCTGTAGTACATTCTTTACTGAGTTACAACCTAAATGATATCATGATGTAATAACATTTATGATGTTAAAATACTTTCTCGGTTATCGGGTGATATTAGATATTTAATTATGCATGCTCAGATCCTTTATTTTTATCTTTAGATCACCATTTCTGTCATCTAACACTCACTTTTAATCTTTATAAGCATTAATAGTTTAACAACACTTAAATGTAATCTTTAGCAAATCTCAAAATGAATATTCATTATTTATACTGTACTTTTCCACTTGAATTAACTTGGGAAAAGTACAGTATACAGGGAATTATATTGTTGTGATCCATAAATTCACTTGTAGCCTTAAAAACTATTGATTTTATTTTTTAGTGGTTGTTTTGTTTTGGGGGGTTTTTAAGACAAAATTGTATACATTTTATATCAGCCTTTTATCAGTTATTGGTCATAACATTAAAACAAAAAATCTGCTGGACAGAAATGTAATATCAGTAAAATTTTTGCAGTGCTACAGAAATTACACACTTTGCCTTTATAGATTTTTTTTTTTGCACATTTTAGCAATGCATAATAACTAATATGCATATTTTTTGCATGACATTTTTTTGCACATTTCATTCAAGGTTTTGGAATAAATTGATCAATATGTTGACATCCATAGAGCTTACAACTTGGCAAATGAACATTAAAGTCACCATGAAATCTAAATTGAAGTTTTTTGGCTTTTTTAGTATGGATATGTTAGCCTTAAAGGTGCAGTATGTAATAATTCTGTCCGCTAGAGGTCGATAGAAGCCTCTTCAAAACAAAGGCATAGCTTGATGACGCCAAGTTTGAGAGCGGAATCTTGGGACATGTGGTCTTCACCTCAACGGACGGTGCAAAAGAATAGGGATTGGACTCGGGAACAAATCGTGTTCATGGATGCGATTATTAACGTTACAGTTGTGTGAAGCAGAGCAGGACCGAGTGTTGTGGGAGCTGAACGAGGCCGCTGGAGCGACTGCGCAACACGCCTCACGAGCAGCGGAACTTTTATTATGCCACAGTCGCCGGCACCGCTTCCGCTATTCTGGTCTTGAGTATAAGGTAATGCAGCTCTGCTTATCATATTAGATACATTTTTGAGTGTGTTGAAAATGATGTTATAATGTTACTCTGTGCGTTCGTTCGCTCGGCGACTGCTGTGAGACACTTGTTTGAGACGCACTGCCGTAAGATAGATCGTATTAAATGCTTGATGGCTTGCGTTGATAAATGGCATGCAATACATTTTAAAACGTATTGTATGATGGAGAAAATTCTGTATTACTGTTACTAAAAATAAAGCTGCATCTGATTATGCTATGTTAGCTATTTGACAAAATAGTGTTTTTCTCTGAGGCATGGTAAAGCATGGATTTAAACAATAAGACTAAACGTGTTGAGCTATATAACAACAATTAGTTTTCTGACTATAAACTTAAAGGTGCCCTAGATTCAAAAATTTAATTTACCTCGGCATAGTTGAATAACAAGAGTTCAGTACATGGAAATGACATACAGTGAGTCTCAAACTCCATTGTTTCCTCCTTCTTATATAAATCTCATTTGTTTAAAAGACCTCCGAAGAACAGGCGAATCTCAACATAATACCGACTGTTACGTAACAGTCGGGCAGACGCCCCCAATATTTGCATATGCCAGCTCACGTTCAAAGCATTAGACAAGGGCAGGACGTCTGGATGTGCACAGCTGAATCATCAGACTAGGTAAGCAAGCAAGAACAATAGCGAAAAATGGCAGATGGAGCAATAATAACTGACATGATCCATGATATCATGATATTTTTAGTGATATTTGTAAATTGTCTTTCTAAATGTTTTGTTAGCATGTTACTAATGTACTGTTAAATGTGGTTAAAGTTACCATCGTTTCTTACTGTATTCACGGAGACAAGACTGTCGTTATTTTCATTTTTTAAACACTTGCAGTCTGTATAATTAATAAACACAACTTCATTCTTTATAAATCTCTCCAACAGTGTGCAATGTTAGCTTTAGCCATGGAGCACCATCAAACTCATTCAGAATCAAATGTAAACATCCAAATAAATACTATACTTATGCGATTAGACATGTTGCATGACAAACACTTTGTAAAGATCCATTTTGAGGGTTATATTAGCTGTGTGAACTTCTTTTTATGTTGTTTAAGGCAAGCGTGAGCTCTTGGCGTGGAGCACAAGAATTAAAGGGGCCGCACACCCTAAATCGGCGCATTTATAATGATTCTCCAAAATAGGCAGTTAAAAAAATGTATACAAAAAAAACTATGCAGTATTTTCAGCTGAAACTTCACAGACACATTCAGGGGACACCTTAGACTGATATTGCATCTTTTAAAAACATGTTCTTCGGCACCTTTAACCAAACAGTTGTTCCCTTGTCTATTAAAACGTAATATATTAAAGCGTCTTTGGTGGTTTCATGGTTTCTACAAAATAAAACCAGAAACCGAGGGTAACGCGGGTATGACGCAATTGACAGGCGACTCCTCACACGTCCCGGAGCCTCGGTTAAAATTGCAATTTTCTCACGATTTACAAATAGTTGCAAACATTTGGGATATCGTAAGTACTCAAGTGAACAAAATATATAACACTGGCCTAGTGGTTTTTGGATATTTTACTGCTAAAATATTACATATTGCACCTTTAAGATTATCTATAAGCTAATGTGCTCCAAAACAATGACAAAATTCGCATTTAGAAGATATAAGCATTCAAAACTTAGTCTCATCACTTCCGCCAATATGGATTAATGATTTTTTTTTATGACATAACGCTGCACCTCAGCTTCTCATCAGATTTTCTGACCAATCAAATGCTCTCTGGAATCTAAAGTGTCCCGCCCCCTACATTATAAATAGATTCTGAAGCTGTGGCTAAAATCAGTCACTTGTTCACACGTTTTCTAAATGGTGAATGGCACATAATGCACTATATAGGGGATAGGGAACGATTAAGACGGTGTAAATATGCTTTCCATTGAGGCGAATAAAGTCTGGTTTCACGTTAGTGTCAAGCGAACCTCTGCAGCGTGCACACAGTCTGCTCAGGTCCAGAGACATGATGGCACAGAGCAGATCATATACGCGAGTCGGCACAGACCACAAAACGTATCGGACACATTTGAATTCTGCTATATTTTAAAGTGATATGGAGGGGATTGGGAGGAGAAACGGTTAGAGATCAGAAGGAATCTAAAGCTTTACCGAGCTCAACGGCTCTGACCGACCTGTGATATAAACAAAATGCTTTTGGCTATTTAAAAAAAGGGGAGGGGCTGTTCGATTATGTCCCGCCCTGTCTACCTGTTTCAGTGGAAATTAAGTCAACACATTGAATAATGCTATGCGTTCCAAGGCACTTCAGTGAGCCTTTAACATAAAATTCAGTTGTAACAACCTGAAGCATGATTGTTAAATAACGATAATACTCTGTAACTTTCTGCTCCAGGTTCTGCATGATGAGCTGTCCTCCACCCGACTCTGGGTGTCCATGCACGTGTCAGATCACAGCGGCTTCCACTACCGTCAGCACCTGCTCAAAGCTCTGGCCAGAGAGTTTAGCCAGGTTGGAGAGAGGGACCTCCACCCCACCCAGCAGCCTAACGGAGAGAGCACGGCCGGAGCGTCTGATGACAATCACCGTAATGACGTCATCCCTCAGCTCTTCCATCGGGAGATGGAGTTCTGCACTGATCTCATCGAGTCATATCCGGGCCACGAGACGCTGTGGTGCCACAGGTGAGAGTGATCAGACAAAGTGTTTGAAGCCAGTAACAGATCTCCAGGTCTTGCTGTGCTGATAGTAGTCGTGCAATCAGTCAACATCAGACTGTGCTTCCACAAGTCTCAGTGTGAATACAGTGACTTTGTTTGCCAGAAGTCTGTCCTTGGCCCTCAGCTGGTCTGGCCTGATGTGTTTATGGCTTACTGTTATAAAATGATGGATGGTCTTTTGCTGCAGAGTTGTAGCTCACAGAGGGAGAGTCAAGCAGTTTGCTAGATCTCCTTTTCTAGCTCTTTCAGTTTTTCCCCTTCCGAGCCTCGTCCCTCGTGGCTGAGGCAAGGAACAGCTGCTCAGTGAATAGCTTGTGTTTCCCCCCGAAAGTGCATCATGGCAACAGATCTATTTCATTTAAAGGTCTGCTGTTAGTTTGAAAAGATGAGAAATTGTTTGTGCAACATTTCACACCACTTAATGCTTAAACATTATGAAACATGAGGCATCAAAAGGATAGTTCACCCAAAAATGAAAATTATCATCATTGTTGTGACCTTTATGAATTTATTTGTTCTGCTGAAAACAAAGGAAGATATTTGTATTTATTTTTCCTACTATGGTAGTAAATGGGGGGGGGCGAGATCTGTTTGGTTACTAACATTTCTCCAAATATCTTCCTTGTATTTAGCAGAACAAAGAAATGTATACAGGTTTGGAACTACTTGAGGGGGAGTAAATGACAGAATTTTCATTTTTGGGTGAACTATCCCTTTAATGTCATGAAGCAACAAGAATACTTTTGTGCGCAAAAACAAAAATAACGAATTTATGCAACAATATCTTCTCTTCTGTGTCATTCTCGTGTGCTGTTTACCTTCAGCGCTTCCAGGTTCTACGTCAGAACGCCAACTCCTTATCGGTCGACACTGTTCATGTGAGCAGCATGACGCATGCATGTGATGCTGACGCAGGTTGTCAGCAAATAATGAGCCGGCGTTCTGACGTAGAACCTGGAAGCGCTGAACCTAAACAGCGTACAAGAATGACACAGAAGATATAGGTGAATAAATTTTTTATTTTTGTTTTGTTTTTGCGTACAAAAAGTATTCTTGCTTAATAAAATTAAGGTTGAACCACTGCAGTCACGTTGACTGTTTTTAACTATGTCTTTAGTACCTTTCTGGACCCTTAAATTGGTAGTTAAATTGCTGTCTGACAGCTCTCAGATTTGATCAAAAATAGATTTATTTTTTTTGTTCTATGTTTTATTTTCCATTTTATAGTTTTGGATTTGTAAACCATGTTTTTATTTTATTTTGTTTAAGTGAAAATATTTGTAAATATTTTAAAATAACATCTCTCAGATCAAGACAAATTTCATGTTCAGCAATTCAGAATCAGAATCATACCAAAGTTTTCTTGTTTCTCAAGGAATAGTAGTGGTTATCAGAAAAGTCGAACGGTCATTAAATGCATAAACGTATCAATGAGATAGTCGCCACAATGTTTATCTCTGTTGCAAGTAAAACTGTATGTAATGTAGTCTTTGATGTATTTTCTTTTACTTTGGATAGTGTTGTTTGTGGCTTTTGAAGATGAGATGACATCAGCAACAAAAGATAAAGGAAATGTTTTTTCCTCCTTTTTAAAAGTTGATAAGCTTATTTATTTTGCTATTCTAACATTGAGCATTGTATTTTCTCTGTGACAGACCTGTGACCCACCATACCTATAACATAAAGAGCATTTTGTTGTATAGTAAACAGGTATGTGGTTTTTGAACAAACTCAAAACCAGGCTTCTCCAACAGGCGACATGTCTTTTACCTATGGCACCAGTGGCAGAGAGAGCACACCCGGCGGGCAGGATCGCAGTCTCCGCCTCTCACCCACACCGATGTCCTCCTCAGCGAGGAGCCCTGTGATGACGGCAGTGCCTCCCAGGCCATGGACGTTGACTGTGTTCTGGATGGGAGCAAACATGGAAGCTACACACAGGACACCAAGCGACTAAAGCGGGGACCCCTGCTTCCCCACCCCGGACTTCCCTCCGAGCACACGTTTGTCTCTAGAATCCTCACAGGCTGCAGGAGCCCTGAGCAAAGCCGCTTTGCCATTGCCTACAGAAAGTGGCTGGACTCTGTTATAGGTCAGTAGCGTGAGAAACACTCCGCCCACCACAGTGTGGGAGAGCTGTGATAGGTCAACTTATTTCTGGCTCCGACCGCCCACACCCAGTTCTCTGAAAACGGCTGGACTGCTTGGCTGGTTTGTCAGAGATGCTCTGCCGGAGCTAATTCCCACTCATGATGAAAACCCATGACCTGTCTCAACAGTGTAAGCCTGGTCTGTTTCAGCTGCTTTAGTTCAGGTACTGGATATCTCAGGTCTGTTTTCAGTGTACAGTCCTTTTATTCTCTATCAGAAGCTACAATTGTAGTTTTTTTCATATAGTTTTGTTTGTTTTTATGTTGTTTAAAGTCTTCCACCACAAATCAATTACAGTGTGCTCTCATCATTCTTTCTGCAGTTTTATGATTCCTGTCGGGAGTCTTAAACGCACACTGTGGTGCAGACTTGAAGGGAACACTTAGAGCCCAAAGTGATTCTGACCCAGTTTCCCTCTTTTGTTTAATTGGGGGCAGACTGGCTCTAAATCCCATCTACTGCTCCTTTTTGAACTTTTGTACTGTAGCATGAACATTTTTCAAAGAATATCCTGACGTTTTGCTACAATCAGTAATGTGAGCACAATCATTGAATTCAAAGATTCCTGGAGCCATTTGATATGAATTATTAGGGCTAAAGACAGACATTTTCATACGTTTTAATAATCTTAAATCAATAAAACAGATTAATGCACATGAAATTGACAGAATTTCTAGGCGCTGCCCTCATTCAGGGGAGTTTTTGTATTATATGACATATCGGTTGCAGCGTTTCTTCGGTTCATGCAGGTGATTCTTGGGCGTTAATAAATGCTCCTGAAGCACATCATCTTCACTCATCAGAATAACTAAGGCGATGTTGTCATGTTGGACTAGTCTCAGCATTTAAGCACAAGTTTTGGGTTCTAGTTCATCCAGGTGGTCTCACAGATGCATGGGTTTTCATGATGAAAGGGAATTGCAGAAGTAGGAATAGTTTTTTCTCAGCTTGGCCCAAACGTGGCTGCAGAAATAACAAGCTGCCATGTTGGTGCAGAATGGTGCTTATTCTCTGCACTGGGGAGAAGGGCCTGGGTTTACAAATGCTGCTTTTTGTTTAACACTATTTTGAACTTAAAGTATATTTATGCAAATATGAAAAGTGAAATGTTGTTAGCTTCACTTATGTAATGATTTATTATTAAAGCTAATAAGCTATTAGACAGTTATCGTTGACTCACTGTTACTCAGTAATTATTACACTTGTAATAAACTTTGAAGTTTCACAGGCTCATTCTTGCATTGACAACTTAATTCATTCACAGCTTAATTAGAGTAGGTTGTGAAAATCTGAATAGACTTTATAATATATCGCTTTTAAATCAGGACAATGCCTTTTCTACATATTCAAAACTATACTTGTTAAGTGAATTCATTTTAGAATTCTAGCAAAGCTTATATGAAACCATGTTTTTCAGCATATCTAAGTTTCACTTCATCAAAGTCTATTACTGTTCTTCTTCCTCTTCATTTTTTTGCACAGTTGCACAAAAGCTCGAATTATGAAAATATTTGAGTTGTATAATTTCTAGACTGACTCTCAGACTCGATCCAGGACCATGTCAGAGTGGTTTTCTCCATTCCTGCATGCCTTGTACCCTGACACTTTTTTGAGATTTTTGAGCTGCAGCAGCGAAATTCCCGGATTATCTGTCACAGAATTCTGAAAGGTTCCCCTCATAAATAAAACCAGCTCCACACCATTCCTCTGTATAACTACACTGACAACTTTTGATCATTTATCACTCTATAAGTACAGGTGTGTGCACAGGTGCTTGTTTTAGATATTATTGTAAGGTTTTAGCGTCACTTTTTTTTCTCCTCTCCTTACACCTGCTGTTAAACTCCTAATAGAGTCCTAATATGAATGTTTCATTTTCAGCAACAACTGCCTTTATATTTGTTCTTTTAAGATCTTTTGGTCACTTTGCTATAGGTTTGCATAGATAAAATTAGTTGTTAATGCCATAACCTGAACCATAGTCATTTGAGTAACGCGGATCTGTGGTTCTTTTTGCATGCACATTATGTGTATACTGTTGTATTGGGATCACATTGTTGTTGTATTTGATTACATTTTATTACTTTCACTTTCATTGCCCATACATGCAGAGAGGGAAAACATCACATTGATTTTTGGCTCCCACAGCAATTAAGAATTAGCTATTTGTAATAAATAAAGCTGTAAGTTATTTTCAAATGTATTGCCTACCAACTTAAACCCTTAATGGACAGTCTTACCAGTTATATTGTTAAAAACAATATTTGTCTTTATATCTGTTCAGGTCTTCCCTGTTTCTCTTCCTAAGCAGCTTCAGAAATAGTCCTATGTAACCTTAGATGTTTTAAAGGTGTGTACATTAATGTGAATTACATTGAGGACGCACATAGTATTTCCAGTTGTGTCATGTCAATTTCCATTGTTGTACAGTATCATTTGCTTAAACCAAGATCTTAAATTACTGGTACAACTATGCAGAAGCATCACAGAGTTTGTTAGCTTTACAAAGAAAAAATGTAGCCTAAGGTTTTGTATTTTCTTTGTGTGTTGTCTGATAAGCTGATAAGGTACTGTAGGTTTTTACAGCCACGATAACCAACATTTATAGCATCTCATCCATTATGTATTTTATATTTATTTGTATTAAAAAATGTATTGAAATGTAGTAGTTTTGTCAGTTGCCTACCACATTAAATAAAGATACTCTGAAAAGGTCCATCTCACATTTTTATTTCCTATTATTTTGAATTCATGACCATTTTAAGTTTTTTTTTTTTTAATCATGTCATGTGTTTAGTCGAATACATGGGGGATTTTGTAAACAAAGGGGGTAACAGTCATGGGGTCTAAACAAAGACCTTGTCTGGGACAAAAAGTTTGGGGTCAGACTCAGTACAATTTTGTTTTATTAAATTTTTTTTAAATGTTTTTGAGAGAAGACTCTTATGCTCACCAAGGTATTTAATTGATCAGAAATACAGTAAAAACAGTAGGCTAATATTGTGAAATATTACAATTTTAAAATAACAGTTTTCTATTTAAATTTTAGAATATTAGCTAATTTTCATAATTTCTCCAATCTTCAGTGTCACGTGATCTTTCAGAAATCCTTCTAATATGCTGATTTGGTGGAAACATTTCTTATTAATATCAATGTTGAAAACAGTTGTGCCGCTTAATGTTTTTTGTGTAAACCGTAATATTTTTCTCCAGGATTCTTTGATGAAAAGAAAAAAAATGCAATGTTTGTACCAAAGTCTTTGTCACTTTTAGCAAAAAAAACTAAAAAAAAACCGTTTTACTGACCTCAAACTTTTGAACGGTAATTGTATTGACAGCCACGAGAAGTTTAAATAAAAAAAAACTACCAGTAGTAGACTAAATATTACTTGCTTCCTGTTTTTATCCTATATTTGTAGCTTTCTTGAGTGGGAGGGCTGGACAGGCATTTTGTAACCAGTGTACGTGTTTCATTTCGAGCCACTGAAATGGCTTTTATACCCATTTAGTTTAAGTAATTTCTAACTAACTTCAAGACTGCTGTATTACATGCACACGTACCTCTTGCTCGGATGTTTTGCCGAGAGCTGCAGCTCGTTCATTGAGAAATTAGGCAGCGTTTGGTGGTGTTTGATTAGCAGGTCTCTGATGGGAGGAGTCGGGCTTGCCCATAGACTGAGTGAAAGGCAGGCAGGCAGGCGATGAAGATGGTGGATTCTGACACATTTCGGAGGACCGTTAGATCGCTGGAAACTGCAGTAAAGGCACAGGTGAGATACGACTCGACATTTCATTTTACGCGCTATGAATTAATCATTGTTTGTCGCGGAAGCTGTTTTTTAAATTAAAACAGGAACCATGTAATGAAAAAAAATCATTGTACTTCAGTGACATTCGTTTAGTGATGAGGTTCGGTCAGAGTGCCTGTTGCGATGTCGCTTTCCCTGCTGATGACAGGTTGAACAGCGTTTGCTTACACTAGGAAGGATGTTTCATTGGTGTGGAAAGCACTGCTTTACACCCAGTTACCAATACAAAAGAAATGCGAGGGCCTAAACTGTGAAGTTGTATACTAGTTCTCCAATACGAATTCGGTTTTGTCATGCAAACAATCTCATCCTCATTAGCGGGGAGAGAGTAATGCCTCCAACTAATTCAGTTTCTAAGTTATGCTTGTGGGTCAACATACGCGCTTATGACTAAGTGCTGATTTTTATTCATTTATTTATTTATTTCATCCCGTTGACTTGAATCCATTCACCTAAAATACCTGTTTTTTTCCTGTAGGGTATCGTTACACCACTAGGTGGCAACAAGTGAGTGTGCTATTAGTGAGTCACTAATCATTCACTCATTCCTTTTATTCTTTTGATTCAATCGATTCGTTTCAATACACCGGCTGCCTCCAAATGCTGAAAAAAGCTGTCTCCGTGTAAAGGAAGTTGGCCAGTAAGAACTGTGCGTGTAAACTGCACTCTCTTGATCTCAAGAGGCGCTCTAGCGACTGACGCTAGAGACTGCGGTCTTTAGCCTCCTTGTTAGATCGCCCGACTCCTATGCCAGCGGCCCCGGGTTTGAGTCCCGCTGAGAGCAGGTGATTTGAACAGGAGGGGTTACATTGGTGCCGTGACCCGGATGGGAGTGAGGTTTAGGGGGGTGAGTGTAACGGACATTGGCTGGTAAGAATTGTGCGTGTAAACCTCACTCCCCTGATCTCAAGAGGCGCTCTAGCGACTGACGCTAGAGACTTTATCCTCCTTGTTACAGCGCCCGACTCCCATGCCAGCAGCCCCGGGTTCGAGTCTCTCTGAGAGCGTGCGGTTCGAACAGGAGGGGTTACATCCACAAGCAGCATACAGAGATATGAATTAAGGCAACAATTACGTGTAAATCCAATGATTGTGACACATCCTGCTACTGAAATACCTTGATCTGAACGATTTTTGAAGGCAGCCTATAGATATCCACAATCTTGTGCCTTCAATTCTATGACAGCTAAAAAATAAAATGGAATCGGAAAGTTGGTGTTAGTGGTTCCCTTTCTGCAAACCTTAAATTTGGCTACTATAATAATAATAATAATAACCTACAGAGAAAGTTCCTATTTTTGGTTCCTATAAAAAACCAAATAGAAACCATATGCTAACCTTAGGGGAACGTTCAGTGTTTGCTGTTTAGTCAGCCTGCGGAACCTCTTTCAAGAATGAGACACGTTTATACTGAAAAAGCTTAAGTGCGTGTTCATTCAATATTGCAGTCACATGCTTAAAAAAAACGGAACAAATATTGCAGAAATAGTAGCAGTATGCTATTCTGTTATGCTATTATGCGATTTGACTCTGTGAGTGGTAGGTTGCTGGAGGGGGAAAACTTATTGTCCCGCCCTCGCGCCAGTAAACACGTCATCAGAGAATAGAAGATGTGGAAGTTGTTTTGATCAAAAATTATGAGAGCACATGAATTAAAAAAAATTGCACGGATAAATCATTTATAATAAATACTGCTAATTCCATAAAAATAGGAATTGTCCATTTTGATTTCATGGTGACTTTAATAGATTAAAAACACCAGTTTACGAACGGCACACCACTTATTGAGAGTGTTTGTGTAGGAGGAGTGTGAAAATGAATCAGCCTTGCTGGACACAGATTTCACGTAATCTCTGTTACAGACGTTGAAGTGCCACAACTGATGACTCACTGTAGTCTCTGTATCGCTGTGATTGTAAACGCACTCCCTTCTATCTCTGTGGTCCACAGAGGTTCGGCGTTTTTGCGAAATAGTGCTCTGCTGTTGAATGGCGTCCTCGGAATACGCTTGCGCTGTAGGCATTACCAACCTGCTTTCCTGCCAAATACATGCCCTAGATGCAGACTCACTGTGCGGCGTCGGATGCTGTGCAGGTGGGAGAGCAAAACACTCGCGTGAAAACTGACTGAGAAGAAGGCGAAATGACAAGGACAGGGCTTGCACTGGGTTGATAAAGAAAAACCTTTGTTAGACGTCGCTGCACATATTCACGTTATGTGCCACATCCATCCGCAATATCACACCTTTACTCTCTCCGAGTGATGCTGCTGATGTCTATGCAGGTAGGGCTGCGAAAACGCGCAGTTTACGCATTTCATTGATGTTTTGATTGGTAGCGAGTATTTTTAACTAAACTTTTAAAATGCTTTGTCTTATGAGTTGTGACGGATTAGTTTACTTTTAATGCCTTAAACGAAAAAACTGTCGTGGTTTATGTCGCAGTACGGTGCTTTTTAAGGACGTCAGTGAGCATGGAGTAGGTAACAGTAATGACCCGCCCTTTGCAAATATTTAATAGAAAATTGTGCAGAAAGTCAATAAGTGTTGCTCACTGATAAATGTGTGTGTAGATACTTCGTTTTGAGGAGCTGTGGATATGGGAGTGTTCTCAGAAGACTCTTAAAGCCCTCTCATGTATCAAGCCATGACTGAGCAAATAACAGCAATAACACCAGAGGATAGATCTGACATCTGAGCATTTCTCAGCTGTAAACCATGTATCTTGTGAAAATGGCTATTTTTGTGTCATGTGTGTGTGATAATGTTCTGGACTGTAAAATTAGCTGAGCACTGCTCTACTGGGGTATTTATTTACATTTGCAAAAAAAAAAGAAAAGAAAAAAGACTAAGGCATGAGTGTTTTTGTACATGGTAGCCTACTGTTGCTACCATTTTTGTTTGTTTTTTGAAAAAGTACGTTAAATATAATATGTTATATATCAAAAGTACTGTGGTACTGCCATAGTTTTTTTTTTTTGGACAAGTACCATGATACTCCAAATTTCATCCAAGAACCTTATGTAAATATTTCAGTACCAAACACTTCAGTACCGTGATATGCAGTTTATCAAAGTACCATGCTATGCCACACACTTCATATTTTTAATACCCGTCACAACTACCAGGTATCTAGACAGAATTGTTCCTGCTTTGAAAATTGCTCATATATTGATCATTTATATATATATATAGCGCTTTAAACAATACAGGTTTTCAAAGCAAAGTCACAGTAATAAACAGATAGCCTAATAAAATAACTGCTAATGTTTCAAAATGAATCAGTTATTAAAGAAATTAAATTTCAGATGTAAAGCAGCTCTACAGAAGACAATAGTGTTAATATTCAATTTAGTTTTAGTGTTGTTTCAATTCAGTTCAATAACAATGTCAATGTTGCAGAGTATCAATTATCAATGAGCAAATTCAGTTGAGCTATAAAGGAGATCTACAGAGGACAGTACTGTCACTATTCAGATCCAATGTTGAATCACTTCAGTTTAATAACAGTGTCAATGTTGCAAAGTTCATCAGTTATGAAAAGACTTCAAAAGCAGCTGTAGGGAATACAACATTGTTATTTTCCAGCTCAATTCAGTTTAGTTTTTTTTCTATCTGATAGTGTCACATCAATAATATGTTCTGAACATTATTTGTCTTTTAAGCCCCAACTGAGCAAGCCAAAGACGACAGTGACAAAGAACCAAAACTCCATTAGGTGTGACAGTGTAGGAGAGAAAAAAGACCTTGGGAGAAAGCAGGCTCAGTCGGCGACCCAGTTCTTCTCTGATCTAAAAGAACGAACATACAGTAGTGTGAATAGTCCCTCAGTGTGTAAGGACTGATCAGTTGCACTTGTAAATCTGATTAAAATCAAATACGTCACAATGAATTTATTTGCAATATAGATTATTTACACATTGCGATTTCATGGTTAGGCAGGTACTGATTGTAGTATGTGTATAGATTTAGATTTTTAAACATATTCACATCAAACTGCTCTGTTTGCAGAATTAGAGTTTCACTTGAATAAACAGCCAAACCTGAATCAATAAATTGATCTAGAAAAATGGGTAAATGGATCTAAAGTGCAGTTATCATTTATCTCAGCTAAAGACTGTGCTGTAGCACTTAAAGAATAATTATAAAAAATAGTAGGATGCACAAAAATATGTATTTCTTTTAAAAAGCATCCAGATATATTATTATTGATGCTTTTTTTGATAATAGAAACAGCTGTTTTGTGTCTGTTGTTGGCCTAGCTTTGCACACATTGATTTAGCAGAACCGTCAAAATGGGAGAAATGCAACATGCACGTTTTTATGTAGCAATAATCGAAGGAAGGGTGTGGCTAAGGAGGCATGTACTTGGTTGAGATGTCATGTTTTTCTCTTCCTAGTCATGTTTGCCTGTCAGTTTGTGTGCCTCATCAGTGCTTATCTGCATGCTATCATGCAGTAAGATGTCTAGTAGCAAGATCACGGTGACTGTTTTTAGAAGACAGGCATTTTAGAGGTTATTTGCTCTAGACCCATCCAAGCACACATGGATATTTGTCACCACACAGTGAGAGAAGAGATCAAAGGTGATCCTAAACTGAATTTCCCTAGAGGCACCCAGTGATTTTTTTTCTAGTATTTTTCTGGCTGTTGCTGCCCATGTTTTAAATAAGCTCTTGTTTGTGAGAGTAGTGAAGCCTCCGGTCCCAGTTGTTGGTCTTTTTAGGCAAATGAGTGGAGAAGCCGAAATGGGAAATGTCCCTCCCAGAAGGGCTCTTTGACCTGCAGTATTATGGGTTTACTCTGATTACTGCTCTCTTTGTATGGACAGCACGCTCTTTCTAGCCGGCTTCCTTAGGGGGTTTTCCTGTATGTTATATATATATTTCCCTTTAAAAAAAAAAAAACACACATTTCCTATTGAAAAAGGAAGTTGAGGCAGGACATATAGAAAAATATGTCTGTTTTTTTCTTCCATTGTCTTATGGTTTATTTAGGATATTAAGCATATTTGGGAATAGGATATTCACATTATAGAGAGCTCTTTGTTGGAAGGCATTTTGTATGAGTAGTTGATGATATAAATATTTGGTCAAGTAGAAGAGAGACTGAATTTTAAATGTTTACATTTGCTATTTTTTTTTTATTTTTGCTTATAGGACTACTCTAGAATATTTATGATCTCAAAGTGTCTCAAAGTGACCGTAAAGGCATTTTTAATGTTAAAAAAAGATTGTTTCAAATAAATGTTGTTGTTTTTTAACTTAATATTTATCATAGAATGCTAAAAATAAGAAATGTTTCTTGAGCAGCAAATCAGCATATTACAATGATTTCTGAAGGATCATGTGACACTGAAGACTGGATTAATGATGCTGGAAATTCAGGAATAAATTATATTTTTAAATATATTACATTAGAACACTATTAATTTAAATTATAATATTTCACAATATTACTGTTTTTACTGTATTTTTTTTTTCAAATAAACGCAGCCTTGGTGAGACTTCTTTTAAAAACATTGGAAAATCATACCGACCCAAACTTTTGAACCATTGTGTATGTGCATGTGTTTTTTACACTAGATATTCTTTTTTATATTTTGTAATAGTCTTATTTAATGCAAATTAATAATAAATCATTCACATATTTATCCATATTAACAAATAGCACATTTTGTGCAGTCAGGTTATTTAGTGAGATAAAGGAAATTCTCTTACCTGTTTTTAAATGGTATATTTAATGAGCTGCCTGAGACTCTCCTGGGATGTAGCGAGCGCTGGGTTGGGGATTGTATTAATTTTTAAGATGTGTGTTGAGTTTTGTGTGGTGGCCTCATATGAAATCTTGAAAGTGAAGCAGCTGCACTTCACAAATACTCTGAGTCTGATGTGGCCTTGGGCAGTTTTCCTCATGTATTATTATTTGTCTTGTGTGTCAGCAAAATTCTGTCACTAGTAGTCAGAGAAATTATTAAACTGCTTTCACAATCTTGGTTTTGACTTATTCAAAGATTTTTCCATCAGTATTCTCAGGACACAGAGGAACTCTGCACCAAGGTGATGTGCAAATTGTTTTAAACAAATGCGGTCTGAATATCTATGAGGACAGAATGATGACTGATTGTGATGAAGAACTTGATGTGGATGGATTATTTTATCCATTCATGTCCAAAGATCTTAAATCACATCAGAGTTTTGTTCATTCAAACCCTGTCAGCATTCACACTTCCAGTGCTGGAGGTCACGTCCTTGTGTCAACACAGAGAATGTTTTCACACACCTTTTACTCTAGTAATATTATCAATAGTCATATTCAGACCGTCACAGTGGAACTTAATGACGGCTATTCATTTACATGACAGCCTTGAAAGTGATTTAGTGAATTATAGGCGCACAGGAACAACGTTACAACTAATTAAATGCTTTGACGTGATTTAAATGTCAGTGTAAAAGTAGGTTAGTCGATACTGTAATATGCATGGAGAGGACAGAGCAGTGGGCAGGCTGTCATGAAGCAAGATGCAATTGCTCTTTGCAACTGATGCAAGATCTTATTTTTTCTTATTTAAAAGAAATCTTTGACCAAAAATGTTGTGTTTGTGAGAACTAATGAGGTTTGACGTTAGTTGATGTTAAAGGTTTGTGTTGTCAATCATATTTGATGTAGTCTATAGAGATGGAACCATGATTGGTTTTACTGAATTTTTTCAGAAATATTAGCATTTTTCCCTAACCAAAAAGGTTAGTCTTTAGGTAATGTAAATAACACCTAAACCTTTCAAAACTGTAAAAAATGAATGATTGCATTAATGCAAAGTTATTTTACTTTGTATCCGTATCGGTTCTAAAAATTTTTTTTTAAAAATCGAAATTGGTCAATCTCTAGTCTCTGTATGAGTGTGTTGACATTAATTTGCGAATGAAATCAAAAACTTAAAGGCGAAATATGTAAGATTTGTGGATTAAAATATCAAAAAACCACTCGAACAGTGTTATGTATTTTGTTGACTTGTGTACTTACATTATCCCAAATGTTTCCAAGAATGTTTAAATCCAGAGAAATAAGCAATTTTTACCAGGACACAGACCATGTCTGTGCATCACCCATCAATGACATCATACCCATGAGCGAATGCACAGAGTAGCAATACAACTACTTTAAAGACACAAATGTATCTAATATGATAAAACAGCGCTGCGTTAACCCGCAAACGTATGAAGAAGCGGAAGCGGTCGCCTGCGGCATAATAAAAGCTCCACTGCTCTTGAGCCATGTGTTGTTCTTGTCTCTCATTAGCAATCGCTCCAGCGGTCTCGTTCCGCTCCAATGGCTTTCAGCCACACCCTGCTTCATACTACAGTAATGTTAATAAATCTTTAATGCATTAGCTCACCCATGTATATGATTTCTGCCCGAGTCCCATCAGATTCTTTTCCACCGGCTGTAAAGACAACACCTCCCATTATTCCACGAAATCAAGGCATCATCAAGCTTCGCCTTTGTTTTGAATAAGCGGCCTCTAGCGGTGAAAATTACATATTGTGCCTTTAAATTTCAATCTGTTCATGCGACACAGTGATTGTGTCGCATCAGAAGACTAATATACCTGTCAAGTTGATTCATTTTATGCTATTTTTTCCCCTATTTGAAGCTTGAAAGATTTAGGTCCCATAATATAGAAAAAACAGTTTAAACATTGTCGAAAATATTATCTTTTATGTTCCACAGAGGTTTATAAAGTCATACGGGTTTGGAAAGACATAAGGGTAAGTAAATGATGGCAGAATTTTCGTTTTTTTGAGTGAACTATCCCCTTAACTAAGTTCAAAGAGCAAGGAAGATTCAGTCCTTAAAGGGTTAGTTCACCCAAAAATGAAAATTCTGTCATTAATTACTCATCTTCATGTCGTTCCAAACCTGTAAGACTTTCGTTCATCTTCGGAACACAAATTAAGATATTTTTTATGAAATCTGAGTGATTTCTGTCCCTCCATAGACAGCTATGCAACTACCACTGTGATGCTCCAAAAAGTTCATAAAGAGATCGTAAAACTAATCCATATGAATTGAGCGGTTTAGTCCAAATTTTCTAAAGCGAATCGATCGCTTAATATCGAACGGATTGTGAACGGATTGAACGGATGAACGGATTGAATTTATAGGCTTTTATTCACATGTAAACATTCATAAACTCACATATCAGTTATGGTAAACAGAAGCTCAAGCATGTTTGCTTGACGCGTGCAAGAACAAGTGAGGTTCGTTCTTGTGTTACGCATCACGTTTGAACTTCCACAAGAGGATTGTTCTTGTGCATCATTCAGGTTCGGTTGAGCTTTTGTTTATGTTTGCTGATCAATGTTTATATGTAAATAAAAGTCTAAATTTAATCTGTTCATCATATTAAACGATGGAGTCTCTTCAGAAAATTTGGACTAAACCGCTTAATTCATATGGATTTGTTTTACAATCTCTTTATGAACTTTTTGAAGCGTCAAAGTTGCTTAGCTGTCTATGGAGGGATAGAAAGCTCTCAGATTTCGTCAAAAGGATCTTCGTTTGTGTTCCGAAGATGAATGAAAGTCTTACGGGTTTAGAACAACATGAGGGTTGGTAAATGATGACAGAATTTTTGTGTGAACTAACCCTTTAATTGCTAGTCTGTTTATATGGACTGTCGAATGGTAATGGCCTGAATGGAAGTTTTCAGTTTTCTGTCTTGTGATTACTTTAATTGCAAAAGATAAAAGGTTTCTTTTATCAAGCCAAAACATTCTTTACACTTGTTTTGCACCATCTGGCAGTGGTTTGTTTATTCCCTTTGTTGTTTATCAAGGAGTCATTAACTTATGGAGGCTGCTGTAAAAGAGGTTTGGCCATAATTAGATTCAAATTTACTTGCATAGAATTATAATGAATGTTCTATAAGGCACTGCAGCAAAATTAATAGAAAGATCCAGACTGAAAGAGAAGTGCTTAATTAAGGGTTGGTTTTACAATCTAGACTTGTTCTTTAGGCTTGGCAAAATGTTTAGAAGTTGTAATTAATTTTTAGGAATCTGCAGGAAGGAAGGACTTGGTCATGTTTCTAGTATGATTGAATACATTTTAATAGACATAATCCGCTGAGCTGTGATGCTGGTGAGAAAGCAAAGCTGACAGATATTAATACAGGGACAACTGACAACAGAGATTTTAACTGAAACTGACCATGCATAATAGGCTTTTCTAAATGACTTAATTAATAATCATTATTATCACAGTCTCTTCTATAAATTCAGCAAAGCTGGTGTTGTGATGTTGATTTTGTTGGATTATTTGTTTCTACTGGGGCTAGTAGAAGATTTCTCAGGATGAGGATGGGAAGATTTTTGAAAGTTACTGTTCATTTATTTTGGGATCCCGAACATGACATATTGACAAACTCTATGGGGTAAGTTGTCACAAGAAGGAAACTGCTTCTTATTGATACTGTTTTAAAAAACATATGTGAGATGTATTATGTAAGCAATAAGGTATGAGAAGGCTGTGCTGTATCATGAATAAGTCACTGCTGAAGGGCATTGTTAGGCACGATGCGAAGCGGAGCTTTTATAAAACGGTTACCACACAATACAAATATTAAAGCCCAAAATATGAATCAATGCAACTTTCATTAAAGGTGCAATATGTAATATTTTATGTCCGCTAGAGGTCGCTAGAAGCCTATTCAAAACTAAGGCGTAGCTTGATGACTGCAAGTTTGAGCACGGAATCTTGGGACATGTGGTCTTCACTTCACAGCCGGTGGAAATAATCGGGATAGGACTCATGTTCATGGATGCGATTATTAACGTTACTGTAGTATGAAGCAGAGCAGGACCGAGTGTTGTGGGAGCTGAACGAGGCCGCTGGAGCGATTGTGCAACACACACCTCACGAGCAGCGAAACTTTTATTATGCCACAGTCACCAGCACTGCTTCCACTTTTCCGGTCATGAGTATGAGGTAACGCAGCACTGTTTATCATATTAGATACATTTTTGAGTGTGTTGAAAATGATGTTATAACATTACTCTGTGCGTTCGCTCAGTGGCTGCTGTGAGACACTGTTACACACTGCAGTAAGCTAGATTGATTTTAGAATATCATATTAAATGCTGGATGGCTTGTGTTGATAAATGGCATGCAATTAATTTTAAAACGTATTGTATAATGGAGAAAATTCTGTATTACTGTTACTAAAAATAAAGCTGCATCTGATTGTGCTATGTTAGCTACTTATCTGAGGCATGGTAAAGCATGGTACTCACAAAAAATCAAGAACATTAGATTTAAACAATAAGACTAAACGTGTTGAGCTATATAACAACAATTAGTTTTATGTATAAATGTAACCAAACAGTTGTTCCCTTGTCTATTAAAACATGTAATATATTAAAGCGTCTTTGGTGTTTCCATGGTTTCTGCAAAATAAAACCGGAAACCGAGGGTAACGCGGGTATGACGCAATTGACAGGCGACTCCTCACAGGTCCCGGAGTCTTGGTTAAAATTGCAATTTTCTCATTATTTACAAATAGGTGGAAACCATTTGGGATATTGTAAGTACTCAAGTGAACAAAATATATAACACTGGCCTAGTGGTTTTTGGATATTTTTCTGCAAAATTCTTACATATTGCACCTGTAAGTAAACTTTCACTAAAAGCCTTCTTTCCGCCGGAAAAAAGTCCCTGACCGTGAACAGCAACAGAAGTTACATTATTACACCATTAGATGGCGGCAAAGAGTCAAGACTGTCTTAATGAGTGTGTCAGTCAGTAGCGAAGACTTTTACATTGAAAAGACTGAATTGTTGTGAACACAGAACAAGACACAACTGACAAATGCTTTGACTAGCGCTGTCAGTCACGGGAAAACCCCTTAACTGTTAAAAGGACAAGATAATACATCGGACATTTAAACAGATTTTTTATTATGAACATAGGACTGACCTGAAGGAAAATACTAAATCTGAATGCAGGTAATAAACTCGCTCACTCAATCTCTTTCTCACAATGCTCTTCTACATAATACAGTATAGCTTTAATGAACAATCAATTGAGAACAAACAGTTTACGTTGCTAAGGGTGTTGTGTAGTGATGCACAGAACCTTTGGGTGAAGTAGTCATAGCCATGTTTCATCGTGAATAATCAATCAAGAATCTAATCAGAATCAAGGACAGGAACTAACCGTTTTATAAAGTTGGTTGTTTAATGGTTATTTAATATTACACTGTAAACAATTTTTGTTTTATTAAAGCAACAAACATTGAAAAGGTAATGTGCAGAAATGTAAAAATTTTAATTTGGCCTACAGATAATGAAATTATTGAATGAAATTACATGTACAACCTGTGACAACTTTAAGCCCATAAGCCCTGATATCAAAGTGAAATTTATACTAGACCTTCAGTTCATATCTACCTTCATTATATAGTTGATATGTTACTGGAATGCATCTTATTGTCGTTTCATTGTATACATTTGTTCACCTAAAAGCTATTCCGAAAATATGATGATGTTCATTTTTTTTTTAAGAAAAATTCACATTTTCAATTAGATCTTTGAAGCCATCATGGAAAACCACTGCAAGAAAACAAGCATTTGTGTCATTTACTGAAATATAGACCTTCCGCATGTGAAAACTTCACATGTTCCACTCTTGCATATTTCATTCTAATGCATTGTAAATATTCACTCCTAGTCTTATAGTACTTGTAGACAATTACATATCTATCAAAATTGTTCTCATGTGCAATGCTAATTTGTTTTTCTTAATTGCCGTGCTTTGACTCACAGTTTAATTAGTTTTTGAATTTATTTGATGTCTGCTTTAATCAATGTGTCATACTTTGCTAAGAAAGGATGCAAATGATAGATAGCGGTGATGATCAAGCTGTCTGACAGTGATATTATTGCATTATTAGCAGTGCTGCATTCACACTGCAGATTATAAAGCTATAAGCCCTGTGGGAGGACAGGTGTCCTGGTTTATTCTAGAAAAAAAAACATCTCTTTCTCTACATTACTTTCTCTGTCTCTTTGTCAGCTCATGGCTGATGGGGAGAGAGCAGTCAGTGACAATCGCTGTGTGAATGATCTGTTTGCTGTTCACTTTGATTGTACATTTGGCGCATTTTCTGGTTGTCATTCTCATCTCATGAGAGAATTACTCTGATGTTTGGCAAACTGATCTCAGTTTAGGCCGGCTGACAGTCACATTGTTGTATTTGTTTTGTCCAAGACCTACAAAAGGCTTGAGATTAACAGTGTTGGATTGTACAAATTACACAAAAGATGGGGCTTTCCTTTGTTGTGATGCTGCACGGCCTCTCCGAGTTCTCACGATCCACAATTCATTGTCTCAGCGTCGAGCGTGAAGCTACGGCTATGGTGTGTGTATCAGTTTGTGTATAAAGCCTGCTGTGTTAATTCATGAGCACTTGAAGGTCGCTCCACACGAGAGCTGCTCTGTCTGGGATTCAGAGACCATGCTCAGTAGATTTTGGGGATGTGCGGTGGTTAAACCAGCCTCTGGCAGAGATTAGCCGGCGTAATGTAAGGCAGCTTAATGCCGGGAGCCTTGAGACGATAACCCCTGCCGCTTCAAACAAAACAAACATGTTCTGTAACTTCATTCCAGGAAAATCCTGCAAAAAGAGTATTTAATGTTTGACTGATAGGTGGGCCAGGAAAATGAAAAATCTTTGAAATGTCTAGTTCAAAACAAATGCACTCTTTGTGTTCATGTTAGTTTCATTTGATTTAAAAAAAACTTTTACACCATTTTAAAAAATGCTTAATTTGATGACTAAACATGTCATGTGGTGTACCAAGTAAAAAGTAATAAAATATTTTCATTACATCTTGAATGCATAAGTAACCATTATTTAAAAAAAAAGTTTAAAATGCATTTTTCTAGGTAAAATTGTTTTTTTTACAAATATTATTAATTATTATTTTATAAACATTTATTAATGTCACTATGAAATAAAAATTGACAATGTAATATTGCAGTATTTTTTTTCAATGATTTATCTGTGCATATTATTTTTTTAAGTGAAAGTGAAGTGACATGTGGCCAAGTATGGTGACCCATACTCGGAATTTGTGCTCTGCATTTAACCCATCCAAGTGCGCACACTCACAGCAGTGAACACACACACCGTGAACACACACCCGGAGCAGTGGGCAGCCATTGCTGCGGCGCCCGGGGAGCAGTTGGGGGTACGGTGCCTTGCTCAAGGGTCTCACCTCAGTCGTGGTATTGAAGGTGGGGAGAGCGCTGGACATTCACTCCCCTCACCGACAATCCCTGCCGGACCTGAGACTCGAACCCATGACCTTTGGGTTACAAGTCCGACTCTCTATCCATTAGGCCACGACTGCCCCCTAAGGCCACGACTGCCCCCTTAATTAATGTGCCCTTGTAAACTTTTTAATCAAAATAACTTCTCCCTCTTACAACAACATATATTCTTTTCTCTGATGTTTACTAGCGTGAGGGCGGGACAACCTGTCACTCACATGAGATCACAGCAATAGCAAACCACAACAGGCATGACATCACTTTGTAGGCCTAAACGTGGAAACGAGTTAGCATTTTAGCATTTCTGATTCCATCGTCCCAAAGTCAGTGGGGTTTTTTTTAATGGGATTTTGGTTAAATGCCTGAAATGAGGTCTGTGGTGAACACAAGCTCAAGACACTTTCACATTTTATTCTACGACATAAAATGCATCAGTATTACCCCACTCATGATTTTTTGAAGCTGTTGTGTGTCTTGAAAAAGGCGGTTGCTAACAAGTGGCTAAATGGGGCTACACAGGCTGTCGGGGAGATTAAACGTCATCCCGCCGAACAGGTAAGCTCAGAACGCTTTTACAGCCTCATTATGCTTGTAATCGGGCTCTTATAAATTATTCTAACTCAAACGTTCTGGGAAAGTGTTTTTAGATAACTGAAAGAGCTGTTGGAAGCTTAGTGATGGTGACTTTGAAGTCGTGGGAATGCGGTGTAGTTCGTTTATAGGCTACCTTTAGCTTTTTACTTCTGGCGACTACATTTAGGCATCAAAATTCATAAAAATTGTGTCTGTCTGTGAAAATTATCTTGATGAACCAAACATGTTAATATGAAAATTTTGTTGATCACAGAGCTTTTTTGCGATAATCCAAAAACCAATGGAAAATTCCTATTGGGTTTTTGTCGAGGGAACCAGTGTGATGCTACCTGCTGATTGGTCTACAAAGTGACGTCATACTGCACCCCTCTATTCCACATGGAATTCCACAACTTCTGTTTCATGCCTTTAAGTTTTTGAGGAGTCTCACCACATTACATTTTACAATCAAAAGTAACCTTGTCTTGTTGTGTAAAGTTCAAATTATCTAATTTGATAAGAGACTCACTGACCTTGATACCATGTCATGAGGGTCTGCGTGGGTTCTCTTAATGATATGATTTATATATTTTTTTTTCTCCAAGTGTGTTGGACCATATGGCCTTGTAGGTCGCACCACATGACTTCAGTTTTTCAAATTTGAATATAAATGAAGCAATTTTATATAATTGTAAAATTTTCTAAGAAATAATAAAGGTGTCACATCTCACCAGGCTCCACCAGAGATTGTATATAATAGGGAGATAAGAGGGTCTGTATCTCTTACCATTGGAGAAAGCGTAACAGCTAACTTAATCACGTGCGGCACCTCTCAGCCTATCATGTAATGGCAGTGACATCAGTCGCAACATTCCCTACTCTGCCTTCTCTTGAAAAAATACATTTTTATCAAGCTAAAATCTACATATATTTTCCAAAGAAACTATTGTTTAGTGTAAAACATGTTGAAGATTAGCAAACAGGCTGTTGATTAATTAAATAATCAGCTATTTCTCCACAAAAGCTGTTTAATCAGCATAGTGAAGCCTCTCATCCATTGACATCCATTCAAAAAACAGCCTCTGGTCTCCTTCCCTGCGTACCACCAGGGGCGGGGCGTTAGCATTAGCCGTTACGCTTTTTTGGCTAAAGGTTGCAGGCTTGCCTTCCAGTGGGTTTGGCTCCACCATCTCACACACCCAGTGCTCACTCTCACCTGAATAGAGGGTATGCGTCGTCGTCACTTTCCCGCCCAAAACGCGCTCCCTCAGCTGAACTGAGTGGCAAAAGAACCTGCTGCATGACTGGATTTAATAGGGGAAAAAGCGAGTAAAACAAAAGACTACACTAAAGGTTGGAATTAGATCGGCATCACCTGCTTTCAAATGGAGCGGCATTTAATAGACAGAACCGTAGTTCACTGACAAGCCACGCAATATCGCGTTCATATCGCAGATGAATCGCCTTCGATAATGAACGCGATATTGCGTGGCTTGTCAGTGAACTACGGTTCTGTCTATAAAAATGCCGCTCCATTTGAAAGCAGGTGATGGCGATTTAGCGGTAATCAGGGAACCGGCTTTACTGACGAAATGCGCGTGACAATCGCATGCGATATATCGCCCAGCCCTAGACAACTTGTCAAATAAACCTAATCCATGGATATTGACATGCAGCCAGGAGTCGTGTTTCCTGACATTTATATGTGCCTGATTTGACGCCGGGGAAATAGCCTACATAAAGCAAATCTGCCTGTAAATATTTTATATAACTACAATATAGGTAGGTTTAAATCCGCGTAATCACTTATATCAATGTTATATCGTCATATTGTCCAGCCCTAAAACATATATAGTTTTATAGTATAGTTTTTGTCAATGTTGTTTATTTAAAAACACCAAATTATGCAGAATATAAGATCGAAAATATTTAATTGATGAGTTGTCAACACAATATATAACAATACAATATATACGGTATGAGTTTACCTCAAAATCCAACAATTTGACACAAAATGAAAACTGCAAATCCATGTTTCTCTGCTGGAGTCCAGCTGTTTCTGTGAATTTCAGTGATCCATTTGCTTTTTTTCTGTTGCTTTCTGCATTTTTAAAATATATACCTCAGGTTTTGTGTCAAAGCTATTTGTACAGTCAGTCACAAAGCTCTTTCCCGTTTTGGATGTGTTTTGTGTGTTTTTCGCGACATTCACGATGAAAACCAATGCTGCCGCTCAGTGAGCGTGACCGCAGTCCTAACAGTCGACGGTGACGTCACATACATACCCTCTATACTGGACACCTGCACCTGTCCCTCATCAGCACGCCAATCAGGACTCAGCACACACCTTACAGTCACTCTTTGGGTGCATCTCAATCAGCTCCCTAAATTTGTTACGAACCTCCCAGTTTGTCTAGGGGTAGGAGGGAGTAAACATTATTGTAAATAAAATAAAAATAATAAATAAAACAAAAATGACTGACGGTCACTTAAATCCCCTGATCCAGAAAAGCTACAAACACAAATTAAGCAAAAATAACTTTATTTAACAACAATTCAAAAATAGCCTCATCAAAAAGAAATAAAAGGAAGCAAATCTTCAGGAGAGGGCCAGGCCAACACAACAAACAAAAACTTTCTAACAGACAAGGGTAGCATTAACTAACCTATACAAAAGAAAACAAATAAACAACAAACAAGTCTTACTTTGCTCCCTGTCTAACATAAACATAAGCAAAATTCAAGTTTAAAGAAAATGGCACCCTCTCCCTACGGTTTCCGAATTGAAAGCAAAGTATTTACACAAATTAAGAGTGAAAACAAAATGTTGATAACATAAGAACACACAAAAAAACAGCGTTCACACTCTGACAGCAAGTGGTTACACAACTCCTCCAAAAAGTTGAGAGCAGAGCAAGACTGCATTTAGTTCTACACCTGAATTCACACAAGAGAAATACACAATAACAGTTCTAGATCAGGGAAGCACTCCAGCAATGTTTCTCCACTCTGTTATAGCTTTTGGGATCTGCGACATGCACTCAGTTGATGAGCATCAGGTGGAACTCAATTAGCAACCTGCAAAGGAGACAGGGGAGGGAGGGAGAGAGAGAGAGAGAGAGAGAGAGAGAGAAAAGAGCACGCACACAACACATCACATGCTCAACAAATACTAAAAACTCTCCCAAAATAAATGGTTTGTATGTTTAAAAACATCTATCGTGTGTCATTATGTGTAGTGAGTTGGCATTAAGTGATTTATGTTTCGTGTTTCAGAACCTCCGTTAAGGGAACATAGTGAGCATCGATGCTTCCTGGTGGGACTTTTTAGGGAGCAAACGTGTCAGTGCACTGGTAGGATTTTGCGATTGAGACGGCCCTTAAAATGGCTGACTCTGATAAGTGCCCTGATTGCTGCACTAGGCAGCTGATTGAGACACTCTTTGTCTGGTCTCCAGTGCGGATATTAGACTTGTTACCTTACTCGCTGTCTCCGAGTCTGGTATTCCCAGACAGAAGGCCAGACCTCAACATCATGAACCCAACAGGCCAAGATCCATTCCAGGAACTCGACGATTCCCTTTGCCATGTTCTAACAGCATCTGGATCTACCACCGCACCTGTAAATGCACCAAGCACTTGAAGGACTGCAATGGCTTCCTGCTCCAGTGTTCACTTGCCCTAGAGATACAGCCGCATTGCTTCCCCACAGAAAGAGACAAAATTCCTTTCATTGCTAACTGAGTGAGTGCCCCAGTGGGCTGAAACCATTGATCAGTGACACCAATTGCTCAACAGTTTTGTGGCTCACTTCAGAGAAGTTTTTAGCCATCAACTTTATCATTTACACCAGGGAAAAAAGTTCTATTAATGACAATGCTCTGAGGTTTCATACCTTAGCAGTGGATGGAACAAGCGCTCGCTCCTCACAGCTTATCACCAAGGATTGGAACTGGCTCTTAGTACTACTCCACTCACCACAATAGTCACCCTTACTGCTTCTGATATTTCTATTCCAGTTACCGCCCTCATCGACTCTGAGTCAGCCAGCAACTTCATTTCCAGGGATCTCTGTGTGGGTCCCATCCGGCTCCAAGTAGGACAGTTGCACACTGAGAACATCTGTCTCCTGGTTCTGGAGAAATCCACCACAGGGATTATTCTAGGGCGTCCATGGCTCATGATCCACATTCCCATCCTATCCTGGTCCAGTGGAGAAGTCCTGAAGTGGGTTGATCAGTGTTTCCCTCCTCAACCTATTCCTTCCAATCCCAAGACCCTCTCCATTAATTCTACCTCCATCGAGAGCCCTGTTGTCCTCCAAAGCATTTACAACATCTTCCAGATACGTGAGGAGGACGAGTGTAAGACCACCTTCGTGACACCTACAGGCCATTACGAGTATTGCGCTATGCCTTATGGGCTTGTCAACACCCCCTCAGTATTCTAGGATTTTATGCACAAGGTGCTCAGAGAGTACCTCCACCACTTTTTACTGATGTTCATAGATGACATCTTGGTGTACTCCTGTACTCTGGCCGAATATCGGCAGCATGTTTTGGAGGTCCTCCAAGACTAGAGAGAATTCCAACTCCTCCTCAAAGCCAAGAAATGCACCTTCCACCAGTCCTCCACCCAGTTCCTCAGTTACCAAATTAGTGAAAACGATATCAAGATGGACGAGGGGAAGGTTGATGTAGTACGTTCTTGGCCAACTCCCATCACCATAAAAAAGTTACAACTTTTCCTGGGTTTTGCCAATTTCTCCCACCATTTCATCAAGAATTTCAGTTCCATTACATCTCCACTCACCACCCTAATGAAAGGCAGGCCCAAGTCTCTGTCCTGGACTCCCAGTGCCACCCAAGCTATGCAAATTCTAAAGGATGCTTTCACTAGTGCTCCTGATCCATCCAGATAAGCCATTCATGGTCGAAGTCAATGCTTCAACAACTGCCGTAGGAGCGGTGCTTTCACAGCAGCTGGGGAAACCATCACAACTCCATCCATGTTCCTTCTTTTCCAAGAAGCTCACTCCGGCAGTGCAAAACTATGATATTGGAAATTGTGAGCACCTCGTATCAAACAAGCTCTGGAGGAATGGACGCATTGGCTGAAGGTAGCTGGTCACCCTTTCTTAGTGCTCACCGACCATCGCAACCTGGAATATCTCTCTGAGGCCAAGAGGTTGAACCCCAGATAAAAGGATTATGGCAAACTATTTTAGGTTCTCATTTCAAGATTTTTTATTCTCTAAGATTTTTTCATTCATTTTCATGAGACATTTTCTTTATGATAGCAGGACAGTAGTATCAATCAGACATTTTTCAATGTTATGCCCCTGAAAATATGAAAATGAATTTTCATTGCTCACCAATGAAGCATGCTCACCATAGATGTATATTCAAGTAATTGTATGCATTACAAAACTTAATTTTTTAATGCATTTTTGAATAAATTAAAAGGACAACAAAAGCAGCATCATGTTTGCTTATGTTTATGTTAGACAGTTACATTTGATGTTGATTTGATTTTAGCATTGATTTATCAGTAAATTCTTCTGAAACATACATGTATCGTGCTACAGGCTGAGTATTTTGATGTCATTGTTCATTGTTAGAAAGTTCACGTGATAGCCCAGACTCCTGCACGTGTTGTCAGGTGATTTGTGCTCGCTGTGCTTTTAGCTTGTGGAAAGGTCATCTCTCTTCACCTGCAACTCCAGAGGGAGTAATTACAGACCGATGTGACCACCCACATCTCTCTTGTCTCTCGCCCCTCGCTCTCTCTCCCTAAACATACTGCAGAAGTTATGTTCAGCTGATCGATTTTTATTCAAACATTTTTAAAATCACACCAATAACTTCCCTCATTCTGTTTTTCAGATAAAATGCTCAGAAAATCTGTAGAATAATTTGCCTGTCTTTCAAATCAACTGGACAGATTTCTTTTATATGCAACTGAGTGTTTTCTGAGTATTTTGTGTATTCTTAAAAGATAGTTCACACAAAAGTGAAAATTCTTTCTGTCATCATTTACTCACCCTCAATCCTGTAGGACTTTCTTTCTTCTGTGGGATATAAAAGAAGATATTTTCATTTTGAACTGTTCCTTTAACATCATCTGATTGTACTGTTAGTGAGTAATCACATGTAATTTCACAAAAGTGACATAATCAGGTTGATCTCGGGTTCAGTAAAGCTACTCTGTTTCTTTAAACCTCAGAAAGTCAGCCAGATAATGCAGACTGTATGCAGCATCGTCTTAAAGCGATTATACGTTTCTGTCAGCTTGTATTTTTGGGAAGAGTAGGGATATAAAAAATGAGAAATGGCAAAGGCCTTTCTAGATATTGTTGAATATGGGTTAAAGATAGTGTTTGCTTGTCCTCTCAATTTGATACGGTTGAACAAGCAAAAGAAAAGATGTCTGACGGTCTGACTTTCTCTCTCTGCCTACTGCAAGACCTATTCATAGATGTTTTCAGTCCGAGACGACATGCCCACGGATCGCCCACAGTGCATTCACTGACCATCTGATGCATTATTTTTTTTTTTAACTGGAAAGTACTTTCTTGATCTGCTCTAATCTGATTGGCTGACTTTTCCCACTTCCGGAAATAAGGGCATTTATGGCTTTTTTTTATCAGTCCGTCTGGAAAAAAGATGTTTACTTGGCAAGTAGACTTGGCAAGTAAACTTATCATCCATGACCAGAAATATATATTCTGAATTATGTCTGTTAAAGGATTAGTTTACTTTCAAATGAAAATTACCCCAATATTTACTCACCCTCAAGCCATCCTTGGTGTATATGACTTTTTTCTTTCTGATGAACACAGAGTTATACAGTATTAATAAATATCCTGACGCACCCGAGCTTTATAATGGCAGTGAACGATACCAATGAGTATGAGCTGAAGAAAGTGCTTCCATCCACATCCATCCATCATAAACGTACTTCACACTGCTCCGGGGGGTTAATAAAGTCCTTCTGAAGCGAAGTGATGCGTTTGTGTAAAAAAAAAATCCATATTTAACAAGTTATGAAGTAAAATATCTAGCTTCCACCAGACCGCCTTCTGTATTCAAGTTACGAAGAAAGTGTAAACTGCCGTCGCATCAGTTAAGCTTTTTCCGTAAGTTGAATAGGGAAGGCGTAGGACGTAGCGTAAGCTTTTTCAACCGCGAGAGTTTTACACTTTCTTGAATACAGAAGGTGGTCTGTACGTACGGAGTACGTTTATGATGGAAGGATGTGGATGGAAGCACTTTCACTGCCATTATAAAGTTCGGATGCATCAGGATATTTATTAATATATCTCCAATTGTGTTCATCAGAAAAAAGAAAGCCATATACACCTAAGATGGCTTGAGGGTGAGTAAAGCTTCGGGTAATTTTCATTTGAATGTGAACTAATCTTTTAAATAGTTAGTGCTTATTACTTCCAAAATTCAGACCAGATTCTATACATCATTTTCACTACTTTTTCTGTTCTGTTATGTTTACTCTGTTACTTAAATATTTTTTAAGCTTGTATATTATTGTGGTATCACTCACTACTACTAAATGGCACATTAAACAAAATAGACAAAATAGTGATTGGTCACTTTACATGTTGAAGTGGGTGGTTTTGTCCAGAATAAGGTACGATTTGAATCAGACCTTTTGCTATGTATTCAAATATATTGTTATGCAAGAAATTTTCATAGAGCAGCATACTATAGCTGCGAAGAAACATGCACATCACTATTCAACTAAGAATTGTTTTATATAAAGCCTATATACACAGTATGCTTTATTAGTAAACTGAATTGAATGTAGAGAATGTAGAGTGTCTCTCTTTACTAAGTGGCAGACCTAAAACCTTCTAGATGATGCTCCTGTAGATGAAATGCTCTCTAGACAATTAGAATGTGGAAATACAGTCTGTTCACAAGTTGGAGAGGTGATAGTGCTCCAAGCGAAAATATCAGCTCTTCTAAATCACAGCTCATTACAAATAGTTGCATTTATATATGTCGACAGTGGCTTTTTATCATGAGCATATGTGGGATGGAGCCTCCTTTAGTCATGCATTCAATTACTGCTGTCTTGTTCAGTAGATAAAATGAGGAGAAAACACAATTTCCATCCTGAATGTGTTATCTTTAGGAATTTTTTTTTTCTTTTTTCACTAGAAATGAGACTGCCTGGTGGCTGAGTGAAGTGACGGGGCACAATTCCCAAAATCACAGTGCTGGACATGAACAGATAGTGAAAGGGAGCATAAATGCGTCCATCACTCATACGCACGCATACGTGCACGCACGAATCGCACACCCCAGGGTAGAAGTGCTGTTAACTGGTGAATGAAAAAGGCCTGGGAGAGGCTTTCACATAACACAAATTTAACTGCCACTGTCAGCTAAGGACAGATATGATGGAGTCTGTGGCCTAGATACTAGCAATAGCCTAGAAGAAGGACTATATGCTGGATGAATGTGTGTAACAGTCTGCAGCAGAAGGGTTGTATGTGAATGTGTTTGTAATATACAACAACATGATAAGGATGCATATTTTTATGCTAGTGAACATTTCCTAGGGTGGGTTTAATTTTGAAAGTCGTCTTTTATAGACAGTTGACTCTAGTCAGAATATATACCATATGTTTTATTGTGTTCACTTAACCAGCATGTTTAATCCAAAGCAACTTCAAGTGCTCTTGTTACAGGGACAAAACCCTCTAGAGCAGCCTGGGGTGAAGTGGCTTCCTCAAGGCCTCAGTCATGATTCCTCGTGGCTTCTACCTTGCGGGGCTCAAACCAGCAACTTTACGATCACAAGTCATGCGGTTTTACCCCTACATGACTCCACAGTGAAAATACAAGTAGTGTTTTTGTAAACAGTGTGATGATCAGTATTTATTGAGCTCAGTTGTTATTTAACTGATACTGTAAATGACTGGTCACCTAAAAAAAAAAATTTATTTCAATTTTTTTAAAATACTTTTGGACTAAAACAAAACACAAAATAAATGCGTTATTATATTATATAGCATTGATGGGTGCTTGTATTGATAGTCCTGATATTAAAGAATTTTGGGGAAAAAAACTATGAATATATAAAACAAGGAAAACAAACATTGTTCAAACTTGTGACTGCTTTCTTATGTTTACTACTGCAATATTTTTTTAATCCAAAATGAAATGTAGACTTATACACACCTATTAAAACAAATTGTTTTAAAAACCTTATTTATCTTTTCGATCATTTGGTGACCTTTCTTGACTTACCATAAGCTAAAGCAGGATTTAAAGTCAGTGAATTTTATGTTGTGGCAAACAGCTGTCTGTTGAATTCCTCCTATATCTCCAGTATTCTTAATTGCCTTGACAGTTTGGTGAGGCTGTGGGTTTAAATGTAGATTCATCCCGTCTGTTCAGCTTCGCAGTTTTCATGATTGAGAGTCGCATTTGAGGAGCTTCAAGCTAAAACTGAATTTAAAATGTTTTTCAGTTTTACTTTGTGACCACCTTATGCATCATTAAGAAAGGAGGAGATGCAGTGCAAATTTGCTTTGCTATATTAAGGGCTTTGAGTGTTGAGCTAAAGCAAGCATCAATTGCTACTGCTCTGGTTTTTAAAACTCCTAACCTGTTCCTAATTATTACACTTCTGCACCTTTTGTGCTACAGACATGAATAATTGCTCAAATTGTATTGCTTATGTGAAAGATCAGAGTTTCACCTGGTAGATTATAAAATCATATATATATATATATATATATAGGGTCTTGGGGATGGACTCTTTTGACAAGGGTTAATAAATAACTGCCTAGCAATTACCCAAAACATGTTAGCAACCACATAGTAACACATGAATAACTACTTATGACACCAACCATAGCAATGCCCTGGCAACCACCCAGAACACCCTAGTATCCTGGCAGCAAGCACCACACACCATCTTTTTTTTCTCTCATCCTGATTGATGAAAAATTGTTTAAAACCTTTAACCTTAAAATTTCTAATGAATATACAGTGGGTACGGAAAGTATTCAGACCCCCTTAAATTTTTCACTCTTTGTTATATTGTAGCCATTTGCTAAAATCATTTAAGTCATTAATGTACACACAGCACCCCATATTGACAGAAAAACACAGAATTGTTGACATTTTTGCAGATTTATTAAAAAAGAAAAACTGAAATATCACATGGTCCTAAGTATTCAGACCCTTTTGTAGAAGCACCCTTTTGATCTAATACAGCCATGAGTCTTTTTGGGAAAGATGCAACAAGTTTTTCACACCTGGATTTGGGGATCCTCTGCCATTCCTCTTTGCAGATCCTCTCCAGTTCTGTCAGGTTGGATGGTAAATGTTGGTGGACAGCCATTTTTAGGTCTCTCCAGAGGCTCAATTGGGTTTAAGTCAGGGCTCTGGCTGGGCCATTCAAGAACAGTCACGGAGTTGTTGTGAAGCCACTCCTTCGTTATTCTAGCTGTGTGCTTAGGGTCATTGTCTTGTTGGAAGGTAAACCTTCGGCCCAGTCTGAGGTCCTGAGCACTCTGGAGAAGGTTTTCGTCCAGGATATCCCTGTACTTGGCCACATTCATCTTTCCCTCGATTGCAACCAGTCGTCCTGTCCCTGCGGCTGAAAAACACCCCCACAGCATGATGCTGCCACCACCATGCTTCACTGTTGGGACTGTATTGGACAGGTGATGAGCAGTGCCTGGTTTTCTCCACACATACCGCTTAGAATTAAGGCCAAAAAGTTCTATCTTGGTCTCATCAGACCAGAGAATCTTATTTCTCACCTCTTGGAGTCCTTCAGGTGTTTTTTAGCAAACTCCATGCGGGCTTTCATGTGTCTTGCACTGAGGAGAGGCTTCCGTCGGGCCACTCTGCCATAAAGCCCCGACTGGTGGAGGGCTGCAGTGATGGTTGACTTTCTACAACTTTCTCCCATCTCCCGACTGCATCTCTGGAGCTCAGCCACAGTGATCTTTGGGTTCTTCTTTACCTCTCTCCCCAAGGCTCTTCTCCCCCGATAGCTCAGTTTGGCCGGACGGCCAGCTCTAGGAAGGGTTCCGGTTGTCCCAAACGTCTTCCATTTAAGGATTATGGAGGCCACTGTGCTCTTAGGAACCTTAAGTGCAGCAGAAATTTTTTTGTAACCTTGGCCAGATCTGTGCCTTGCCACAATTCTGTCTCTGAGCTCTTCAGGCAGTTCCTTTGACCTCATGATTCTCATTTGCTCTGACATGCACTGTGAGCTGTAAGGTCTTATCTAGACAGATGTGTGGCTTTCCTTATCAAGTCCAATCAGTATAATCAAACACAGCTGGACTCAAATGAAGGTGTAGAACCATCTCAAGGATGATCAGAAGAAATGGACAGCACCTGAGTTAAATATATGAGTGTCACAGCAAAGGGTCTGAATACTTAGGACCATGTGATATTTCAGTTTTTCTTTTTTAATAAATCTGCAAAAATGTCAACAATTCTGTGTTTTTCTGTCAATATGGGGTGCTGTGTGTACATTAATGAGGGAAAAAAATGAACTTAAATGATTTTAGCAAATGGCTGCAATATAACAAAGAGTGAAAAATTTAAGGGGGTCTGAATACTTTCCGTACCCACTGTAAATATATAAAAAAATCTTAATCTGCATTTTATTTTGTCAAGTAAATATGTAAACAAATATTTAAATATACATATATTTAAGAAGATAAACTGTATAAGGTGAGACTTTTTCCAGAAAATATATCTTTAAGTTTAAACGATGAAAAAAATTTTGTTTATTTATTTATTTTGTGAGGTTCATGTTAAAAATGTGTTACGGTTTTGACTAAAGCGAAGAAAAAAACAAATTGCTTTTGGCAATTTTGCCTCTATAACTATTTATCCAGTTTTAAATTTGTGTAGATATTTTTATTGAAATGGACAAATAAATAAATATCTGTATTTAACATTTTTACTCTGTTTCTGTATTTGCAGTGAAATGTTTGGCACTGTCTGAATCTGCACCCGTCTGGAGCTGAGCCGTTATTTTCCCCCATCCCCAGCGTCCTGATCTTGAGCCCCGATCCTGATTATTAGGAACAACTGCCAGACTCCTAACTCATCTACCTCTACGTTCCTCTTTACCCCGGTACTGGCACTGCTTCACCCATAGAAAATAGATGAGCCTCGGAGGTGAGTGCCTGTTTCATTTTGTCAAATATTTGACAAAGATCCAATATCTCAATCTCTCTTTCTCTCCCTCCAGAACTCTGCGTTGCTCATTTTATCACACTCTTTAGACATCTTTTCCTCACAGTTTATAAAACTGACCGTTATGGAACCTCATAAGTGACCATTTTGGAATTCTGTAATTAAAGCAACAACTCCATCCAGAGAATAGTTTCCATGTAAAAATCTCAACAATAGCACACTGCAGGGGAGACTCAACTTGCAATTGATTTCAATGGAGATTGTTGTTAGCATGTTGCTAAGCTAACGTTGACACTCTAATAAGCGTAAAAATACAAAAGACACAATTTCAATAAAATATTTAATCACACATTTAAATCAGACTAAACTATTTTAAAGAATACTTTAAGAATATTATGAATATTTTAAATTATAACTTATATTTATTTATAATGAACATTTTTGGTGGGAAAATAATATTACAAAAATGAACAAGTATTAGCTGTTCTGTATTTTATGGTACTTGTTTTTTCTCACTTTAAAACAGTCTATTCTAATAGATACAATTACAATATTTGGTATAATATTATCAAGTTGTCAAAAAGTAAAGAAAATACCAAATTTAACTTCAAGTTGACACTGAACAATTGCTATATTCAATCCTGGCTGGTTACATCCTAAAAATAAATAACACACGCAAATTGTGTATATCACACAAAATACAGTATTTAATTTTTAATCGCACTAAATTATTTTTAACAATACTTTTCAGAATTTAATGAAATTGAATTTCATCATTGAGCTCTTCTAGGATTGCTTTCTCCACGAAAGATACATACGATGCTGCATTAGAATTTGGCTAAAAAAATGATGTCTTGGAAGGAAGCATAATTAAGTCTGGATCTGCCTTTGGGCCTGGGGTGCACATAGATGCCTAAAAATGCTGTCTCCTTAGGCATCTCACTAGGTTTTGAAACAGAGCATGACTCTCTCCTTCACTGCCTGAGTGAAACCTGTCCTTGAATGTTTAACTTTTCTCTCTCCAGCACAAAAGACTCTCATGTCCCCTGTTTTCAGGACACAATAGCTATTTTTAGAAAAAGTTGCAAATTTAACCTATTCACAGATTTGGAATATTGCTTAACACATTTGCGAATAAAGTACAATTTCCATCCCATGTGTTCAAGAGTACAAAATCCTCACTTCATGGGAAATTTACCGCAATATGTCATAATGAAAATGGAAGTTGCTGCAATCGTGGAAGCCACTGTGGCTCTTTTTTCCTACATCATAAATGACTTGCGTCTCTAAGCGCAGACTACTGCAGTAAACACTGTCATGTTTATCTTACTTTCGGGGGGAACGCAATCGTGTGAGACGTTTTGGGAGGTCATTAAACCAAATCATTCTGATGGCAGACTTTGGCTCAGGCATTTCAGATCAACCAAACCAACATTTGAGATGCTGTGCAATGAAATTGGTCGGCTGGTTAGCCCAGTTATCCAATCACATCCTCTGTTGCAAAGTTTTTTTGTTGCGTATTGAGGGATTTATTCTGTAAATGCGTTTCCATCGTATGCACGTCTTCTTATTGTATAAAAAATGTATCTGCCTCAATTGAGCGCATACGATTTTTATGCACATTTTTGAAATTATGCGCAATTAATTTCCATCAAGCATTTCTTTATACAATATCCCAAAATGTGCTTTAAAAAAGGTGGATAGAAAGATAGCTAATGTCATTCTTGATCTAACATGTTTTCTTACTGTCTGAACTGTCATTCAGTTTAATAATAAAGTTCCTCCTCTGTCCACTTGTCAGGTACTGTGGGTCTGATTAAAGGATTAGTTCACTTTCAAATGAAAATTAGCCCAAGCTTTATTCACCCTCAAGCCATCCTAGTTGTATATGACGTTCTTCTTTCTGATGAACATAATCGAAGAAATATTAATAATATCCTGATGCATCTGAGCTTTATGGCATTGAACGGGACCCACGAGTATGAGCTGAAGAAAAAGCTTCCATCCACGCCCATCCGTCATAAACGTACTCCACACGGCTCCGGGGGGTTAATAAAGGCCGTTTAAATGCGTTTGTATAAAAAAAAAATCCATATTTAAACAAGTTACGAAGTCAAATATCTAGGTTCCACCAGAACGCTTTCCGTATTTGTGACGGCCCGAGTGGTGGCCGCGCAAGAGTGGTGATGTGAACGTATCCACGCACACACACGCATCCATTCATATGCAAGCACACACGTTTACATGGAAGACATGTTTATTCATTTAAGGTTAATCTTTGTATAAACCTTCCAATTCACATTCATTTTGGTTTCAGTATGATTGCTTTTAATAACTACACAAAACAAACAATATTCATTCATTTTTTATTTTGGTTTGCATATAATTACATTTATAACACATCTTTTATATACTTTGTTACTGATTTGGAGTGCACACAAATTAGTTACATTGTATCTGTTCCTTATATTTGTTTCTATTTTTTGAGTTTAAGTTTACCGTTGACGTGAGGCGATCTCGACATGGTCTGCTGCAGCCGCATCCTGGTGTCACGGAAAATTGGCGTCCGGCCAGAACGGGACCTTTAAGCATTATTGGTTCCGCCCGGTCGTTCCATTCGCTGAGGTTGCCCAGGGGAGATGGAAAAGTTGTTGTTTTTGTTAGTTGATTTATTTAGTTGTACATTTGCGGTATTTGATTGCATTTTGCTTTTCTTTATTTTGATTTGATATATTTCTTTGTATGATTCTATTTTGATTTATTTGGTGTTATATGTTAAGTCTCATTTGTTTCCCTCTTAATTTGTAATGGGATCATCCTTTCCTTTATAAGTTGTTGCTTTGTTCATTAGAGTAAGTCAGCTTTAGTTTGTTACTTTTATTGTCTGAATAGTTTGACGTTATATTCTTTTTGTTTTGTTGTTTTTTTATTATTATTTTGTTGTATGAGTTGTAAAGTTGAATTTTTTTCCTTGGGTTCCAAATAAAAACCCATGTTTATAGTAAATAGCTGGTGTTCCTTGTCCTTGGCTCCTCGGTCCCTCACAGTATTCAAATTACGGAAAAACAGAACTGGCGCTGCGTTAGTTCCGTTAGTTGAATAGGGAAGGTGTAGGACATGCAGCGTAAGCTTTTTGATGAATACGGAAGGCGGTCTGGCGGAAGCACTTGCAAGGCGAGCATTTTGTGTTTATAAAGCATATACATTTTAATTTATTTTTAGAAAATGACAGATCGTTTTGCTAGATAAGACCCTTATTCCTCGTCTGGTATCGTTTAAAGCCCTTTGAAGCTGCACTGAAACTGTAATTTCGACCTTCAGCCGTTTGGGGTCCATTGAAGTCCACTATAAGGAGAATAATCCTGGAAAGTTTTCATCAAAAACCTTAATTTCTTTTCGACTGAAGAAAGAAAGCCATAAACATCTTGGATGACATGGGGGTGAGTAAATTATCAGGAAATTTTTATTTAAAAGTAAACTAATCCTTTAACCACAGCATGTCCAAGCATGGGTCATTGTCCAATCAACATGTTAAAAAAGAAAACGTGTTTTCTTGGGAATATTGTTTGAATTGGTAATCATTTCAGGTAGAATTTTCCAATGTCCCCAATATCTCTTTCTATTCTGATAGTTTGTTCTCTTTAACTAACAAAACCAATTCCATAATGACAATATAACCTTTTATAACCGTACAAACATTAAAAAGTATTTAGCAATCAATTCTGGGTTGTTCTTTAGTATTAGTTTTTTCTTCCAACTTTAAAACAATTGTATCATGTTAGATGAGTGAAAATGGTTTAAAACCCGTAAAATTAAGTCCCTCACTGAACAATGATAATTTCGGTCCCACTTTTGGTACTTACATAAAAAAAAGTTAATTGTTTGGTACAATGTACTTATTGTGTTTATATTGTACTGCAAAACACATTTGCTGCTATTAATGGATACGGGTAAGGTTAGGAACAGGTTTGGTGATATGGTTAGGGTTAAGGGTAGGTTAATGTGTAAGGTGGGTTATAGATTCCTAATTTCTGTCCCTAATTTATATCTGTTTGATTCCATCCTAAAAGGAAACCTTTTTTAATTTCTTGATTTTTATTCTGTTAATATTATTGCCATTCATACGTTTAAGAGCCCGATCTTGACTACAATGTATTGCGGAATGTCTTTATACACCTTTTATGGAAAGTTCCAACACAGACATATATTTTGTATACATGGTTTAAAGTGTACTATGGCATCAGGCTGTGATTGATTTCAGCACAGGCATGCTTTTAAACTGTTTCTTATTCATTGAAATATTTCTTGCAGTCTTAAATTAATCTGCTCTATCAGATTGCGGCTGGATTTGTCTCTTATCTTCCGGCAATCCTTGTGATATTCATTCTGCTTCAAGCGCAAAAGGTTGTGTAATATTTGTTGCCATTGCAACATCTGTGCTTTGTGTGTTATAAATAATGAGAAGAGGAAGAAGCAGTAGCCACGGACCACACCATTGTCATAATGGGGGTGTTGTCACTATATAAAACCCTTACATCAGCTCTCATGGGGCAATCCAGTAGCTCTTTACTGCAGGCTTTTGTGTTAGTGATTCATGATTACGTTGTTTGTTTGTTTGTTTGTTAGTTTATTTGTTTGTTTGTTTTCACTCAATGTGAAATGCTTCTTGAATTCTCAAGTGGGAAATGAACATTTTAAGGAGGGCATGTTCTTGATTTAACTTTGATAGAGTTCTTCAAAGGCTGGATTTTCAAATACTTACAATATTTTATGTATATATATATATATATCTCACTTAATGTTGTATGGTGTCTATTTGTCTTTTTGAATATAGCGCAAATAGCCATTCGGACTATAATACTTTTTGATGTTTTTTATGCATTTCCTGTTCATTGGATTTGCTTGGAAAAAGCGACCAGCACACATTGCAAAATAACTTGTACTGTGTTACACTGAAGAAAGAAAAATCATATATGTTTTTAACAATATGAGGGTGATAAATAATGTCAGAATTGTCTTTTTTTGAAGTATCTAATCTTGAGATGGGAAATAACATGTGAATGACATTAACTTCTGTAAGGCCTGTTTGGTGGAATCTGGGGTTTGACATTGAAAATTAGATAACTGGAGTCATCTGAGATTCCTCTGTATTAAGTGGGCAAGGAGAGACTATGAAAAAGCAGTGAAAAGTGAACTATTTTCGGTCACCACTGTGTTGGATTAGTATTGTGAAATTCAACTACACATGCAAAACTACACTGGTAAGTGTGACGTTTTCGTTAGTGGCGTTCGTTCTCACAGATACTGTAATCTTCCTCTTGCATGTCAGTCGATATGCTACAATTACATCATCTAAGAGTTTGTTCACCTTGGTTTGCATCTGATGGATCTGCCTTTGATATCTTAGGAGTCGTGTTCTGTTTAAATACAAAGTGTCCTGAAGAAGGATGTAGTGGAAGTGATGTGTAGATAATGAACAGACTGGCACAACCGCATGATGACAGTAGTCAGACTGGAGATTAATATAAAATCACTTCCAGTCTTGCAATAGTTCCTGTTAAAAGAGAATAATAGTACTGATTTCAGGCCCATATGTCCTGGAGGCTATATTTTGTTAGGTACAAATTTTATAGTAAATGCTGGATTAACATGGATTTACTATGTAGCTCACCAAAAGTTAAACTAATTAGCAAGGCATTTTTTTCGCAAACAGAGAAATTAACAATTTTCTTAACAATTCTTATAAACAATTTCCTCTGGTCACTGATTAAGACAGTAAGTTCAGTGATAAGGAATGGTAAAATACTGCCGTTAGTATCCGGTTTAAATTCTGCAGCTGTTCTGTTAGAATCGTCATGGTTAGACTGAATGTCCTTGACCTACTGAGTGACTGTAATATCCTTCCTCATTATTCTGACAAATATAATCATTTCAGTTGCTACGAGGGTTTCTATTGGCTGATCCAGTTACAGTGAGTCACAGGTCAGACTTGATTTGCCGAAGGCAGATGTGGTGAGTGGGGGAGGGTAGATTCATACCATTGATTGGCCATATTAGAGATGTATGCTAATGTTCTTCATTTACGTCTTTTCTCAAAGCTTCCCAAGACACCGTTTGAAATGAAGCAGAACCGTCATTTTAATAAACGTTCCTTGAGGGAAATCAGGGTGGAATAATACACAATTCACTAAAATCCTGCATATGATATCCCACAATTCTGTATTCAGTACATGCAGTTCAGCTGTAGTTAGAATAATGACAAATAATCTGTCAGAGTAGATTAATTTATAAATGTTGTTGTTTTAACTTTATACCAAGAAATAAACATTCTAGTCATTAAATATTGACATGGTTGTTTCAAAAGCTTGAATTTGTCCTAGATCATCAGATGTGACGTTATGCTGCCTTAGAAGTCAATCTGAAACCATAGTCTCCTTGCTACATTTCCTGGTAAATCCGGGTGGAATGAAGTACAGTTGACTAAACTGAACAAATGGTTTAGGATTTACATTTTTTTTTTACTCAGAAACTGCTTAAAAATGTATTAAAAAAGTATTTACCAAAAAGCAGCAAGTAACACACTGAATATTAAACATGCAATTTTGAGGGAGAACGACTGAAATAGTTTTTCTTGTAAAACGTCTCCAATAATCTTTATTTTATTCATGACTTTGAATTTTTTACAGTGTACCGTAACTGTGTTTATTAAAATCTATTGTGGATAATCACATGACATTGTTTTGTATGGCCTCTTGTAGGGGTTGCAGCGATATTACAGTGGATTCTGTTCTTATTCATTAGGCATAGTAAATACACAGCATTGTCGATTCAGCTGAGTCTGCTTTCTGTCATAGTGTGACACCATCTGTCAATGTGTCCAGTGGAGTGTGCTTTAGTAAGCCTGAATCAGTAAATCAGTGGGTGGAGTTTGACTGGTTTTAATGGTCTTGTTTGACCCTTTATGCAACGTCCCACCCAAACACAGTCCGTTATTGACAGGAGCACTAGAAGGCTATTGTGCGTCTCTCTCTCTCTCGATCGAACCACCGCCCCTTTACTACGTCTGTCACTGTTCTGGCAGTTAAATCTGGCAGTGGTAATCTTGTTAGAAGAATGATTCGCTCAAACTGGCTATGCTGTCTGTGTGTGTTTTAGTTTTTTATGTGTGTGTGTGTGCAATCAGGCATTTGGAAGAGACTCCTCGATCAGAAACAACTGGCGGAAAGAATTGTACTGGTAGAGTTCATTTTGTGTTGTTGACAAGCTCATTTTGTGTATGATAATACATCAAGTTGATTCAGAGTCACACTCATTTTGTGATCATTTGAATTACACTGCTAATTCACTTCCAGCTTTGAGGAGCCACACAGAGACTGTTTTGACTGTTGTCATTGAGCTGCTTTTTGAGTCACAGTTATTATGTCTATAAAGGAGACTGCTGCAGCTGTGACTCATTGTAAAGTCTGAGAATTTACATGCTTCATGACTGCATCTGAAACACATAAAATACCGCCTAGAACCACCAAATCCAATTTATATTGACCTCCATATCATAGGTGTATCCATTGCTGCCTATGATATCCCACAATTGCTTTGTATTTATATAAAAATAAGTTGTATATTAAAGTAGCTTTATATTTATTTACTTATTATTATATAAAACTATGAATTCAATTATTTTTAATCCTTACTTGTAATGTCTTCCATATAGTGCCATATTAACGTATACTACCTTTCTGAAATTGGGGTCAGTGAGATTTTTAATGTTTTTGGAAGAAGTGCTCACCAAGGCTGCATTTATTTGATGAAAAAATATAAAATGAAAAAATACCGTAAAAACGGTAATATAATGAAATATTACAATATTACAATTTAAAAGAACTTTTTTCTATTTTTAATATATTTTAAAATGTAATTTATTCCTGTGATGGCAAACCCGAATTTTCAGCATCATTACTCCAGTTTTCAGTGTCACGTGATCCTTCAGAAATCCTTCTAATGTGCTGATTTGGTGCTCAAGAATTTTTTTTTTATTATTATTATTCTCAATTTTGAAAAACAGTTGTGCTGTTTGTGCTTATTATTTTTGTGGAAACTGATATTTTTTTTTTTAGGATTCATTTATGAATAGAAATTTCAAAAGATCAGCATTTATTTAAAAATAGCAATCTTTTGTAAAATTATAAATGTCTTTACTGTCACTTTTTGCTCAATTTACTTTAATGTCCTTGCTGAATAAAAATTTTAATTTCTTTTACAAAACTGACCCAAACTTTTGAGTGATAGTATTTCTATACTATTTTATGATACACAGATTTGTAACGCTTTTCTTAATTTTTAAGTCACATACTTGTAAATTACATTTTAATTTCACTTGATAATTTTTAAGGACAGTTTCAAAGAGGAATAATAAAACATTTAGTTTTTTAACATATCTTAGGCACTGGTTTTATTTTTGTTTACTACTTCTTCTTCTTTTCTTTTTTTTTGACAAAAATTAGTTTGAGAAAACAATTGATTAATTTTCAGGGACCCCTGATGTAGATCATCAGATGTGAAATTGTGCTACCTTGGATGTTAAAAAACAGTTTCCGTAAGATATGCCTTCATACAAAAAAAGGCTTTAACTGGCTGGGCAGCAAGGTTGCTGCCTTCTGTTATGGACACAGTCAGTGTCTTTATCCAGTTTTGACCAGGATTTGTCTATAAGCAGGTGAGTCAAGTCAGTGATCATGAGGCAGTGGTTCATTCCCTGCCCTTTCCGCTGCAGGACTGCAGGCACTAATGAATTGTAGTGTTTGTTTGCAGCCAAACAGCAGTGTGTCTTTATTCACAGGCTGCCTGACCCACACTCCCTGCTAGCTTTACAGACAGGAGCGGATTCACTCCGCTGTGGGTGTGTATCAGTGAACGTGTCTGCTGAGTTTGGCTAACCACCCGCAGATAGGTCTGCAACCATAAATCTTTTAGGTGCTGAGGGTGGTGAAGGTTTTAACTCATCAGTTTCCACCTCATCGTTTGTTACACAGAGATATTGTTTGGGGGGGAAAACACATGCTGCAGTACTGTTACACATGCCACTTAAAATATGTTTTCTTCTGTACTTCATCAGTATCTTTGTCTTGTTTACTAATAGTTAAATATCCTTAAAACAAGATATATTAAAAAGTTAAATTATGTATCATAATACATTTTTTAATTAAATGTGGATGGATGGATGGAGCTTTAGCACCAGGTATTTATAGGAACTCCCCGAGAACTAAATGTTTCCCTAGGACCATTTTACCGGTTGCATTTGCAACGCCAGTTGACGTGAATTGCGTCCTGCCGCTCTGATTGTTGTGCGGATCTTTAATTTTGACGGCGCACCGGACCTTTATTTTGACGGCTCTGAGAACACCAGAGCATGAGTACACAGCCCTCCCATTCTCTGTCTTCATTTGTTTACGATCTGTTTAACAGTCCTATCTAATATGTTATTAGATAGAATTGTTAAACAAAGAAAGTATACAGTATATGAAAAAGTATTATAGCGTTTACCATGTGGTTGATAGGTGAATGTGACTTCACAAAGTACAACATGTTCCTAGATCTTTGTCGATCCTGGAACAACATTCCAATCAACCAAACAGATTTGAGGGCCAAGTTTACAGTTTCTGTCAAGTTTAGGCTAACAACCAGGGTTAGGTGCTTCTACATCAGTTTTATTCATCTATCATTCCCTGCTGATTTTAGGAACAACTTGTATAAAGCTAGGACTATAGTTGACCTTATCTTAACTTATGGCTAGGGTTAGGTTGGGGGTAGCGATATAATTGTCAGGATTAAATTTTGAGCAGTTGAGCGGAGCCAGCGAAGACGGGGCCGAGGAAATGGATGATATCGGGAGTGGGAGGCTGGGTGTGACCTTCAGCGATGAAGGAGACTTGGTGTTTGGCAGAACCAGTGACAAGAAAGAAGACTTGAAGCTGGGTGATGAAGGAGACTGAAGGTTGGATGGGACCAGTGGTGGAGGGAGGACTTCAGATGACACCAGGACATCCATCCAGCCAGATGGGACCAACAGAGGTGGAATTGGTTCATGGGTGGGGACAAGGGTGTGAACTGGCAATCCCAGTCTATAAACCAATCTTTGTCATCCAGCTCCACTAATAAACCCACTGGGATGTATATAGCTTCAGGCTTGGGCTCCTTGGTGGGCATTTGCTCTGGCTTTGTGGCGAGAATTGGCTCTGGATCCTTGGCTGGCGTTAGTTTGGGTCTGTGGAACTCATCACCACCGGGTAGGCAGACTCCAAACAGGTGAGGATGTACTTTCTCCTAATGAGATTCCCCATCTCTGGCAAATCCACCCACTGGCAGCTCTGCGCATCAACCCAATAGATGGTCTTCAAACTGGTGTCATCAAACTTGGGGATTTTTGCCAACTCACAGAAGTGGATGGAGTATTCCCACAGAAGAGGCCCTTCCCGGGAAAGATTAATGAAGGCAGCTGCTAGATCCATAATTTCAGTTGGTCTTGTGTTCTGTCACAGCAGGTCAGGCAAAACGAGGAGAAGGAGGTCTTTTTTTTAAAAACAAAAACAAAGAAGGTAATCCACAATGAAGATGATCACAGAAGAAACATGTGGCACTAAAAACAACACAAGACAAAGAACTGAACAAACTGAGGACCTTATATACACAGGATAGCTAATCAACAGAACTAGAGACAAGTGCTTTAACATAAGCAGTAACCATGGAAACAAACTAGGATCAGGAACATAGGCACACAGGAACAGAACAGAACCAAACCAAAACACAATGACCATACTTGTGACAATTTTGTAATGCAATGTTTATTTAACTTTGAATTATTTGTATTATTTAAAAAATAGCATTAGACATGAACCAGTTTTATTTAATATATTTAATTTTCAAATAGTTAAATAAAAAATATTTAAACATAATATTCACAATAGTTTGGTACCGAAATTGGTTCCAAGATCCGTGAAATTTGACCGGTATTGGTACCGACTACTGATATTTTGGCAACCCTATTTAGAACAACATTTTTAAACTATCCTTTCAAAACAAGTAGAAAAAATCTGCCAGTGCAACAAGACAAAAACACTTCACAACGCATTCTCCGAAAAGTCTTTTCTTCCGTATTGTGACATGTTTGAGTGAAACATTTTCTTTAACAAGAAAAAACTTAGGGTGGAACTTGTTTTTGTCAGAAATGTATTGGATCGTTGTTGTTTGTTAATTGCTGCAGTCTCATGTCAGTGACAGGTTGCTGGAGGGTTTATTGTCTCTTGCACCAGTGAATGTCATCAGAGAAGAGAAGAGATGCTTTTGTGAGGGGGAAGATATTTTGATTAAAGATTACAAGGGCACATGAATTAAAAAAATAATGATGTGCAGATTGTGCATAGATAAATAATTTATAATTAACGCTGCAAAAATTTTGGGTGAATATCTTCTCTTTTCTCTTCTACTCAATTTCTCTTCTTATAAAGATGTTTAGACTGGTACACTAAACAATGACTAATTAAGAATGTGATTTTCTGAAATCTCAACACGTGGTTCATCATCTCATCGTGTTTTCTGAGAGCAGCAGTAGACTCCATGCTGATTTGTCCTTGTGGGTAAGCCACTGAGTGAGACCTCCACTGGGATCTGTGTGGGAGAGAGAGCTGTGAACACCCTCTGATTAAACCTGCTCCTCACACATACTGAAGACTTGAGGTGTGAGAACCCTGTGTGTGTGTATGTGTTCTTGTTTATATTACATCGTGGGGACCAAATGGCCCCACGATGTAATAAAAACCTGAGATCACCTACATAAATGGATTAATAAACATACTAAATGATGTTTTTTTGAAAATTTAAAAATGCAGAATGTTTCCTGTGATGGTTAGGTTTAGGGATAGTGGTAGTGTAGGGGGATAGAATATACAGTTTATACAGTATAAAAACCATTACGCCTATGGAGAGTCCCCACTAAGATAGCAAAACAAACCTGAGTGTGTGTGTGTGTGTGTGTGTGTGTGTGTGAGAGAGAGAGAGAGACAGCGATGGTTGAAAATGGCATGGTGTTCCTCTGTATCAGCAGTCCTTTTTGTTAGCTTTTGCCAGCTCCTCTACTTTCATCAGTGACCTTCAGCACATTTTTAGTCTGTCTTCTTGTCTTTTTGTAGTTCAGGTGAGCTTTCACAGTCATGCTGGTTTCAGCCCACGCTGCTCGTACGACTGATATTACCTTCTCAGGGTTATTTTCAAATACTAATTTGCATAATATCTAGAGGTTTTGGCAAGCACACATGTTAGCTGTCTAAAACTCTGTATGTTTGTTCTTTGATGGAGATATGTGGGCATTTTGCTCTTTCCTCAAAAGAAATGAATGAGTAAATATAGTAATTGTAGAGCCTACAGCTGTTTTTCACAGAATTTTCATTTATTGGAGCTATTGTTGACTAGACTAGGCCAAATGTCTATTTTTTTTTCTTTGCTGATCCATTAGCATTGTTTGTTTTGAATGTTCAGAATGTAGTATCGCAGTATTTGATAACTGAAAATTGTTGCTACACATCACACTCTTAAAAAACCTCATAAAATGGTTTTGAAATGGATTTCTTAAAACAAGAAATTGTGGTGAGACTTGTCAAATACAAAGCTAGTTATTATGATCCAGTTAGTCACTGCTGGTAGATCAGGGCTCAAGGCTAACATTTGAGAGTAGTGGCACTTTGGTAGCACCGGAGTGGTCGGTTTCCGTTCCTTATTTAATACATGTCTACATTAATAATAATTTGATACAATGAATATCCCACATTTCTGCCACATTATCATATAGTGTTATTACAGTAAATCTATGTTGGTGATTTGTGGATTGAAAAGCCTTCTAACTGGATTTTTTTGGTACAATGTTTTCCGCATTAGTGTTTTTGAGAATGTCATTGCTGCTTCAACTGGGTTTAGTTTAAATTACAGAGACATTTGTGGTTTGTATCAGAGAACTCTGTGCTGAACTCAAACACTTTTCACTGGATCTCACAGTGCTGTTTAGTAGTGATTGCGTGATTGAGATTGGTCAATGAGTAAACACATTCACTCTAGCTCGCACTGCACTGTCTTTTGAGCCGAGCTGATAAATGGTCCATGTGGCCCAGTTCACACAAGTAGCGCTGTTTTATTCTGCTTTTGCTGCATTTGCCGTTTAATGTTTCTCATATGCAACAGAAATGGCAGAGCTTATCAGTTATTCATATTGGTAGTAGCACCAGTGCGACCTCTAACAAAATTCATTCGCACTGTCAGGAAAAAAGGTAGCAAAATGCGACCATTTAGTCGTAGTCTGGAGTGCTACAGATGCTAAAAATATATATTTAGTCAACTAGCTTATCAATGGGCTACTGGAGAGGAAGCAGTTACCCTGTGACTCTCTGAGATGTTGTGTGTGCAAAATCAATAATGGTAAACAATCATCCCTCTGGGATCACATTGTTAGGTCTGTCAGTCCAATGTTGATTGATTTGCCTGACTCACCCATGCCAAGAATCTCTCTCTCTCTCATTGGGATGTATCCAGGAAGGATTCTGGGTGACTCAGTTGCTTAGAGAGTAGAGGAGTTAGAAGTTTTCACAGTCAGACATTTTTCTGCAGTCTTTGAACACACCGTTCTAATCGGGCTGGGGAGAGGGATTCACCACAGCAACTGGAGCTGCTTCTTCCTCTATGTACTGCCAAAAACAATCTTATGAAACAGTATTAGTGACTTGTTTTCATTTAACAAAAAATGTAGACTTCCTTAAAACAACATACAGTTATCTGACAAGCAAAATTGTATATTTTAGAAAATATATTTTAAACTAAATTAATTAAAAATTGTGTATTTTGTAACCTTATTGGCAAATTGTCATTTTCTGAAACTGTATTTTATGTCTGATATTCCCGTTTTAAAAAAAAACTCTTTAAAACTGTTGTTAAATAATTTCTTATTTCTTGGGCTTCACTTTTTGACTTTCTTTGTGTCTTGGGATTTTTCCATTGTGCACATCATGTACCTACCTAGACAAAACAAGAAGTAGTAGTCCTTGGACACACTGACAATCTCACACGCAACCAGAAGTTGAACACACACACACATTTACGCACATACATTTCTTATTTGTTATTATATTTCTTGAAATGCCATACATGGTAAGGTTTGATTCTTAAGTCGTATGATTGGATGCTCAAACCATCCTGGAGATTGTTGTTTGACCTATGTCTATAAATATGACCCTTCTTCCTGAATAAATCTGAGAATGCTTTGTACCACACTTGATCTGTGTCTGCTTGGTCATTCTCCCGAGATCTCGCGCTGCTGCTGCCACACATCACAGGGGTTGAGGCGCCTGTTTCTAAACTGATGACTGAGACTACAAATATTCTACCTATTATTGAGATTTTAATCTTACAACTGTATACATTTACTTCAGAAGCAAATCACTGTGAAATAATTTAAGGAAATATACCTTTTTACTGTATTTTAAATTTAATTACTTTAATTTGTTTAAAAATATATATTTTTTTTAAACCATTGGGATATTACGTTCTGTTGTGTTCTGTGCAGTTTTCGAGTAAAACAAAAATCTAATCTTTAAAACGAGAAAAAATATATATTTAAAACAAGGTACAATTACTTTGGAAGCAATTCAATATAAATCATTTCAGAAGATATACTTAAAATTAATTGTTAATTTAAAAAAAATTCAAACCATAAATTTTTCTCACATTTTTGGCAAATTGTTTTCCAGTAAAAAAAAAAAAAATTTAAACAAGATTTACTTACAGGACAAAATTGTGTAAGATAATAGGACTTGTTTTCAGATCAATTTAATTCATTAATTTAGAAAATATATTTTTTCTTACCCCATTGGCAAGTGTGTGTGTTTTTGTGTGGGCACTTGTATTTGTGTGTTTTTTTTGTTTTTGGTCTCTGACTCAAATCATCAAGGTGGATTTTGCCCTCAGGATTTTGTACGTTTTGAACTGAAGTCAGGAGGAAGAGGCTCACTGTCATTTTCATTTCCTCTGGCATTCCCTCACCTTCTCATGTCTACACCAATTACTGCTGCTTTCTGATGGGTTCGGTATGTGCACCATCACTTTTGATCACACCTTACAGGAACACGAGCACCGTGACTTCCTTCTGACATGATATCTCTAACAACATGCCATACACCTTCATGCATGGAAACAGACGTCATGTTTGCAGCAGTGACTCATGTTTTAGTAGGCCGTATGCTGCTGCATGTTTCTATCAGTCTCTCTTCTCATCATTTGAGATGTGAGGCTTAGAGACACTGCTGTTTATTCTAAGTAAGCTGTCAGGAAACGAATGAAAGTGTGGCTAATTGTTTGTGTTGATTAATATAAGATCACAGCTCCTTTTCAGCATTGTCTTTCCAGATGGAGGTCTACTTCAAAATCTCACCCATGACGATGCTCCAAAAATGTCAAAAGTATGGTATTTAATGAAGACATATGGACAAAAACATAGGCAGAGTTTCAATTTTGTGCTTGGGAGGAGGGCACACCTAAGGTTTTTTTTTTTTTAAAGGAATTAAATTATTGAAAGGGGTTTAAGGGAATAAAGAAAAAGAAATAAGAATGTTAAAAGAAGTTGTAGGTTTAACTGCAGTTAAGTAATCAATTTAAACACAATTATGNTCCAGATGGAAGTCTACTTCAAAATCTCACCCATGACGATGCTCCAAAAATGTCAAAAGTTTGGTATTTAATGAAGACATATGGACAAAAACATAGGCAGAGTTTCAATTTTGTGCTTGGGAGGAGGGCACACCTAAGGTTTTTTTTTTTTTTTTTAAAGGAATTAAATGATTGAAAGGGGTTTAAGGGAATAAAGAAAAAGAAATAAGAATGTTAAAAGAAGTTGTAGGTTTAACTGCAGTTAAGTAATCAATTTAAACACAATTATGCACACATTCACCCTTATTATGTCAAAAATGTAAAAAAAAAAAATGTTTCTTGTCTCATCAGATTCAGTTATGAATTACATCAAGAAAGGGACTTTGATTACATGAATCATGTAAATGAGAGCATATTTTCAATTCAAAATGGTGAATTTTCGTAATAATTTAAGTACTTTGCATCACTATATATTTCTGTTGGTCATTTAACGTTTCAATTGTAAAACAGCTATCAAATATTAAATGTTTAGCTACTTGCATCTTTCCACATACTTTTTCGCTGTTAATACTAAAGTGTTGCACACTCGTTTTCGGTGAACAGTAAAGCACGGCTTCTTTGATTTGATTGGCCATCTCAATCATGTTGACATGTTAGACCGCTGAGGCAAAGCAGCCTAAAATGTAACTTTTAAAACTTTTTGTCATCTTAACAACAAACCACATACACACTGTAGAGTTTCAGGAGTGACAACCGCATTTAAATGCGGCAATGAGTCCCCTAAATTATCGTTCCATGTGTGTACAGAACACAGTGCTTAAAGGCTGCTTCACAGAGAGCGCTCTCGCAGTGTTGCCATTTTGGGGTTGTTGTTTAAGCGTGGCTCATACAGTGATCGAGTTTATGGAGTTATTAAAGTGAGCAGGTGCGGGTTGCGATAGTTCAGTCTTATTTTCAGCATAAAGCATTCCCATTTATTTAGTTTTTTTTATGGGTTTGTTCTTGTTTGCTGATTTGCCTTTAAGATCTGTCAACAGTCAGGATCGTTCCTATTTCCCTGTGATTTCTTGCACAGCACATACAGGCGAGAGATAAATCTCTGATGCACATTAAAATACATATTTTAACTTGCATCAGAGATGTATCTCTTGTCTGTCATCTTTCATATCTCTTGTCGTACGTCATTAACAACTAGTTGTTCAGTTCAGTTTTGTACACACTGCGTAGAATTTTATTACTAAATGCGGTTGTCACTACCTGCATTTTTTGTAAGTTAATTCGGTTGTCACTCCTGTAAATTATTGAACTGTGTGTACTGAACAGGATTAAGGACTTAAAGGTGAATTGACAACCAAATTTAGCTGCAGTGTGTACATGGCCACAGAGTAGTGCTTAATGGAGTACAGCAGAGAAGCATCAGGAATATCAAATGTTGGGAGGGACTATTTGGACATTTCATTGTATATAGTGTTTACAGCCCTGCATATATATCATATCTTACATTTCATATATTTATATATCATATCTTATACATTTAAGATACATTTACAAAGAACGACTGCTATACAAAGAGTAACAAAAACATATCATGCAGATGAAGCCGCCTCTTTTTCAAATTGCATAGATGTTAGTTAATAGTGGAAGAATCAGAGTTAAAGCCCCCCACTCCTTTAGTTGTGGGTTTTTTTATTAAAAAAAGGATGAAAATCCATTTTGTTTAGTTAGCCTGCTAATTTAGCATAACTGTAAACTAAAGCGGGAACAGAATGAGAAGAGAGTTCACTTGCGTACCGTGATACTTGATCCATGAGTTGTGAGAAAATGGGTCTTCTTGATTTTGAGTATAGTATTTAAAAATAATTTAGCCTTTACTTACTCATTCTACCAACTTAAATGATAAGACAAGACAAATAAAATGAAAAAAAAAATAATAATTTATATATATATATATATATATTAATAGCT